>CM068351.1:10344782-10754782 GCA_034769755.1 Odontamblyopus lacepedii
TTTTGTTTCATTCACACGCTTGAGTAATCCTGCATTATTAGTCTGTCTACATCTCCAAAGCTCAAAACTCTCTGTTCCAGCTTGTGAGGTTTTTAAGTTAACAGCTACCTTTTTATCTTCAGGGTTCCCACGGTCATGGAAATCCTGGAAAGAAAAATAGAAAAAATAGAAATTTAAAAATGTCAATTTCCAGGCCTGGGAAAGTCATGGAATTTTATCAATTCAATTAATGTTTTGGAAAAATTCATGGGAATTTTTGTATCTCTTTCACGCAACCACAGCATTCTGTTAAGTTATCATTAGGTTATTATGATTATTTCTGAATGTCTGTGCAGCCGCTCCAGCAGAACAATACACAATAAAGTCTTTTGTTTAAGAGACACAATAAATGCGCTGACAGGATTTTGAATGTTAAAAACTACCAAACCATAAGGTGGTTGGAAAGGGTTAATATTTCATATTGAACCCTAAAAGTCTGCTCAATTCTACACATATAGGGTGCCGTAAAGTCATGGAAAATTCCCTTTAGGTCATGGAAATGTTTTGAAATTTTGTGAAAAAAGAACCCTGTACCATTAAAGGAACAGTTCAGAATTTTGGACATAGGGCCTCATTTCTTCGTGAGCCAGAGTGTTGGAGACGTGTTTTTTAAATATTCCATCCAGTCCTTGTATTTGGAGAGGTTGCTGGTGCTAGGCTAGTGCGTGTCAATGGCCATAGTTGTCCTGCCACTAAAAACAGTCTTACCCACTCCACAGTGCATCCGAGGCAAAACTATTAGAACTCCAGACTGTCCATGTGAATGTCTGTGTCCATAGAATAATTTTAGAAGTAAAACCATCCTTGCATTTGAAGGATTTATGTCTGAGCAACAGCAGCGAGTTGTACTTCCTGATAGAAAGCTCAGCAGCGGCGGACTGATATATGAGAAAATAGTCCCTCAACATGCGACAGTTCATGCAAGTTGAAGTTATTCTATGGACACAGACATTCACATGGACAGTCTGGAGTTCTAATAGTTTTCCTCAGGTGCTCTGTGGAGTGGGTAAGACTGTTTTTAGTGGCAGGACAACTATGACCATTGACATGCACTAGCCTAGCACCAGCAACCTCTGTAAATACAAAGACTGGATGGAATATAAAAAAAAAAAAGTGTCTCCACACGTCTCCAACACTCTGGCTCATGAGGAAATGAGGCCATATGTCCAAAAGTCCGAACTGTCCCTTTAATTCAGTAGGGATTGGCCATTCCAGGGCTGAAATTATCCAAATGATTCTAGTGAAGATATATGGGGGTTTTGAGAAAAATACTCCTAAATATACTGGGTTTGTGTGTTAAACGTGTGAATGAAACAAAACACAACTCCAGGTCTGTTTGTGACGAGGAAACATTACAACAGATCAGAAAATAGCGTAATCTGAGCCCTTTAAAATGATTTACTTCTGTTTTTAAAATTTTATCGACAGCTAGAGCGCTTTTGACAAAATATAGCCCTTTAAGACGATAGTGAAGTGGTCGTATATCGTCCCCAGAGTCGTGTCCTCTCCTCGTGGGTGTAAATTGCGAGGTGCGGTGATAGAGTTCTGTGGACGTGAGCTGAATAAAGAGCCTCCGTATGTGTTTACTGAACCTGAGCTCCTCTCGGTTTAAATCTGCCCCTGTGTGACGGAGGGTTCACCGGGAGCAGAGTCCTGGACTTTATGGAGAGTCACAGTTGATCAGAGTGACAGACAAAAAGGCTGGGTGCTTACTATGAGAAAATCCGGAGAATAATGTGGTTTTAAAGGCGCATTGTGCAACTTTTCTGGTAGAGATTGTGTCACGTGTTTGTCTCCATGGAGATGTTGGCTAAACCTGAGTCTTTTTTAAGTCTTTTGTTTATGCTTAGTGGTTCTGATTTGAATAATTTAATTTAAAAGTGCTCCGTATAATGTTTCTGGCGGAGAGCCCTTCACTGTGTTGTTTTGTTCTCATGGAGATGTTATTGTTTTTGCCAATAAAGCCCCACAGATTAAACCTGTCTCCATGGAAACAAGCAAGGGACATAATCAGGCCAGTTACAGGTCAAATCCGTGGAGGTGAGACCCCAAAATGAGAATTTGAGAGTTATTTTCATAACTTTAGAGAAAAAGCTTGGCTCTAACTATGGGGAAATCTGGATAATAATGTTTAAAGATACACTGTGTAACTTTTCTGGTGGGGAGACTTTAAAACTTTAGATTTAAAGGTACATTGTGTATTTATTGTATTTTTCTAGCAATAAAATACAATAAAAACACAAGTAATTCGATAAATATTTGATAAGTTTAATGCCATAGTGTGGAATATTCCTGGTAACCCTAACCCAGGCACAGTAATAGCATGCAATAGTATAACCTCAACCAGAAAAGTTGCGCAGTGAACCTTTAATAAAGCATGAACAAAAGCTTAATTCGTAATGGACTAAGTGTTACTAAGTGTTACTACGCATGAATCATTCTTAATAAACTACTTGTTCATTATGAATTAAGTCTTTCTTTCTGCTTTGTTAGCGGTGTAAATAGTTTAATTTTAAAGGGGTTCTGATTTGAATAACATAATTTAAAAGTGCATTATGTAACTTTTCTGGTGGAGAGTCTGTCACTGTTTTGTCTGTAATGATCCAGTATTAAACCCATCTCCATGGAAACAAGCAGGGAACATCATTAGACCGAGTTACAGGTCAAATCCGTGGACCGGCGACCCCCACTCAAGATGAGAATGCAGGTTATTTTCCGCAATAATTACCTGTAATTAGTTCTGTAATAATTAGTACCTGTAACTGAATTAAAAAGATGAGTTTAATGTCAGATTGTTGAATATTTTGTGCAAAGTACTAACTGTTCCAGACAAGAAGGTAGCCAAACATCCACTGAAATGTTAGGCGTACACTTTTAAAGGGACAGTTTGGACTTTTGGACATAGGGCCTCATTTCCTAGTGAGCCAGAGTGTTGGAGACGTCTAATTTTAGAAGTAAAACCAACCTTGCATTTGAAGGATTTATGTCTGAGCAGCAGCGAGTTGTACTTCCTGATAGAAAGTTTGGCACCGGCGGACTGATATATGAGAAAATAGTCCCTCAACATGCGACGATTTATGCAATGCAAAGTTAGTTTTATTTCAAACATTATTCTCTGGACACAGACATTTACATGGACAGTCTGGAGTTATAATAGTTTTGCCGCGGGTGCACTGTGGACCTACATATTAAACTAGATCGACACCAAGCTTCTATTTTAGACAAAGAAAAAAAGAAAAAAAAGGTCCATTTGGTATTCCTATCATTTATTTTAATGGTTTCTTTTTTCAGATGAAGGTTTAGTGTATTTCCTCAGTGGAAAGGAGGGACTATAAACCAGGAAGAGGGGGCTTTTTTACTCTCACACACCTGGGATACTGTCGGACTACAGATGGCGCTGTAGTCCTGCCTCCACAGGTAAGAAAACAACACCAACATCTGTGTTATACTGTGGTGTATTGCATTTATTTATTAAAGGGACAATGCATATTAACAGACAAGATCATGCAAAAAAGAAAGAAAAACATGAACTTGTAAATATGCAGGATTGTCTAAAGCTAATTTCCATGTTTAAATCCAGACTAGACTCATCAAAAATTAACAATATCAACCAAATACAGTCAAAATCTAAGCCACAGTAACTTTCCATGAACAAAAAATGGAGATTGTGGGTCCCAGGATGTGTGTAAACCGTGTGAGGAGCCGACAGAATTATCAGAGAAGGTGACAGATTCGCACCATGTCACGTTATTTTGACAAACCGAGAAGTGATGTTAAACTTATCACACGAATCTGAGACACCAAAGCACTGCACTGTTTCACATCAACACTGGCTTCGGAACAATCTCCCTGGCGATAGAGGAGTTTTATGTCATACTGTGGAATATTATAGCCAAGGGAAATTTCCATAGAGGCAGAATGTGGAAAGCAAGGCCAAATAAGAGTCATGTCTATGGACATGCGAGCCTGCTAAGAGTAAGGATCCAAGTTCATCACTGCAATGAAAACCACTTTGCTTTTATTTTAGTCTATTTTGGCTAAAAAGTTACATACTGTGGCTTTAAAGATGCATTGTGTAACTTTTCTGGTGAAGGGTCTGTCAAATGCTTTTCTGCGGTCAGAATATTTGTTTTTCTAGGTATTTTGAGTTGTAAAACCACCTGTAATTGAATAAATGTAAAGTAGAGCTGTTTAATGTCATACTGTGGAACATTCCAGGCAGAGCAATGACGTATCCATAGAAACAAGCAGGTAACATATCCTCTGCAAATACTAAAACATCCTGTCTTATAAAAAAAAATGGCTAAATTGTTGTGAAATGCATGTGATTCTAGTAACAGTTCTTATTTCAGTCTTAATAACACTCTTCGACAAGTATAAAAAAAAGACTCTGTGAACTGAATCTAAATTTTAAAACACACAATTGCAAATGAAATTGTAATTACCGCGCTTGTCCGCCCCATAGAGAATTTTCTGTATCGTTAGCTGTGTCTTCCCAAATTAACTAATCAAATATACAGTATGTACATGTTTATATAATGTGATCATAGCGTCAGGAAGGGCATCTGACAGTTAACAAGCTACATCAGTGCTAGTCCACAAAGTTCATTTACACATGCAGCCATTAGGGTTGTTAAAAGTATTGAAAATCAGACACTAATCGATACAAAAACTAGTATCAAAACTAGATTCTCATTTGACCAGGTATCAGTAGTTAAAAGTCACATTCACAGGACAGAAATGAACCTTTCCTGAAGCTGTAGAACGGTCTTGAGCTGAATCTGAATGAGTCCGAACATAGACGAGTTTACGCCCATGGACCACTGAGGGATTACACAGATATAAGACCACATGAGAATATAAATGAAAGTACTACCATTTAATGGTGAAAAATCACATTCTTTTGTCGAAAGAAAGAGTGTTTTTTATTATCATCATTGTATCAGAATTAATATCAAGTATCATGTCTATTCCTTAGTATTGAACTCAAGCTTTAAATTTTAGTATTGTGACAACACTATGAGCCAATTGTATTCATGGGTTTCAGCCTCCTGTGGGCTCACCACTCAGAGCGGTTCATAGAGGGGATCAGGTGCACAGAGGACTGGGCGCCGAACAGTTGCCCCCGTGACCCAGCCGGATAAAGCTGAAGAAGATGGATGAATGGATGGATTCAGCCTCCTGTTCTCTGTAACATTTTGAGGACTTATGCTGCGTTCTGTTGTGCTCGGGACTCAGGGAAAACTGACCTCCACCTCGAAAAAGTGCAATGGAACGGCCAATCCAATCAGGGTTCCGAAACATAAACTCGGGATAGTTCGGAGCAGAGAGAGTCGGATGGATTTCTGAACATGTAATAGTCAAACTGCCATAACTGAGTCACCGACAGCAAACGTTAACTCACAGACTCAATTTGTTAGCAGGAGCAAGTGTTACTACATAAGTTAACAAAATAAACATTAAACTTTCTCAGGCATCTATATTTTCAATGACTGTTGCAATGGAATGTGTTTACAACGGATGTTGGGAGAACTGACTCGGATTAATCCACTACCGACATTCAAAAAGCAGCATAAATCCCATTCTAAAGATATAATATTTTGTTTTAAATTGTTAATCGCTCTAGCAGCAGTCCTAATTACTCATCATTCTGAAACCCAAGAATATTTTATGTTGCACCTGATTATTATTATTTATTTTTTCCCAGTATTGAGTACCAAAGTCTGTTCCTTAGTATTGAAACGTTTGAAATTTTAGTAAGGTGACACTAGCAGCCAAATATATTCATGGTTTTTGGCTTCCTCTGCAACATTTTGATGACTTATTACAAAATATTTTGTTTTAATTTGTTCACCACGATAGCAACAGTCCCTAATTACGCATAATTCTGAAACTCAAGAATAGTTTATGTTGTACATTTATTTTTTTTACAATTGAATTCCTAGTTTCACTTTTCAGATTTGAGTAGCTGCATACACATCGCAGCAACATCGTCTTCTTTTCATTTCGACATTTCTAAAGAAAACTAAAAGTGAGCAGACAAACTATTTCAAGAAAGGACATTACGATCTGAAAAAAACTTGGTCTAGTCTTGGTCTAGCTCCAAGTTCAGTCTCCCAGTTTCCCTGCAGCGTGTTTGTGCAAGTGTGAACACAGCCTTATATTGGCTCCTTCCCAACATGCGAAGGAAAAATAAGGACTAAAAAATCGGTTGAAACGGTGTGACAAGCATTTATAAATCCTAGACCACTCACCATCTGGACGCCTGGAAAAGGCATGATGTTGTTTGGTGCTATTTGAATCTAACCTGTGATTTCGCTCATTAGTTACAAGTAAATGTACCGTAAGGAAGGACAGCTGTCGGGTAAGACTCACCACTTCACAGCAGAGACTTCGGCCT
This sequence comes from Odontamblyopus lacepedii, assembly GCA_034769755.1. Lineage (NCBI taxonomy): Eukaryota > Metazoa > Chordata > Actinopteri > Gobiiformes > Gobiidae > Odontamblyopus > Odontamblyopus lacepedii. The sequence goes on from CM068351.1 coordinate 10,351,222, forward strand.
TATGTTCTCATGTCATAGACTTTATATTGACGGATGTAAACAAAGCTATAGTGTAATGTTCCAGGTTCAAATGACTTCACAGCATCCTATGGACCAGTGTTTTTTAACTGCGAAGAGGGAGAGCACAATCATAAACCCAGTAGTGTCACAATACTAAAATTTCACACTCAATTTCTATACTAAGGAATTGACTCAATGCGCAATACTGATAAGATAAGATAGGACTTTATTGATCTCACAGTGGAGAAATTCAGATTCTGATACCACAATGATAATTAAACATTCGATTTTCAACATAAAATAAAAGTACTTGCTAAACTAAACGTACTTAAATGTTTTCATCTTGTTGACCTAGGTACAGCTGTCGTGATGTACAAGGCCTAGAATCATTTGCTTCCTCCTTGTTTACAGAAGATATCTGAGTAAAAAGAGTCAGTGTAACATTAGAGGAATGGGTATCTTAAAAAAAATAAAGATAAGAACTAAGAAAAAAGAGATTGTTAGAGGGATTAGTATATGGAACAATCTGAGTGATGATTTTTAAAAATCTAACACTGTAGAAGCCTTTAAAAAACGGTATAAAGCGTTATGTTTTAAAAGATATAGAACTCTAAAATGAATGAATTATGCATTAAATTTCGTTTGTTTTAATGTATATTTGTTTCATATATATACAGTAAGTCGCAAGTGAAATTGTAAATGTAAACTTGCTGTTCATACGCTGCTTTTTCTGTCATTGTTTAATAGGGTTTGGCGTTATAAGTACTTTTACTTCAGTCTAAACCCTTTCGGTCATGATCTATGGGATTGTAGTCTGTTTTGTTTTGTTTTGTTTTGTTTTGTAGTGCTGTAAAATGACCAAATAAACTACTACTACTACTACTTTCTTTTATATTACAGAGTGGTCCATGGCCGTATACTAGTCTCTATGCTCTTATATTTGTTCTGATAGCTCAAGATCATTGTAAAGCGATTTGGGAAAGCTTCATTTCTGTCCTGATTGTGACTTTTTTTTGTGACTTTTAGTATCCATACCATTTTTGATTCTTTTGACAACCCCCTGTCTAAAATACATTTAACTGAGGACCTTTTTAACAACATTGTGCTTCTCTGAGTACTTTTCTGTATATTTTACACAGTAATAGTTCTGTTAATCTGGTCTTACCATGCAATGTTCAGGGCGATTTTGACAAATTTTAGTCTCATAACTATTTTAAAATCAGGCAGAATCGTGACTCTTCTCCCCTGTGGTTACGAGCTCTGATTAGCAGAGATATCCAGCAACCGTCTATCTTGCATTTATTGAGTTACGGGGGTTTTCACTGTTCAAGTCAAATACACACTGAAAAACATGCATTTTTCCTGTGAGTGCAGTTGCTTTTCCACAGAATCACAACATGGGCTGCTAGAGCGTTAACCTAAGACACCTACGAGTTTTTCACAGCAGTAGCGAGGATTCAGATCAGAGCATCCTTTTAGGTTTAAATCAACTGGATTTCAGCACTGAAATTGGCAACCAAAATGAGAGAAATATTTAAACTTAACTTGATTTAAGAAAAGAAGTTCGTCCTCTGACTTCTGCATTAGAAAACTGCAGCGCCCCGTGAAAGACAAAGAGCCGTGCAGCTGTCGGCCCCTTGGACAGCTGCAGATCACGGTTGCGAGCTGTGGATTTCTTTTCATTTGTACCAAAATTGACGTATCACCAATTAAGCAAAATAACAGTGGGCGTGTACCGATGGCAATAAAAATTTCCAGGATTTTCTCGGCAATATGGCGTTTTAAAAATGAGCGATTAAGACACTCAAACATGCACGAATCACTCCTAATACAACTTCTGGGGAGTAAATAATGAAGGGAAAAACTATAACATGGCTCTGAAAAGTTGATTTTGCAGAATAGGTTGGCTTTAAGACTACAAAAACAGAAAAAGTCCGTATGCAAAAGCAGGTAATAATCTCTGAGCCTGAAAAATGATTGTTCTTTCTAATATAATCTAAATCTTACATACAGTTTCTTCAGATATCTTGAATAATGCATAAAACCGAAGCTTTAAAACACGAGTTCCATCATCTGTGGATCACATTTCAGTATTTCTGGTAAAACAGCGTACAGCCTGTGATTTAAATCCTGGCTTTCTATCAAAACTCAACACACATGGCCTCTTCTCTCACCGTTTCTGCTTGAACTTTGAATCCAGCCCCATTATGTAGAAACCCATCTGCACCACGGCGCACAGATCTGCTACACGGAGGCAAGCCGGGTAATTACACAGCTCCACACTGACCCGTGGGCCCGAGCGAGACAAGACAAAAGAGTCCAGTGTAGAGAGGCAGGGACAGGGGCAGGTGAAATGACAGGTGAGATGACAGGCGCAGAGAAGATAGGGACATTATGTTAGGACTATTAAAAGACGCATGGTCCAACTTCACAAAGTGCAGACATTAGCGGAGCGAGAAGAAGGAGAAGAAGAAGGAGGAGGAGATGGAGGAGGAGGACGTGGAGAGGAGAAGAAGAAGGAGGAGATGAGGAAGAAGAAGACAGAGAAGGAGACGGAGGAGAGGAAGGAGATGAGGAAGGAGATGAGGAAGGAGATGAGGAAGAAGAAGGAGACAGAAGAAGGAGACAAAAAGAAGAAGAAGGAGAAGAAGAAGAAGAAGAAGAAGAAGAAGAAGGAGACAAAGAAGAAGGAGACGAAGAAGAAGGAGACGAAGAAGAAGAAGAAGAAGAAGAAGAAGAAGAAGAAGAAGAAGAAGAAGAAGAAGAAGAAGAAGAAGAAGAAGAAGAAGAAGAAGAAGAAACACAATTTACTTTATACCTGTGTGACTTCTAACTACTTGACATAAGACTTTTCTAGAGAATTTGCTATTTGCGATTTAAAAATACACTTTACTGGTAGGGTGTGCAACCAGTTTGTCTCCATGGAGATAAGGGGGCTTTGCTTAGAATGGTCCACACTATTGATACTTTACAGTGATATCAGTGTCTATATAGTGGAGGTGGTTACCATGGTGACATAAAGAACATATTAGAAAATATAGACAAAAAAGTTTTAAGATCGTCTGAAAACAAAAGAAAAAATACTAAATGGATTTAAACAACACGTTTTCAGAAGCCTGTGATCAATACGAGTGTTTGTGGTTCTGTCTGAGGTTTGAGTTTCAACATGAAGGTGAGAATGACTAATGGAAAAATTGATGGTTGGTGTTAGGGTGACCAGATGTTCAAAATAAAAACTGGAACATCCCCATTATTTGGTGGTTGGTAATAATAAAATTGTAAAATGAGTGCATAATTAAGGAAAATTGTTCTGCAGTCGGCCATTCAGTGTGAGTCGGTACAGTCACATTTCCTTTGTGTTTTGGTCATTTTTAAGCCGCTTTTCTGTATTTTACCAAATTACAATTTAGGGACACTTGGGACATTTCTTGTATAAAACTGGGACAAATCACTGGTTTTACATAAATCTGTTAGGACAGGGGACACAGGGCTCAAAACTGGGATTGTCCCGGGTAAATAGGGACATCTGGTCACTCTAGTTAGTGCTAGTTTGTGCTTTAACTTCTTGGGTCCTTTTTTAATACATATATGCGGTTTGCAGCCGAAACATGTTAACAAGGTAAATAAACTTTGCTGTCTTCCAAAAAGTTAGTACATAAGAAGACAAAATGAATCTTTGGTTAGCTATAGTTTGTGACTGTAATTTTAAACATGAGATACGGTGTTGTAGGCAGATTGTGCAAAATTCAGATTAAAGTCTAACAGAGTCATACAGAGTAGAGCCTCCAGTTAGCTTCACACCTCCAGTGGTTCAGTCTCCTGTTGTATGCAACATTTTAGGCCTTTTTCCATTTCAAATGCTAATTTTTCATTTCAAATTGTTAATTTCTATGGTAACAAGGGGTGTGCAAAAATTCGTATTGTATTGTTTATTTTGATGATACAGTATCAATATCGTGGGCTATTTATCGATATATCGCCAAGAGTATTTTTTTTTGATAAATTTTACTAAATTATTTCATGTAAGAGCTACAATTGTGTTGACATTTTCATTGTTTTGATGAGTAAAATGGATGTTTTTCATATTAACTTTGCACAAACTTAGTGGACTTTTAGTATCACAGCCATGATTTAGCCTTTGTTTCACTGAACTGATTTGAAATATATCGTATCGAATTGTATTGCATTGTACTGAAAAATGTATCGTATCGAGGCCTATGCATCGTATCGGCAACTTCTTAATGATACCCAGGATTAAAGGCAACGGTATTCATTTTTCATCATTCTGAAACCCATGAAGAGAGTTAAATTTACCATTTATCTCGCATTCATTTATAGTGAGTTGCTCGAAAATACCTTGAAAATTTTATGTAAAATGGGGTTGCCTCTCTGCTGATCTGACTCGTAACTTTGTGAAGTTAAATGCTATTATTTCCATACACAAGATTTTGCCATCCATCCATCCATCCATCCATCTTCTCCCGCTTAATCCAGCTGGGTCGCGGGGGCAGCTTGCTGCCCAATCCTCATAGCACCTGACCCCCCCTATGAACCCCTCTGCAGGTGGTGAGCCCACAGGAGGGTGGACAACATGGTCCTTGATGTTAGTTCATAGGGGTGCGGGCATGTTTTAGGTTGATGGGGGAAACCGGAGTACCCGGAGGAAACCCATCCAGACACGGGGAGGAACATGCAAACTCCACACAGAAAGGCCCGGGTGACCCGGGGATCGAACCCGCAACCTTCTTGCTGTGAGGCCTGAGTGTTGCCACTCAGCCACCGTGCCGCTTTTTTTTGCCATTTGACGTTATATATTTAACTCTCTTCCTGCTTCCTCCCGCGGAGCCCGGGGGCCTGTGGTTGGCTTGTTGCTCCATACTCCATATATTTATGCAAGAGGAGAGTAATAATGTGTTTGGCCCAAGGACACAACAACAGTATTCATACATGTGCCATGCGATGCTCTGAGTTTATGTATTAATAGTTGCTTAAGACCTGGTTTTGACCGGGGTTAGTCCTGGTTTAGTCCTGGTTTTGTTCAGATCTTGTGAGGTGTTCATGGTCTGCAGTTATCTGTGTTTATGAAATGGGGGTTTAGACTTCATTTAGTTCTTGGATTAGACCTGGTTTGGTTCTGGGTTAGATTTGTTTTATTCCTGGATTAGACCTGGTTTAGTTCTGGTGTAGACCTGGTTTAGACCTAGTTTAGTCCCTGGGTTAGACTTGGATTAGTCCTGGTTTAGTTTAGCTCTTGTGGAGTGTTCATAGTTTGAAATTAGTTCATGAGATGGAGCTGTAGACCTGGTTTAGTCCAGGGTTAATCTTTGGTTAATCTTGTTTTAGACCTGGTTTAGTCCCTGTCTTAATTTAGTCCCTGAGTTAGACCTGATTTAGTCCTGGATTAGACCTTATTGGACTGAATTTCATCCTTGGTTTAGACCTGGTTCATTTCTGTATTAGATCTGTCTTAGCCTTGGGGGAGACCCGATCTAGTTCTTTGTTAGACCTGATTTAGTTCTTCGTTAAACCTGGTTTAGTTCTTCGTTAGACCTGGTTTAGTCTCTCTGTTTCCTGGTTTAGCATAGCTCTTGTTCTGCAGTTGTCAATATTTATGAGCAAGGACATGTAAAACCTGGTTTAGTTCTTCATTAGATCTAGCTTCGTCTTTGGTTAGTCCTGGTTTAGCTCTGGATTAGACTCGATTTCATCCTTGGTTTAATCCCTGGAGTAGACCTGATTTAGTCCTTCATTATGCCTGGTTTATCATTGGTTAGTCCTGGTTTAGTCTCTGCATTTTCTGGTTTAGTCTTGTGTTAGATCTGGTTTAGTCCTTTGTTAGATCTGGTTTAGTCCTTTGTTAGATCTGGTTTAGTCCTGTGTTAGACCTGGTTTAGTCCTTCGTTGGACCTGGTTTAGTCCTACATTAGATAGACCTGGTTTAGATCTGGTTTAGCCCTGTGATAGACCTTGTTTATTCCTTTGTTAGACATGGTTTAGTCATTGCTTAGTCCTGGTTTAATTCTTGGTTAGACCTGATTTCATCCTTAGTTTAGACCTGGTTTAGATCTGGTTTAGTCCTGTGTTAGACCTGGTTTAATCCTTGGTTAGACCTGATTTCATCTTTGGTTTAGACATGGTTTAGTTCTTCAGTAGACCTGGTTTAATCATTGGTTAATCCCGATTCAGTCCCTGGAGCAGACCTGGTTCAGTCCTGGTTTAGTCCCTGGGGTGGTCTTGTGTTAGATCTGGTTTAGTCTCTGGGGTAGACCTGGATTAGACCTGGTTTAGTCCTGGTTTAGTCTCTGTGTTTCCTGGTTTAGTGCTGCTCTTGTTCTGCAGTTGTCAGTGCCCCTTAAACATGATCTTGTTTTCTCCACAACCATTTTCTCCCACCAGACTTTTCTTTCTGCTTAAAAAATCTTTTTTTGTAGCTCTCGTGTTTCTGCCTGTCCATGCAAATCTCTCCTCACCTCCAGCCAGTGGTGAGAATCTGATTTCCCATTTTCCATTTTCTGCACCTCTCAGCCTTTTAATGTAAGCTTTAACCAACCCAGCCCCTGCTCCACTTCTTAGCGATTCCTGGCATGAACACAGATGTAAATGATGTGGGAGGGATGCATATTCTACCATTGTTTTGTATCTTTAAACTGCTACTGTAAAAACACGCAGCAATGCCATTTTTTACATTCAAATCGACTGTAAACCTAATCTTTATCCTCTGTCAAACGCAGCATATTTTTGAATGGGGCCTTGTCCAAAATAGCAATAGTCTATATCATGATCTTTCCCTGAATATTAAAGGTCCTATATTAACCAAACTGACCCTTGTGAGCTTAAAGCCAGGTTATAATGTTGTTACCTCCTCAAAAACATACCCGGAGTTGTGTTTTCTTTCATTCTATCTACATCTTCGAAGCTCAAAATGCTCCGTTCCACCTCGTGATGTCATGAAGCAGAATCATTTTCAAGTTAACAGCTACTTTTTAGCTATTGTTCAGTGGAGATAGGGAATTTCAGGGCTGAAACCAACCAAATTATTCTAGTGAAAGTGTGCAGTGTTTGAAAACACAGTGGAGCATTTCCTGAATTACAACATCACAAGGTGAAACAGAGTGTTTTAAAGAACTCACCCTAAATATTAGGGGTGTAACAATATCCAAGTCTCACGATACGATATCGTCACAATACAATATTTATTTTGATATCGTGGGAAAGCTCACAATATGGTGGGGAGGCTCGCGATATTACGATATTCTACATAATAACAAGACTGACATTCTAAAAGGCTTTGCCCAGTCATTTGGTACAACATTTATTGTCATTAGGGATGTAACGATATCCAAATCTCTCTGTACCATATTTTCACCATATACATCTCACGGTACCATATTTACTGCAATATTTTGTGGAGGCTCACAAAACTGTGAATCTGCGACTTTTTCCTCTAAAAATGCCTTCACAAGACTTAATCCAAAGGATGAAGATGTAAAAGTGCTTAGAACAGTTATTTCTTCATGTAGTCTGCACTGAAACGTAGCAAAGGATCATGGTCTATGTAGTTCCCTCTGTTTTTTTTAGCTATTTAGCTAGAACTATTCATTTAAGCAAAGAGACTTGTGATTCGATATATTGGTCCACGATATTATTGTGAGACCTTTGACTATATGTGTGTTAAATGTGTGAATGAAACAAAATAAACTCCAGGTCTGTTTGTGATGAGGAAACAACATTATAACAAATCAGAAAATAGAGTAAAATGGGCTCTTTAAACTTTTTTGTTGGACGGTTCACTCCATCTGCTTCTCTCTCTACAGGCGGTATTGGAAAATGACACCACCAGACCAAGTTACAGATCAGATCTGTGGAAAGGCAACCCCACTCTGAGTAAGAATGCATGTTTTCCAAGATGCATGTCAGCAGTAAATAAGTTTAAGGTACTGTGTGGAACATTTCAGGCAAAACAATAACATCTCTATGGTGACAAGCAGGTGGCAGACACTAAATTAGAAAAGTTACATATGCCATCTTTAAGTGCCCACAGTTTTATGGCTATATCCGTTTAAATGGTTTTCTGCAACATAATGTACCTTCTATTAAACTAACGCATGGAACTTTTTTTATAATGAAATTTTGGCAGAGATAAGAAGTAGGAATCTCGCTAAGTGGACCATTACTGTAACACAGACCATAAAGCACAAAGCCAAAAATGTTGTCAGCAAAAAGTGGAATTTAAAATCAAACTTTACAACATACGGAAAACTGTTATTGTAAAACGCTGATATTTTTCTTAATTAAAGACGCTGTACTTAATCTTTTCCCATGTATTTGAGCAGAATTTCTAGGCACAGCCAGGGACTGGAGGGGGTCCAGATTGGGGACCACAGGATCTCATCTCTGCAGATGATGTTGTCCTGTTGGGTTCATTGAACCAGGACCTACAGCACTGGGGCGGTTTGCAGCCGAGTGTGAAGCAACTGGGACGGGAATCAGCTCCTCCAAATCCAAGGCCATGGTTCTCAACTGGAAAAAGGTAGTTTGTCCTCTCCGGGTGGGTGGGGAGTCTCTGCCTCAAGTGGAGGAGTTCAAGAATCTCAGGGTCTTGTTCAAGAGTGAGGGGAGGATGGAGCGTGAGATTGACAGGTGGATCGGTGCAGCATCGGCAGTGATGCGGTCGCTGTATTGGACCGTTGTGGTGAAGAGGGAGCTGAGCCGAAAGGATTTACTTCAGTGTACGTTCCTCCCCTCACCTATGGTCATGAGCTCTGAATAATGACCGAAAGGACGAGATCGCGGATACAAGCGGCCGAAATGAGTTTCTTCCACAGAGTGGCCGGCACTCCCTTAGAGACAGGGTGAGGAGCTCGGTCACACGGGAGGGGCTCCTCCATGTTGAGAGGAGCAGTTGAGGGGAGGGCATCTGGATGCCTCCCTCGGGACATTTTTCCAGGCATGTCCAACCGAAAGGAGACCCCAGGGAAGACCCAGGACACACTGGAGGGACTGTCTCTGGGCTGGCCTGGGAACGCCTTGGGGTCCCTACGGAGGACCTGGAGGAAGTGTCTGGGGTTGGGGAAGTTTGAGAATCCCTGCTTAGACTGCTGCCGCCACGACCCGGCCCCGGATAAGCAGAAGAAAACGGATGTATGAATATATTTGAGCAAAATTTGTCTTGCCCCAGTACAGAAATATTATAAGAGCAGCTCTTGAGGTCAAAATAAGTCCACTGTGTGCTGTCTGTATCTAATCAGAAAGCATTCTATTGTCGATTATCAGGAAGTGCGTGTTAGTAGGCTAGTTGCTGTTAGCTTTAGTGTCACAGGAAAACTCCGCTCTGGTCTCTGAAAGTTGTGAAAAGTGTTGAAATAAACTCACTGTGGTGAATAATTCAGATGCTCTGAATGCATAAAGTAAGTGAGGAATAACTTTGAACCACTGCAAACGGTTTCAAATGAACTAGTTAATTTTTCATGTTTTAAAAGTAAAAATCAGATCTGACTTTTTTTTATTTATTTTTTTATGCGTACTGTACAAGCGTCATTGTTTCCGGCAAAGACTTGGAATGAGTCACCAAATCCTCCATGTAATTCTCCGGCAAGGCCAATTTTTCAGTAATAACACGGAAATCATGAGAAATTTTCAAAAGCCAAAGTTGCTTATTGAAAAAATAATTACATTCAATTTTTATTTTGAAAAGATAATAAGATATTGTGAAAAACAAATTAACAAGACCATCACAGGGCACAGGGCCATCATAGTGACATCACCTGCTTGTCTACGTGGAGATGGATGCGTTTAATGCCACACAATGAAATATTCCAGGTGAAGCTATAAAATCAAGACAAGACAATGGCATTCTCAACATCAGGAAAGTTACACAGCACATCTTTAAAGGTCCTATATCATAAACAACTGATTCAAGTGAGCTTTAAGCCATGTTATAATGTTTTTACCTCCTCAAAAACAGTCCTGGAGTTGTTGTTTTTTAATTCATTCACATGTTTGAGGAATCCTTTATTATTAGTCTGTCCATCTCCAAAGCTCAAAATGCTCTGTTCCACCTTGTGATTAGCCTGGTCCATCAGCCGGTTTGACTTCATGGAAACCGTCTGACCTCGCACCATTAGGATTCGTTCGCTCGACGGTAGGCAGGTACTTTTTTGATTTAACCAATCGCTGCTATTTGGTCGTGACGTTTGTAATGCGTTGGAATGCTCAGTGGGGTCCAAGTAATCACCGGCACAACAGCAAACAAAGCAGAGAGTGAACATGTCTGTCAACGAGCATTGTCGTTTCTGTGATGTGAATTTGCAGGTACGATAAAAAATGCAAAGTTATTATTTGACAAAGGAAGTCCAAAGGAGGATAGTGTGTGCAGTCTGTTATCACAGCTGGGGTTGGTTCTGGGCCACACACGCTTCACTGATTGGCAGGTGCACCGACTACAACTTCTGGGATTCTTGCAAACCGCCGAGTGTATTCTGATTCCTGACCTAGTCGCTGCACAGAAATGAAATCGAGCGGAGACACTAGATGGCGCCAGCCTGGCTAGCTTGTGATGTCATGAAGCAGTAGGTTTCATAACAGCTTTTACCTTAAGTCTAGTAAAGATTGGCACTTCCAAAAGCTGAAATTATCTCAATGATTTTCAGTTTGAGAGAAGAACTCAGCCTGAATACGCAGGGTTTGTGTGTTAAACGTGTGAGCGAAACAAAACACAACTCCAGCTGTGTTTGTGATGAAGAAACAACATTATAACAGATCAGAAAACAGCATCATATGGTCCCTTTAAATAAACCCTATATACAGTAGATTTGGCACTGGTGTCCGCTCCTTTGTCTTTGATTTGAAGTGTTCTTGTCACTCAGTAAATCCTCATTATGACAGAACGGGGCCCATATGGTGGCATAAAACAGTGTCCAAACCAGCTGTTGGTTCTAAAGTGGCTCTTCACTGTAATAAGTGGGACAATGTGAATTAATTATGAAGCAAGAGTGACAACCATAAAGACTTAAATGGTACAGGGAGAATGGCGAATGAAACAGTAACAAAAGCAGGGAAAAAACTGCACTGACATTTTTCCAACTATATGAATGATGTAAAATGTAGATTTTTTTTGTCATTACATTGTCATTGTGTAACCTTTCTAGTGGAGGGTCCGTTGCCTGCTTCTTTCCATGGAAATGTCGCCTGGAATGTTCCACAGCATGGCATTATGCATATTTATCTCTGCAGAGACATGTCAGATCCTTGGTGAACCCATTCACATTTTAAAAAGTAAGAAGTTCACACGTTTTAAGTCAATAAAACATATTATTGAGTAAATGCAATGGATATGTTTAAAGTCATACCGGGATATTCCAGAAAAAGCAACAAAATCTCCATGGAGACCAGCAGAAAAGGGCCTGTACTTCATTTTTTCTCCATATATTTGAGTTCATTTTGTCTTACCCCAGTCCAGATATATTGTAAAAGCAGCTCTTGAGGACAAAATAAGTCCACTGTGCACTAATTAAGTCTAATTAAAAAGCATTTTATTGCCCGATAATCAGGGTGTGGACATTAGCATGCTAGTTACAATTACGGTAATAAATAATAAAAGTGTATTCTGATTGTGGTGATTTGTATTGCCTCTTGTCCAGGTCGTCATTGTAAATTAGAAGGTGTTCTCAATTGACTTACCTGGTAAAATATTGAATAAATAAAATAAATAGTTATTCGTTATTATTTTTTAAAGTTAAATGGTATATCATGAATGGCAAATTAAACTGTAAAGCCAAAAAAAATTATTAAACTATATGAAGAAGAAATGTAAAGAAAAAAAAAAAAAAAACATGCGGTGACCTGTATTGTACTGATACCAGTCCTGAACTATAGCATCAGTATAATCAAATGCATCAAAGCAAGATATCAAAACGCCTTAATAATGCAAGATTTCCCTTACATCTTATTCAAATTAGTTATCAACGCCAAAAAAGCATGAAAAAATTCTCAAATATAGGCTCCATCCACGCACCACCAGCTCTAGCGCTCCAAGCCGCTTCAATATTTATATATATATATATATATATATATATTTTACTATGTATTTTATATTTATGTGTGTTTAAAGCTGATTAAACACAAAACAATGATATGAAATGAGCTCATTTGCCGAGTTTTGGTATTAAAAGTGCAGCGAGTAAAGCATTTCACTAAAGGGACCATCTCTATTCTCTTATTCTCTTTAACACAGCCATCCAAAGCTTCAGTATCAAAATTCTTTACTTAACGTGGTAAAAGACAGTGATATTTTCCATTTTTTATATATATTAATGCACAAATCAGTCAACAATTTGGTTTGACAGTGATTGCCCAAACAGTGTAGTTTTTACATTTTACATTTTTTATCCATCCTTTCTTAAAATAGAGGCTTAAGTAGATTTAGACCAAAGCCAGTAGAATACCCCAAGACAGCTGTCAGCATCCTTCTACTAACCATGATACAACGCAAGCCTTAAACATCTAATTTCAACATTTTTTACCAGGAATTAAAAACTCCTAATATATTTCTTATGAATCCAAAAAGGTTCACATTATTATTTCGATGTTTTTGGCGTTTTTATCCAATTTTTTGAAGTCTATCCCTGCTTGAAACCGCTCCAGAGCACCCCATGTTCACATCATTGCAGTAAACTTGGACACCCCTCCCATGGACTGCCACACACACACACACACACGCACACACATACACACACACATATACATTTATATTTCAACATTTCAACATTAGCGCCCACTTACTGCTTTGTGTAATCCCTGAAGAAATCCCTTTTAAATTTTAAGCAGGTACAAAAGCACGGGGAGGTTGAGTCCAGCAGGTTAGGACGGGTTTACGATGAGAAAATTCAACACTGCAACATCGGAGAGCCCTTTTTTGCCGTTTGCTATTCCGATTTCTTGTTTCCCTACAAAAGAGATTTCACAACGTCCGAAGGTTTCATGCCGTTTTGTCCAGCGTTTCCGGAGCGATGTGACCACGCGCCTTCCCCCGACAGCAGCAGCACAGATTGTAGTAACACTCTCCCTCCTCTCTCTCTCTCTTTTCCCTCTCGATTCCTCCCTCCCTCCTCCTCCTCCTCCTCTCTCTATCTCTCCTCTGTTTTAGTGGCTTTCTCTACCCATTCAAACCCGCTCATCTCCACTACAGCCTGGAAACCGGGGAGCACCGCACCCCCCTCCCCTCGTTTTTACCGTGCGTTCGTTTCTGCGGCTCGAGCTCACTCCCTCCCTCTTTCCCTCTCTCTCGCCTTCTCCGTCTCTCCTTTCTCTCTTTCTATCGCTCTTTCTCTCCCTCCATCCTTCCTCTCTTTCTCCGGCGAATAGCTTTGATGTTTTGAAGTCTGTGAGCTGCAAGAGCCCCTCGTTTGCACAGAATGGATCACATATAGTGCAGTGAAGAGTATAGTCACATTCACAATGTATGGGTGGACAGTATAGACAAAAATGAATATATAGGCTTTTCTTTTAGATTTTTTAGCATTATCTATCCAATGATACTCAGATTATACTTTAAAGCTCCTATATTTCACAAAATTGATTCTTATACTCCATGTTAAAGCCATGTTCAGCAGTGTAAAGTGTTCGCACAGTAGCTGGTGAGGTGGCAATTCAATATTCTGCCGACAACATGGAACAATTTACAAAAAGACTTTATTAAAAAAAATTAAAAGAACTGGTTCCAATAGGACAGTTTAAACTATTGCTCAAAGGTTTGGAAATGAAATCCTTGGTTTGTAAATGTTTTAAATAGTCTTATGAAATTGTTGCTTGAAATGTGTCCTGTAATATTCTGAACTGTTTTGTTGAGCCACTGTCTTGGTCAGGACTCCCTTGAAAAAGAGATTAGTGATCTCAGTGGGACTTTCCTGGTTAAATAAAGGTTAAATAAAATTTTAAAAATTAAAAAAATGTTATGCTGTTACCGCGTCAAAAATTTGGAGTTGTGTTTAGTTTCATTCACACGTTTGAGTAACCCTGGATTATTAGTCTCTCTATGTCTCCAAAACTCAAAATGCCCTGTTCCACCTTCTTGTTTTTTTAAAATTTATTAATTTGATTGGGACAGTGCACGTTAATGGACAGACATGACAAGACAAATGAATGTAAACATGCCGGATTGTAGCCTAAAAGACTAATTTCCATTCGTAGTCCCATGGGCAGGGGTCACAGTAGATTACAAAATAACAAGAGAAATTTACGTTTTAGGTCATCAGTCTCTGTACAGTATCTACAACTACATTTACACAGGCCTCATGGTTAAAAAACAAGACTTTACACAACATACTCATACAGTATATGCATATTGTGATGTCATAAAGTGGAAGTTTTCATGTTTCACCTTTTACCAACCTTTAGTTTAGCAAAGATCGGCAATTCCAAGGCTGAAATCATCTAAATTCAAGTGAAGCTGTATGGAGTTTAAAAGCACATTGGAGCACTTCCTGTATGACATCACAAGGTGGAACAGAGCACTTAAGAGAAGAACTCAGCCTAAATATGCAGGGTTTGTGTGTTAAACGTGTGTGAATGAAACAAAACACAACTCCGGGTCTGTTTGTGATGAGGAAACAACATTATAACATCAGAAAATAGTGGAATATGGGTCCTTTAACAGTGAATCAGAAGTTACAGGTCAGCTCTATGGAGAGGCGACCCCGCTCAGAATGAAAAACACATGTGATTGAACAAACACAAAAAGTGAAAATTAATGAAATACTGTGGAACATTTTGGGCAACAGTGAATCTCAGTAATCTGCTACTTTATATTGATAATGTTATTCAGACTCATCAGAATGTGCTGAAATACGCCGGTAAACAGTACATAAATAACATATATAACAATATAATACAAAACTGCAGAAATATTATGTGATTTCACTGTTTGGAGGTGCCAGTCGCTCATTTACTTGAGCAGTGGTCAGAGGATCGACTCCCACAGTGTCGACTGACACAGACTAACAGCCTCGCTTCAGTCAGTCTGCCCCAGGGCAGCTCTGGCTATAACAGCAGGTTATCACCACCACATGTTGAGTGAACCAATAATGACTACAGTGGAGAAATGAATGATTTGGAAGATTAAACTAGATTTTTTTGTGTGTAAAATCTCTCAGTTGTCCAGAGAGAATTCAATTTGTCAACTGGACAAAGATTTTGTTGAATACCGTATTTTCCGGACTATAAGCTGCTACTTTTTTCCCAGGCTTTGAACCATGCGGCTTTTAGAACGGAGCGGCTAAAAGCCGGATTTTTCTTCCACCGCTAGGGGCGCTCTAACCGGAATTTCAAAAACAAGATAGACGGAAAATTAATACAAAGAAGAATACGCTACTTTTTATTTAGCAGATATAACACGCACGACAAATTACTAACTGGTAATTGATTTTCAAATCCTCACCCCTTCATCATGAAAAGCACACAAAGGAGTTTGTATGATGCAAGTTTTAAGTTGAAGGCATCGATCTTGCTCCAGGAAGGAAACCGCTGTAGAGCCCTGCACCCACGGGACCCAACACAAAACAGCACAGCCATGGATGTAATAAGAGCATTCTGAAAGAACATTCTGAAAGCTTATTGCGGGCGCGGGCGGGAGCGCAACCGCACAACGCGGGAGTGGGCGGGAGCGGTACTGAAGAATGCGGAGCAGGCGGAAGCGGGACTGAAAATTGTGTCCCGCGCAAACTCTACCGTGCTGCTGCTGTAAGCTTGGCGTCAGAGATGATTAAAGTGACGTGTGGTTTCACTGCACAGGAGAAATGAAGGTCATTCAATTAACAGTTCTTTTCTGTTTTGACCTCGTTTTAATCAGCACAGTTGCTGCCGTGTTTAAAGGCACTGTTCAGAAAGAATCTGTTCAGGTACATAAATGTACATTTACAGTACAAAATTGTTCTGCATATGCAGTAAATATCTCATTTTTCAACATAGATATCAGCGGCTTATAGCCCGGTTGCGGCTTGTATAACTTTTTCTTAATTTTTTTTTTTAAATAGAGTGGATGCGGCTTAAATACCTGTGCGCTCTATAGTCCGGAAAATAAGGTACATTTCGCAGCTCATCCAAGCTGCTGTTCAGTTCTGGTCAAAATACTGGAGGAGGCCATGTTATTGTTGTTAAATAGTGCAATATTACTTAATTTATGCAAAATTAGTAATCTAATGTAAGACTAATGACCAAATTACAAAATTAATTTACTTTTTATTTAATTATTTTTATTTATTGATTTTATTTTCATTATTTATTGATTTTATTATTTTATGTATTTATTTTTTATATAATACAAGACTAAATTATAAAACTAAACTAGGACTAATGAGGCTGGAACTAAACCAGGACTAGATCATTTTTGTTATTATTTTTATGTATCTATTTATTTTATGATTATTATTTTATTTATTTATTATGTATTATATATTTATTTTATTCTTTTATTTATTCTTTTATATTTTTATATTACAAGACTAAATTACAAAATGTACTTTTTATTTTATTATTTTTTATTTATTTAACATGTATTATGTATTTATTTTATTATTTTATGTATTTATTTTTAATATTACAAGACTAAATTACAAAACTAAACTTGGACTAATGAAGCTGGAACTAAACCAGGACTAGACCAAGACCAAACCGGGAAACCAAAGCAACAGGACCAAACCAGGACAAGAAACGACGCTCCCACATTCTCCGAACCTGCATGAGTCCGAAAAGCACCATCCCAATTACAGACTAATTGTTAAATCAAGTGAGCGTGCAGGGGATCGATTGAATTCACAAATTGCCCTTTTGCATCTCAGGCGTTTGAGTCACGCTGGTGGCAACAAAAAATGCTAATTATGGTTTATTTTATAGATTTATAGCTCAAGGCGTGACAGCGGCGCAGTGGTTAAGCGTACGCCCACCTACCAAAGGGTTACTAGTCCAATCCTGGGTCAAGTTCAAACTGATGATGGGCAAAACACGTCACAGATCTCGCTGCAGTTATGTTGTTGGTTATGACAGGCAGGGCATCTGGTTTAGAGAAAGAAATCATGATGCAACTGGTTCGTCTGGTGCCCCACAAATGAGTTGCGAACCAATAGAGCCAATAGAGTTCTTGAAAGAAAACAGCAACTGAATTCATTTTTATATGACAGCCATTATTATTGCACCTTGTGATGCCGTGAAGTGGTAGTTTTTAAGTAGAGGTCTGCACGGAACAGAATTTTCAGAATTATGATTTTCATTCCCGTTCCCACCCACATCTGCGATATTTTGTCTCACTCTCTCCTGCAACTGCCATATTTTGTCCCGCTCCTGCCTGCATCTGCGATATTTGGTCCTCCCACGTAGATCTGTGATATTTTGTCTTTCTACCGCAATTATCTGCAATATTTTGTCCTCCCATCTAGATCTGTAATATTTTGTCCTTCTCCCGCCTACATCTGTGATATTTTGTTCCGCTCTCTCCTGCATCTGTGATATTTTGTCCCGCTCCCGCCCGTATCTGTGATATTTTTCCCGCTCATGCCTGCATCTGCAATATTTTGTCCTGCTCCTGCCCGCATCTGTGATATTTTGTCCTTTTCCCGCCCACATCTGTGATATATTGTCCCATTCTCACCCTTATCTGTGATATTTTGATCCCGTTCCATTCTGCATCTGCGATATTTTGTCCTTCTCCTGACCTTATCTGAGATATTTTGTCCTTCTCCCGCCCGCATATGCAATATTTTGTCCCACTCCCGCCCGCATCTATGATATTTTGTCCTTTTTCCACCAGCATCTGCGATATTTTGTCCCACTCTCGCCCTCAAATCTCGCAAGAAGGGGACGTCGGCTATGTTTCTCATGAAAGGTCTTGATTTCTTCAATTTTGTCGTCAGGTTTCTTTAATTTTTGACGGTAAATGTACCACTCTTTAAAGAAGAACTTACTTTTGAAGCACTGTGAGATTTACTAGAGCAGAGGTGCCCACACTTTTTCAGCATGCGAGCTACTTATAAAATGACCAAGTCGAAATGATCCTCACGCACTCCACTGTAGTCTAGACTGCCGTGTCCTCGTCGCTCTATCAAACACGGAGAAGCGGAAAGGAAATGTCTAAAATGTGCGCAAGATTAGACCACATCCGCAAGTTTAGGCTGCTTAAAATGTTTTTATTAATGCCAAATAAAATATCCAGTACTAATTATGTATGACAGGCATACATTAATCATTTATATATTTTACTTTAAACTCATATTTACCCTGCGCCCACAATGAGCTTTCAAAATGTGTCCCATGGGCTCTATTTTCAAGTTAGTAACATTTGTTCAGCAGATATGGGAAATTCCAAATCATCGAAATGATTCTAGTGAAGGTGTGTGGAGTTTCAAAACACTGTGGAGCACTTCCTGTATTACCACATGACATCACAAGGTGGAACAGAACATAGTTTTGCGTTTGAGAAAAGAACACGGTCTAAACATGCAGGATTTGTGCGTTAAACGTGTGTAAATGCAACAAAACACAACTCGAGGTATGTTTTTGATAAAGGAAAGAACATAAAATAAATCACAAAATATCCTTATATGGGCCCTTTAAAAAATGTCAGGCTTTGCGATTTTGATTCGATTGTGATTCATCTTGCGGCGCTACCTACCTAACGCACGATGACATTTACAAGCTCAAGTTGACATCTGCAGCACCAAACGCACACAGACGTCCATTACACCGTATAGTTAAACCTATACATTATGTCCCTGTGTGAGTGAAGAGAGAAGACAAGAGGAGCTGCTGCACTGCCTGATTTCCATACAGTGAGCAGTGGGGGAGGAGATCGGAGAAGGAGGAAGAGGAGGAGGAGGAGGAGGAGGAGAGTCAAACATACACTGACAAGCTCCAGAGTATCACAAATAGAAATCAACACCATTACAGCAATTAGACGCGAGAGGAGGCAACGTGGAACCCTCCTATGTAATCACAAGGAAGGGCGACAGTTTCTAACCAACACAATCAGGTAATGATCCACAGACCTTACAGGGAGAAGGTTGGAGAATGTACGCGATGAGGTTCTGGGTTCAGTGTCTGGCATAGGTTTAGCGATTTTTCACTTTCTATTGGATCGTAATGAATCCAAGGCTGAAATAAGCAATACCAAGCACAAAAACACACACACAGAACACTTATTATCATCAAATATAACAATCAAAATTAGGATACCGGTCTAAGCTTCGCAAAAAAAAAAAAAAACATGTACTGTAGCCCTTTTTCCACAGTTTTTTTTTTCAGAATAAGAGAAGATATTTTGCAGTTTGTGGAGGAATTTTGGATACTAAAAGGTCTAATATTACACAAAGAAACTGACTCTTGTGAGCTTTTTGCCATGTTAGAATTGTGTTATCTCCTCAAAAACATCATCCAGATTTATTTGAGCATAATAAAATAAAACATAAAAGAGTAAGCAAAATAAAAACAAAGCAAAAGACACAATGTTCAAAAGGTTATACATTAGAAGTTACATTCCATTTTGTTTAACAGCTCAGTACCATTAATGTTTAAGGATTTATGAAGAAACAATAAGAAAACACAGTGTACAACATACATTCGCTGTGTGCATGTGCCTGTATATGAATGGATTATCAATATTACAATATTATAATCTTAATCATGGACGCAACAACAACAATTCCAAACACAATAATGCAGCTATCAAAATGTAACCTTTCTTCCTGTTTTTCTTTTTGTTTGACCTAAAGTTGTGTTTTGTTTCATTCACACGTGTTTAATATTAGTCTGTCTACATCTTCAAAGCTCTAAATGCTCTGTTCCACCTTGTGATGTCATGAAGCGATTGGCTTCTAACCAACATAATCACGTAAAGTTGCGCTTAGAACATACACAGGGAGATTGTTGGAGAATTTATGTACGCACCAAGGTTCTGGGTTCAGTTTCTGGTTGTGTGATACCAGCTTTTTCAAGTCAAGGCTGAAAATGACAATAACAATACCGATTCCAAATAAAAATAATATATATGTGTACTGTTTCTTGTTCAAGTATTTAAATTACAAACTTATATATACATTTTGACTGGTCTTTTATTGTTCTGAATCTGCAACAAATAAGTATAATGGTAAATGGTCACATCTTATACAGCGCTTTTCCACTTTCAAGGCACTCAAAGCGCTTTTACGTCAAGGAACCACTCATCTATTCACCCACACATTCAGCACCAGTGTACGCAGACACTGGGGGTGAGGTGGGTTAAGTGTCTTGCCCAAGGACACAACAACAGCATTCATCTGTGAAAGCTGGAATCACACCAGCCAACCTGTGGGTCAGTGGTTGTGACCGCTCAACCGATGTTTATGTCGAGAACCATCAACAGATCAGAAACACTTCACCAACTAAGCTCCTATTGCCCCATATAATACACATAAAACCTATAAACGCTACAACCCTATTTGGATAATATCAACAATCTTTAAATGTGAGCGCTCTAAGAATAAATGGATAATAATCGGTAATAATTAAAGTACTTCTACAGTTTGTTATGCCAAATAATGGGCCTTCCATCCATCCATCCATCCATCTTCTCCCGCTTAATCCGGCTGGGTCGCGGGGGCAGCGTGCTGCCCAATACTCATAGCACCTGACCCCCCCTATGAACCCCTCTGCAGGTGGTGAGCCCACAGCCACAAATAATGGGCCTGTTTTTGTAAATTTGATGATGCAACCACATGAAAGTCGCCTTCCTGGGTATTCATGTTCTCCCTGTGTCTGTCTCTGCGTACGACAGTCCCACTGGAGCAAACAGAACCCCCGTGAGAGCCTCAGCTGTCAAGATAATATAGATTAAAACAAAAAACACACGATTCGACGACTCCTAATGACCACAATGCTCCATAGTACAGCTTTAAACTTTTATATCTCCATAGAAGGTCAGATCTTTGGAGAGACAGCCCCATTCACAGTAAGAATACAGGTTTTTCTCAGCAATATTGTGAGCAATAAAACCACACGAGATTGGACAAAGACAATGGCATCTCCATGGAAACAAGCAGGAAGCGAACCGCGTACCAGAAAAAGTTACACAGCACAACTTTATTATACTACAAGAAATAAGAAGACTATGGAGTCTGAAATAGTCTGAAAAGTGTGAGTAATTTCCAGGATAATAGGCCTTTTAATGCATTATAAAGTGATTGGCAGATAACAGATTGTAACTGCAGTGTTGTGCCGGAGCCCTTCAGAAAACCATCTGGAAACTGTCTCGCAGCTTAAGTCAAAGTCCAAACACAACTACAGTGACGAACAGGCATGAGCTGAACTCCTGAAAAACATTCATTATAATGAGAAAATGTGTGACTCTAATGAAGCGTATGATTCAGCCTTTTCACACATTTTTATTTAACATTAAGCTGCCAGACATTTGCATGTGAAATACAAAAAAAGAAATCTAGATGGAGATTAGGCATTTAATTGCTGATATTGATACTCTGCAGTTGTATAGGTCTGGGGGGGGGGGGGGTGTATGTATATGATGGAATGTTCAGCAGTTACCATAGTGACACTATGCACACATTAGCAAACGGAGCCAAAAAAGTTGTTAGGTCGTCTGAAAACTCAATAAAAATAGAAAATGGGACTTGTTTAACTGCACAAAACGCTCACCTTTGCGGTAGCCAATTCTTGAATGTCAGATTGAGTTAAAACAACTTGAACTTAAGACAGAGCAGTGCCTCCAGTTAGCTTCACCCTCGCAGAGAAAATAAATGACATCAGCTGCAAAGTGGGAGCTTATATGTCAACAATGGAAACACTAGATTCTATTTGGAGTCATCAACAGTGTTAAAAAATAAAAAGTAAAGGCCGCTACACACTACAGGATTTTTCAGTTTTAAGCAATTTTTAAACATGCAACAAAATAAGCAAAAACCACAGACACGGGGAGAAACTTATGAGACTTAAAATCTCCATTCGCAAAGACAGCAGCGGGATATGGCTGCATAAAACAAAGGATAAAAAAAAGGATAAAGTTGTGAGCGCGATCGCATCAGCTGTTTCCTGTCTACAGTAAAACCACTCGCTTTGAGACTCTTAAGTGTTCAAAGATCAGAGCTCTGCACTCTTGACTTTAGATACAAGTCAAAACTGTGTCCTTATTATTTGTGAAATGTGGAGCAATACTTCAGATACAGGATTTTTAAAGCATAAACGAGGCAATAAAGTCCACAGGAAGTAGAGTCGCTAATCTGCAGCCTCGATCTGTGCGCTGTGTGGATGTAAACAGACACACGTGAGGAACTATCTCACCTTTTTACTTTCAAAGAACGCTTCAAACTGGATTAATAGTGCGGGTTTTGTGGACTGGAGTCATTATTTGTGAAGGACAATTTCTATCAATAATGTGGATGAGATGCTGCACTTTAAATTTACCACTTTACAAAAGGTCAGCAATAAAGTCTTCATTATTTTCGCTATATCCCGAGTTTGTATGTTGCGTCTCTGTGTCCGTCACTCCTCACACAGCGGCTTCAAAATCGTACACAAAGACAAAAAGTCGGGTCACGCCTCCATGAACTTGGGGAAAAGAAATCACAGCAAAAAACTGACACATTCTCCTGTAGTGTGTGGCAGCCTTAAAAGGGATTCAAACCCACAACCTTATACCTATGGGGAAGGAGCTAAAAACACTCTTCCATTAGTATTCAGGCTTCAGTTCACTATTACCAAATCTAACACTGAAAATAAGTGGTTTAAACACAAAAAAGCATAAACTAACCTTGCGTCATTGGGCAAGACTTCTCCCGTAATGCTCTTTTCATAGTAATCTGGTTTGTGACACAATAGGAAGAGCATCTGACATAAAAAACAAGAAAATCACTACAAAACTACAAGGTAAGTCTGGTCAAAAGTGTCTAATTGACTGTATTAATAAAAGCAGAGAGTATCTAGGTATATTATACTTGAAAACCATTAAAATTCTGTCTGCGCTCTGTTTCAGTTCTCGTTTTCTCGCCTCAGACTCAGCCCCGTGTTTACATCATTAACCCACTGAAGGAAATGCCACGTCAATTTGCAGTCTGACCCACTCAAAAGGTTACTCTGACAGCTACAAAAAAACTGCAACTAGGTACTCCTCAGTCCTGACCAAGATTTAAAGATCTGGATCTGGGTTCCTGGTTCTACAGCGTGGTCACTGGGGATGGGATGAGACAGAATTTTGACAAAACAAGACCAGATATGAGATTAGGGCCATGAGATCAAGACAAGACGACAGTTTCACGTAATCTATAATTTAAAAAATGTGTGTTCCCATTGGCATTTTTGTATTTTTAACTTTTGTAATTGTAGACCTACTTTTTGAAACCACAGCAAGAGATTTGACTTAAGAGCTCTTGAGTCTTTTTTGTCCAATCTAAATGCAGACTAAATGGAAAAAATCTCACAAGATAATTTTTCTCATGTTTGCAGAAATTTGTGGCAATTTTATCTCATGAAATCTTGCTAAATGAGATCTTGTCCCATCCCTAGCGGTCACTATGAAATTGTTATCCATGTTTTAATATGTAGTTTGTGTGAGTTTTATAGTCAAATCACTGTGCTTACTTTGAAAATATGGAAGCAATTAACCAAATAAACTGCAAAAAGGAGTAGTAAGAGATAAAAAATATAGGATAAAGGGTTGTACAAATGTTATTATCTTGTTGTTACTGGCTCTGTCCCTTTCTGCTGGTCTCTGAAGCCAAATCTTGTGTCTGCACTGGTTCATAAGGGCAAAAAGGTTGGGAAACACTGCAATAAAGTGTGACTCATCATTCTTCACCTTAAAAAAGTTATATATATATACTAAAACTTTCTCTGTCTACATAAGGTACATTCAGTGTTGTACCTGAACGTTGAACAATAGCTCATGAACGTGTTTATACTTTGGGCGAACGTGAACTGAATGCACTGTATTACTGCTTGATGAATGAACTGTGAACGGGTCTGTGAATGGGTGCCAGATTTCTTTAGTGTTCCACGTAAAAACACGGCTAAACACACCCTAAAGAGCCCTTATATTTAGTGGAAAAACATTCAATCTGGCAACAACACGAGCCACCAGAGTCGCATCGCCGCATGCATCATCGAAGCAAGACAAGACTTTGTCCACCGGTTTTCAAAAAGAAAATCCACACTTCAGTCACATCAACAGCAAACTTAAAATGACACATTGAAGTAAAGCAGCCGGCAAAAAATATAACATTATAAAAAATTATAAAAATAACATTTTTTGGAACTATGAACTATGAACATTTATGAACTAAGAACAAACTAGTTAATTTGAAATTTGTGAACTGAACTTTAAACTAGTTCCTGTAGAAAATGAACTTTCCCAACACAGGATACATTAGGGTTGGGCGGTAATACGGTAATAAGGTATCCCGCGGTATCTAAAAATAGCCACGGTATCAGATTCATTACCGTCATTAAAAAAAATCTTGCCCTAATGTAATATTAACTATAATTGATTTAATGCCTAAATAAAGAGTGTTTTTTCAACACTTATGTATGTGTGGTTGTGTTTGTTAATTTAATACTATTACAGTTTAAAACGAATATTACTATGTTATAGTGTAATGTTGCTCTTAAGTTCCTGGATGTTGCGTAGTCACGTGACATTACCGCTCCGGAAGGAGAAGGACAAGACAACATGACAGGCCGCGCTGAGTTGGTCCCAAAGAAAAACAACGTCTGCAATTTGGCAGCATTTCGGATTTCGGCCAAATGACAAGGGAGAGCCAGGCAGATCCGGTCGGCACTGTAGATGAGCGAGCAGAAGCAGAGACAACTGCATATTGTCGCGAGCCTGTTATCCCTTCTTTGGTGGAAATCCAATGGAGGCGCTTTCCTTTAATGTCGCGGGTTGCCCGAAAATACCTGTGCGTTTGTGCCACAAGCTCTCCATCGGAACGGGTCTTCAGCACCGCGAGCAAAGTTGTCAACCCACAACGTGCCCTACTCAAGCCGGAAAACGTGAACATGCTGGTTTTTCTGGCAAAAAACATTCTATAGCTTAATCATTTTATTTTCAATAAGGAGTGGCTTTTTCTGACGTACAAAAACGGTTCGAAATGTTGTATATTTGTACTTTTAATTTATTTGATTCATGTTAATATGTTTTAAAAATATACAAACGAGCATTTCCGCTGCGTTCTCATATGCACATTTTCGGTTATGTCTTGTTAGCCTGTTTATTGTTCAGATTTTCTTATTTGATAAGATCAAGTATTTTATTTATTTGATTCTTGTTGGTTTGTTACTGCCTTTGTTATTTAATCTAATTTTTGTTATTTGATAAGCCTGTGAGTGTTGGATTATATAGGGCTGTGTTTTAATTTAATTGATGTAGCCTATAGATGACTGTACTGGAAGTGCGCTTTAGCCCATAGACAATTTGTTATTTCGTTCTGTCGGTTGACTGCTGTATTTGCACTTTTTAAACATTTGTTAATAAAAGTTACTAATTTTTAACATGTTTTGTTATGTTTTCAGTATCATTAGGCCTATGTAATGCTTGCTTTTCTGTTTCTAAACGGTATAGGTGCGGACTCCACCTTAGTGCTACGAAGTGTTTGGTTTTTTTGTTTTTTTTAGCCTTAGCAACGGTAATACCGTATACCCCGGGAAAATGTGGAGACGGTTTAACGGTATCAAAATTTGGATACCGCCCAACTCTAGGATACATAACACGTTAGTCTGCGGTTTAGGTATAATAAACACATGTGAATCATTATTTAATATTTTCAACATGAGAAATGATGAAAAATTACAATTACACTACTAGAGGGTCCCCCACCTGCTTATCCCCATATGGAGATGTTATTACTTTGTCTCTACAATGTTCCACAGTACAGCTTTAAAAATATCTCAAGGGAAACAAGAAGATTACACCATCAGGCAGCTTTATAAGTCAGATCTGTGGAGACACAATCCTACATTCCTATGTAATTCTTGTATTTCTGAGCAATAGAAACACATATAATGAATAAATGCTCGCGGCATAGATATGTTTGATGTCATACCAAGGAATATTCCAAGGAAAGCAATAACATCTCCATGGAGACAAGTAGGTATCAGACCTTCCGGCTGAAATCTGCCCCTGATTTTTGGATTTCTTCCTGCTCCTTTACGCTGGACCGTTCTAGCAAGTAGTTTCAGCTTCAGGCTCTGAATATTGGAAAACCTTGCCTTGTAATTTGTATTGTTGCAAAAGTCCCACTATATATCACAAACTTTCAAAAGATCTCACATTGTAAGCTTGTGGGTCTAAAATGCAACTACTGTTTATTTTGATTGCTGTTTCAGTATTGGTAAAGTTTCACTATAGTCAAATGAAACAGAAAACGCTCACCAAAGTTCTTGTAGAGGTGCAAATGCAGGAACAGTAAAATAAAAGTGAAAAACTGCGTAGCACACTCAGATGGCAATTTGGATTTTTTTTGCTTTGGACCACAGTGTCCAGGTGGTCTGTCCAAAGCAAGAAAAATGATCTGACGAAGGCTTTTTTGGTGAATCATTATTTAATTAAAAAAAAAAAAAAAAAAAAAGCTTTTGGACAACGGCCATCTGAGTGTGCCATGCCAGTGTTTTTCACTTTTAAAGCATTTTTCACTTTTAAAGTTTCACTACAGTACCACAAGTATTTCCAAAAGAGAGTGAATGAACCTTACCTGTAAAGATGTCACACGATGTGTAGTTTTGGCGACCTCCAGTGGTCAAAGTTCACATTGTAGACTCCAGATGCTATGGTGGCCTTGAAGGGACATGTTCTCATCTGTGGAAAGAAACTGGTGAAAGTAATACAGAAAATTAAATGTTTTTAAGTCAACAAAAATACTCACCTGACTGTTGGAGATCTGTTTCAACTGGATTGTTTTGATTACTGCTACTGCTCAATAAAATTAACATATTATTAATTTTCAGATTCTGTCTCCCTCTGCTGGTAGAAGAGGGTACTGACGCCTTTTGTGACGTCTAATTAGCAGCACCACAATGAGTACCATGGCCACGTCTCATTTCTCTTTCCTCGCGTCCTTCTTGATTCCTGTCCTCGATCCTGCAGGAAATGGGTGAGGAAGTCCCGCCCAAAGAGAAGACAAAGGAGCCACATCTCATTTCTCTTTCCTTGCTTCCTTCTCCTTGATTCCTCTCCTCGATTCTCCATTTTTCAGCTGTCATCAAATGTGTTTCCCAAAGAAAACCTGTGAAAAAAAGAGTAAACCTCCTGGAGGCTTCAGGAGCAAACATGATAGAAAAGAATCAAACTTTCTTGGTCTCAGTGGGGAGTTTATATCCTCTCTCTTATCTGTTCTCTCGAGCACTCGGAGGAAAGAGTTTAAGGTAATAACGGACATTTAAGTACTACTTTAGGAAAAGTGGAATATTTAGTACTGTCTTTAAGTAGAAGTGGACTTTTAATACTGCTCTTAAAGAAACGTGGAAGAAAAATTAGTACTGTCCTAACGAGAGTGGAAAATCAATCTCAGTTTAAAGAAGTCAGGCGAGTAAATGAAAGTCACATTTTCCTCCCTATTTTCTCAGATATCAGTCTGCTACCGAGCTTTCTATCAGGAAGTACAATTTACCACTGCTGCTCAGACAGAAATCCTTCAAATGCAACGGTTGGTTTTACTTCTAAAATTATTCTATCGACACAGACATTCACATGGACAGTCTGGAGTTCTAATAGTTTTCCCTCGGGTGCTTTGTGGAGTGGGTAAGACTGTTTTTAGTGGCAGGACAACTATGGCCATTGACATGCACTAGCCTAGCACCAGCAACCTCTCCAAATACAAGGACTGGATGGAATATTTAAAAAAAAAAAAAAAAAAGTCTCTTCACATGTCTCCAACACTCTGGCTCACGAGGAAATGAGGCCCTGTGTTCAAAATTCCGAACTGTCCCTTTAAAAGTAGTGAAATTCATGCAGAAAGATAATTTTACTTGACAAATTACCTTAAAACAAACTACCTCTAGACTAGAATGAAGCAGTCTCAGAACTAGTAAGTAGCTAATAAATCTGACAACAACATGAATAACTTGATATAAGCTTTAAAATCTTGGCCAAATCAGAGAAATCTGCAGTGCAGCTATGTTTCTGAGGACATAACAACATGGCTTAAAGCTCACAAGAGTCAATTCTGTGTTTAATATAGGCCCTTTAAGTACTTTTACACCAAGCATGCAGCACAGAGCTTTAAGCATACGGTTTAGACCTGTCCTTAAACTGTGTTAGCATTGATCAGACGGGCCCAAGCCTGATGAGCAGCCCCTGATGTAGTCCGCAGAGCCAGAGCCAATAGACTTAATTAGACCCGAGTAACAGGAAGTAGGGAGTCAGATTGGAGCGGTTTATCAAAGTGACAGTCAAGTCCATAACGCCGTAACACCCAGAAGAAAACAGATTTAATATAGAGAGATAGGCCTAATACTGGTAACTGCAATATCCGCTTGTGTATTCAGCCAGCCTGTGTCAACCCGGCTTGAGTTAAACACATAATTTAGACTTTGCCGTTGACATCTTCGCCACAGGGTCACTTGGGAAATAAGCGACGAATTCTCAAAAATACCGATGCGTTTCCCGTAAAGATCCCGAGCTCTTACCGGAAGGAGTACACGACTTGGCCTGCGGCAAAAACGGTGTTTGTTAAAAATCGGCTCAGGCTTGTTTTAACAGGGGCCTAAATAACATTTGCGAAGGTAAGTGTGCAGAATAATGCTAAAATAATACAAGCTGTAGCAGTGGAAATGCTCTAAATGCTAAAATGGTTTCAGTGTTTTTTAGTGTCGTGTAACCAGGGTGTTGAAAGGAGGGGAGCTGCAGGCAAGAAGTCACTGAATATATTAATCGCAGTGAAAAGGCAAATTTATGACTCCTTGTTTTGGGCTTGGGAACTTTTTTTCTCTTTATTTAACTAGGATAAAATAAACATGTAGTATGAGTAATTCAGAGATGGAAAGGGAATAACAAGGGACCAATTAGTGAAAGACAAGACAATGTTAACAAAAGCAGGTAAAGACTATGGTTATGTCATGAATTTTTATACAATCACAATCCAGTGACAGTATTTCTGACATTTAAACGCCAGTCTCTTACCAATTGAGATTAAATCAGACCATTGAGTCAGTTCTTTTTACGTGCCTTGCACGGAGAAGAGCATGGCCACTGCGTCCGGCTCTCTAGGCCCGTTCACGCTGCTCTTCCAAAGCTCCTCCCCTTGCAGTACGGTTTTATTAATTTCAAACAATCCATCATGTCAGTACAAAGGCAACCTGATCAACGTATACATAATCTCGTTAAGCTTACCACAGATAACATAGTGAAGTATATCATGACTTTGTTTTACATTGGATCAGATAGGTACAAATTTACGATGTGAACAGTCCTGCAAGGAGGGAAAAGGTCATAAGAGGTCACACATCTGGTTTTAGCAGAGATAGTGTTAACACAGGCCCTTTATCCTCTGAGCCTGCCTTGTACCATGAGACTGTTTGATGTACATTTTTTAAATAACTTCATTATAAGCATTTTATTCTAACAGGTTAAAGTTGCACTACGTAACATTTGGTGGTATGGGATATTCTTTACATGAGTTTAATGCCATACTAGT
This sequence comes from Odontamblyopus lacepedii, assembly GCA_034769755.1. Taxonomy (NCBI): domain Eukaryota; kingdom Metazoa; phylum Chordata; class Actinopteri; order Gobiiformes; family Gobiidae; genus Odontamblyopus; species Odontamblyopus lacepedii. The sequence goes on from CM068351.1 coordinate 10,380,876, forward strand.
TGCTAATTCTGAAGAAAAATTTATACCGCTGTAAAAAGACCATGTACTTAATTCCTAATAAAAATGATTATTTGGAATTAAACTTAATTCTGAAGTAAGTGGGTGGCTTATTTCGATTTTAAAGCCGAATTCATTTATTTCTCGTTCATGTAAACGTTTATTCTTCTTAAAAATAATTCAGGTCGTTCAGCACATGCTCGTTGGGTCGCCCTTCTGATCCGGCTCCTCCAGTCGTCTCTTTGGACTTTCATCCACTGCTCTTTGGATTTGTGAGCGGGATGTGGGAGTGGGCTGAGGTGTCGCAGCCGTTGTCTCAGTTTGTCTTCTTCCTCCTTCTCCTCCTCAGCTCACAGACGTAAAATGTGAGGAGAGAATTCTCCAGCTGCTGCTTCATCATCATCGGAACGACCGCGGAAAAGGTTTGGATCGTGTTTGTGCCCGTGGCATAAGGACAAACTGAGATGACTGAAAAGCCAGGAGCAGCTGAAGTGTGTGTTTTCTTCCCAAAGACGGAAATACGTTTGTGTCGCTGTCCAATCAGAACCCTTCCCAGACGCTGAGCGGAATTAAATAAAGGTGATGTAACGTGTTTTGTAAACCTCAATTCGGAATTATTATTTCCATGTAAACTCAAAGGAGAATATTTTAATTCAGAACAATTAATTTGGAATTTAAAAATGTCACGTAAACATGGCCATTGTTTTGAGTAATAATTGAAAGAACAAGATTGCGGATACAAGCAGTCGAAATGAGGTTCCGGGCGCTCCCTTAGAGATAAAGTGACGGGCTCAGTCACACGGGAGGAGCTTGGAGGATCAGCTGAAGGGAGGGCATCTGTTCCGGATGTGTCTTAGAGCCTCCCTGGAGATGGGTTCATGTCCCACTGGGAGGAGGCCCACGAGAAAACACATACTGGACACACTGGAGGGACTATGACTCTCAGCTGGCCTGGGAACGTCTTTGGACCCTCCTGGAAGAGCTGGAGGAATAAATAAAGCTGAAGAAAATGGACGACTGTTTTCTATTGATCTCTTGTCAGTCTGTCCCAGGGCAGCTGTGGCTACAATAGTAGTTTACCACCACTGGTTTTAGAGTGAATGAAGAATTCTCTGTAAATAATGCTCTGTAAAGCGTCTTTGTAACATATGTCTGTAAAAAGCGCTATATAAATAAACACTTACTTGTTGTGTTGTGCTGTGTTGTACTGTATTGTTGCATTGTTGTTTTGTTTGTTTAGAGAAAAAGTGGACTGGTTGGAGCTTTGAATCTGCAGGTTTTCTCTCTTGTCTCACTTATTCTTTGTTACTGACAGATTCCCCGGCTCTGATGAAATGCTGAAGGATGGTTTCTTCTTATAAGCAGAAGAAATCAAAACATCTTCTGGGTTAGTGGTGTGAGAAGTGTTTAAATGTACGCTTGAGTGGAACGGACGGTCGTATATCATGTGTGTCATCATGGACAGAACTGCTCTATTTTTAAAACAATTTCCACATGCACCAATAAACAAACACGTCTATAAATAACATCTGTGGCTTTAGCAGCTGTAGCCCGGTGTTCAAAGCTTCAAAGACACGCGCTACCAGTACTTAAAAGTGCACTGTGGAACTTTTCTGGAGAGCGTCTGCAAACTGTTTGTCTCCATGGAGATGTACGGTATTTGACTAGTCTTGTATTTATCCAAGTACAGTTGTTTAAGGACACAAAAATATCTTAAAATACATAAAATTTTACTGTGGTTGGGATCGCCTTTCCACAAGTCTAAACTGTATTATGGTTTTTCAACTCTCCATGGAGATGCATAGGATTATGGCCAGATACTGTGGAACATTCTCGACAAATCTCCATGGAGACAAGCAGGTGATGGACCCTCCACCAGACAAGCTACAAAATCATGTCATATTCAGCATTAAACATGTATATCTTGCATTTATTTGCTTGGAATATTCCACAGTATGGCATTAAACATGTATATCTTGCATTTATTTGCCCGGAATAATCCACAGTATGGCATTAAACATATATATCCAGCATTTATTTGCCCAGAATATCCCACAGTATGGCATTAAACATGTATATTTTGCATTTATTTGCCTGGAATAATCCACAGTATGGCATTAAACATGTATATCTTGCATTTATTAAACTCCAGGTGATTTTATTGCTCAAAAGTACCTTGAAAATCATGCGTTCTTGTTATGAGCGGGGTTCTCTCTCCACAGATCTGACCTGTAACTTGGCCTGGCAGCGTCATCAGCTTGTCTACATGAAAACAGAAATAGATTTAATGTCAAACTGTGAAACTTTAAAATCAAAGCAATAACTCAGGGGGCAGGAAATAAATAAGGTGGTGGACTCTCCTCCAGAAAAGTTACATGATGCATCTTTAACCATAATTAAATTAAAACTTGCAAAGAGTTCTTGTGTAAGTTAAAATGTTAAAGGAGAGGAGAAGAAGAAAAGAGAGGAGAGGAAAGAGGAGATATGAGCTGAGGGTGAATTAACCTTTCCTAGTTCCTTAGTTTTAATGTCAAATTCAGGATTATTTTACATGTGAAACATCCTTTGCTGCTCTCCCTGTGCTTAACTTGTTTGAAAAATAAAAACTCACTGAGACAAATAATGTTTCCTCTGTGGTTTCCTTCCCTTGTCTCCTCTGAGCTTTGGGGCACCACTTAATCTGGCGTATTTGATTGACAGCTGAAAAACGGAGGATCGAGGAAAAGGAAGCGAAGAAAGAGAAATGAGATGCGGCCACAGTGAACGCGCTCAGGCCCAGAGTGTAGTTTGAGGCCAATTCAGAGCTGAAGACCAGAGACCGCGCTCTGACGCCCCCTGCTGGACAGAAGTGAATGGTAAGACACAGTATTGCTGGTTTCAGAGGACATCAGAACAAGGGATGGGACAAAATAGCGTCATCATATCATTTAATCATGCCAAGAATAGTAGGCAATAATCATTTATTAAAACTGTGATAATCCCCAACCAAGAAAAACATTTTATCTTGAGATTGTGCCGTAAAAATTATTTTATCTTCTATATTTTTTTCACTTATAAAAAAAACCCACACGATTATAGTACAATAGTTGTTTTAATGTATTCATAATGTAAATCAAACAATTATTCATATTTAATTTTATTCTATCAAAGTTTATTTTGTTATTCTTTATTTAACGTTGCACCATAACACTGAAGCAAGTTCCTGTTTGTGAATTTTTTTTCACTGGCAATGGATTTTATTGTCATTGCATTTATTTTGGCCACGATAATCACACTTTTCAATATTGTCTCGAGCCTAATCACAACAAAACAACTGTCATATTAAACTAGGACCAATATGAGAAAAATACAGACACTTTTTGACACTAAAAACGTTTTTAAAAGTAGTTTATACGTTTACGTATATGTTTTGTGCTGAATTACATTTATGCAAACTTTCTTTTTTACAGGAGCCAGAGATGCAGCACAGAAAAGGAGCACAACAGACTCATTTTGTCTGTAAAACAAAAGTAATTTAACTATATTAATTAATCATTAATAATACGGTATTTTAACTTACTTGAACACAAATAAAACAATTGAGCCAAACCAAAATAACTGAAATGATCAATGAAAGTGGGACTAAACCACAGTGTGCACAGGCCGCGTTTTGGTTTCTCTTATGTTCTCTTAAAATCCCGTTTACTTACAAACTGGATACGAGAGCTGGAGTCCCATTTCTGCAGAAACTTCCTTGGGTTTAAGTCTTAAAATAAAGCTCAATACGCACTTCTTTCATTATGGGATGTCTTCAGTTCGTTTTTCCAATCTGCGTTTTGTCTTTTTGACCAACACAATCAGATCGCTGTGTCAGAAGAGCGCGCAAAAGGACAGAGCGCAGTCACAAGAGGCGCTGCGCCGGTTCGGATCAGATGCGCAACTTTGTGCGCCAAAATCAGCAGACGTTACACACAAAGCTGTTGTTTAGTAGCGCAGTAAAATGTGGTAATTTCGCCTATAATAAAATGCGGGGCGTGTCATTTGAGTTGCGCATATAAACAATAGACACGGGCTACTTCTCCTTCTTTTTCTCATGACACTAAAAACCTCCATTGGAGCATTTTTCGTTTATCTCCAAACTACTTTTCCTTAAGTTTGAAGATATTTTCACTTAAAATTAAGCCTGTTCTTTTTCAGGCCTGTGCGCATGCGCTAACACTGGTTGCTATAGGAACGTCCAAAGTCTTTATGACGTAGAATGCCGCTGTGTGACGTCAGCCCTGGGTTATATAAGGGGAGGTTCTTGGCTCAAACTGGACACAACATTTCAGCTTCTGAACAGATCAGTCGCAGAAACAGAGACTCAAACTCGTCGAACAGACAAACAGAGAATATCACAACTGTTACAAGTTTAAACTTTAACACGTTATTGATATTAGACAATAAGATGGAAAGACCACAAGAACTGTACAAAAACAACCTGGACCTTTTGCACAACCTGGCTTTGGTGCACAAACTTTATGTGCAGTTTGATGAGCTGGGAGCAGAAGGACCAGACAATCGCCTCATCTTCCACTTCCAAATGCATGTGGGAGACTTTGTCGGCGACGGCTCAGGTCCCACAAAACAACAGGCCAAATGTGACGGCGCTTCAAAAGTTGTAGGGGAGTTGAAGAAGCTCCCAGTGCCAGAGGACATGACTCCGTACTGGTGCAAACCTCGACTGGACCCCATGGACCCACTGGAGCGTCCCTATTTTTTCTATAAGAAAAACCCAGTCAGTGCCCTGGCAGAAGCCCTCATGGTGAGAAAACAAAAGGCGGCCGAGTTTAAGGTCGTTGATGTTCGGACCTTTCCCTATAACAAGAAGCTTTTCACTATGGAGGTACGAGTGGGCCAAATGTCGTGCCAGGGTCAGGGCCCCAGTAAACAGAAGGCTAAGGTCCTGGCAGCAGAGCGAATGCTGGAGCTGATGGGGTTCCAAGAGATCATAAAACTTCAGAACCCGATACTGCAGCCACATGAGGAGCAGCTGTTCCAGCAGCAGGTTTTCGAGCTGCAGGCTGAATACAAGAGGGAACACCAAGCAGCCTTAAGAGCTCTGAGACCACCAGTCCAAGAACTCAGACCAAACCAGGAGTCAGAACCGGCCCAAGAACTGGTCACAGATTGTCAGGTCACTAGTCCAGCAGAGCGCCCGAGTGCACCAGAAATCATCCTCCAAGCAGCGCCCCCTACTGACGAAAACCATGAATCTATCAGTTCAGTAGAGGAGGCTATTCCACCAGAGGAGAGCACAACTGTGGCCTTTATAAACGAAAACTTGTCTCTACCTCCAGAAGCTACAAGGATTGTTATGGGTTGGCTTAAAGCAGTGGATCACACAGAGGACACCACGAATCCCACTGTCAGGTCAACAGAAGAGTCAGAGACACCAGAGGAAATTACACCTGTGACCCCAACACCTGAAAACCCCCAAATTCTCCAGGATGTCTCTACTGAGGATTTTAGTACAGCAGAGGGTCCTACTACACTGGAGATCATCAAAACAGTGCCCCCTACTGCTACATCTACACCTCCTGAGGCTGTGAGTACAGTAATGGACTCCATCCCACCAGAGGAGACCACACCAGAGGTCCAAACATCTGAACCTGTGGTAATTATACCTGAACAGCTCTCAGCTCCAGAGGAAGTCTCTTCAGAGTCTGTAAATTCAGGAGAAGACTCTATCCCACCACCAGAGGAGATTATGGATCCTCTGGCCTCCACCCCTGAACCTGCCCTCACTCCTCCGGGCACCACTCAGGATGTCAATCAAACAGAGGATTCTTCTGCATCAGTGGAAGTCCAACTAGAGGAGATTAAACTACAGGAGATCCAAGATGAGCAGATCCATTTAGAGGAACTCCAGCTCCAGGATGTTCAAGAGGTGGTCCAACCAGACGAACTCACACTGGATGAAGTCCATCTAGTAGAGGTCCGTCCAGAGGAGATTATGGATCCTCTGGCCTCCACCCCTGAACCTGCGTCCATTCATCAGGGCTCCACTCAGGATGTCAAACAAACAGAGGATTCTGTTGCATCAGTGGAAGTCCAACTAGAGGAGATTAAACTATAGGAGATCCAAGATGAGCAGATCAATTTAGCGGAAATCCAGCTCCAGTCCAGCTCCAGGATGTTCAAGAGGTGGTCCAACCAGAAGAACTCACACTGGATGAAGTCCATCTAATAGAGGTCCATCCAGAGGAGAATGAACCAGCAACCACCAACCACGACGTATCCCAACAGAAGGTCACCACATCTACAACCACGGCCCTCGGTGAACCGGAGGAGGTGTCTGAACTGGTTCTCCCCAGTTCTCCACAGCCTGTAACTCCAAACATCACATCTGTTCAGCCTCAAACCTGTTCCACAGAGAAGAGTGCTGAATCCTCTGGAAAAACCCACTGCCCTGAAGCCGCACACTGCATGATCGCAGCCATGATGAAAAAACTGGTGCGGAAACTCAAGCGTCTTCCTGACAGTGACCAACAGGTGGCGCTTGTCCAAAGGCTCAGGAAAGTGGAGAACCAGGTTGTGTTCCCCGAGAACATTCAGCTCAGTGTGAAAGATCTGAAAACCATCGGTAAAGCGGCTGCTAAAAGCCTGCTTCAGGAGATCTCCTCTGCGTCTGCGCTATTCTCACAAAGGAACACCGATTTCATTGAGGCCACGGTGAAACTACACCTCACCCTTCAGCTCAAAACCTTCTTGGACAATCCTAAAATGAAACGATCAGGATCAGGACTGAGAAACATCTTCAGGAGCAACTTGATCTGCAACGGCCTTCTCAGCGCTTATCTGCTGTCCGGGCCAGTCCACTAAATCAACCATAACATTCCCTCCCCTCCCCCAAACCCCAAATCTACCCCCCGACCCTAAACCCCCTGCCCCTGTCAACACCTGCCACCTGTCACCTGCCCAAACACCTACATAGAAGATTCTTAAAACGATTCAATTCCAAATTTATTATGTATAAAAGAATGGGACGGATATGAAAAACTAAAACAATTTTGCACTATTGAAATTCACTCCAGGAAATTTTTAAGATTTTTTGGAGTGAATTACTAAACCAAAATAATGCAAAACAAAAACACCTAAAGTCAATCTACACCACAGTGATACAAAAAAACTATATATCCGACTCATTCATGCATAATAATGTCTAAAATATAACCACTTTGGCACTCTTTAAATTCACCTCAATTAATATACAAGATTTTTTGAAGTGAATTACTAAAAAAAAGCATTAATAAAGAAAAAAAACAAAACAAATCTTTGTACTTGATTTTATATGAACAAAATCTACTTGTGTGTTCTTGACCAAAGACTGTTTCACGGTTTGACTTTCTACCACTTTCAATTCTAGATGTTTTATCACATTCATTGGTCCTATATTCCACAAAATTGATTCTGGGCTTTTATGCGGTTACAAAGAGTCGGACATTTTGTTTTTCTTCTTCTCGACGTCGGTGCGTGGCTCATTTCCAGTGACACAGTAATCCCCGGGGCAACCAGCGCGGAGTCACAGAGCCATGTTACACTTTAATGGAAATATGATGTACACGACATCTCCATAAATTATGAACTGTAGTCAAGCGCAGACCAGACCACGCCATTTACGAGAGAAAACCACCGAAAAATAACAGGAATCCCTAATGTTTTACACCGAGACAATCAATATATACTTTACCATATGGATTCAAATGAGTTCTATGAAATTATTGAGGTGAACGGTCCATCACCTGCTTTTTTTCCATGGCGATGTTGGTGTTTTGCTTGAAATATTCCGCAGTATTGTATTAAATGTATCTGTTTTCAAGGTGGTGATGCTACCAGGCAACGTTACAGGTTAGATCTGTGGAGAGACAGTAAGAATGTGTGTTTTTTAAAGCATTTTGGAGCAATAAAAACCAGAAAAGCTAGTTCACCATTATCAAAAGTGTACTGCTTAAGCTGCTTCCTGCTCGTCTTTTACTTTCCCTGGAATGTCCCACAGTATGGCATTAAACTTACCTGTCCACATGAAGATAAACAGGTGGCGCCATTAGTTTAAGCTATACAGGTAAGATCTGTGAAAAGACAAGCCCGGTCACGGTAAAAATTTGTTTTTTTAAGGTATTTTTGAGCAAGAAAAGCACCTGTCCTTAAATAAATACAATAAAGATCAAGTTTAATGCCATATTGTGAAACATTCCTGGTAAAGCAATAATGTCTCCATGAAAACAAGCGAAAAGTTACATGGTACATCTTTATGTTCAGTGATCAAATGCTACACCACAGCGCAGTAACTATGAATTCACTGACTGCCACAGAAATCAATACAGCGTGGATTCATTTCAGTGTGAATCTGATGTGACAGTTTTGAACCACATTTCCTTCCACTGTCATTGTCATAGTCAGTATCCAGGCATTTCCAAGAAGCATTTTTTCTCCCTTCCCACAATGCAACAGTCTAATCTTCCCCCCTCTCTCTCTCCTCATTATGAAAAACTGTTATAGCTGGCATGAGAATTAAGCGCTCAACTGCCTCTCGGAGCTACAAAGCAACAGAAGTAGGTCAGATGGTGAAAAGGCAACGCAGTGGAAGAGCAGAGGCAAAGTATAAGGGTGAATCATGAATCGTTCAGAATGAGGAGAGCAGGTGAGACAGGGGTGACGGCTGGCCTCTGGATTCAGATCAGATACAGAGGAATACGCCGGCCTTTTTAGATACATATAAAGCAGAGATGAAGATGATCTAAAGAAAACTAAGTAAACTACAATGCTTAACAAATTTATTAGACCACCACCAGTATAAGGTGTTTGCCACTGTAAGTTAACGTTATTCTGTTCACCAAAACATCTTTTTATTTTTCTATAATGGTTAATCAGTCAGTATATGCAAGATCAAAACAATATATTCAATGCTACAATATAACTATTTGGTGCCATCCATACATTTTTAAATTTAATGTTTTCCAAAAATGACACCAAAGTCTCATCCAAAGCGAATCTCTGGGAACAGCTGAAACTATTTGGAACTCAAGAAGAAAAGAGACTTTGCAAAACAACATAAAGACAATGCCGCATTTTTAGTTATTTGTCAACAAGGACCCTTTTGTTATTCCAGTTGGTCATTTTCTTAATGAATAGCAATTAAATTATTAATATGAAACAAGTTTTTAATAAACTATGACGCTGCTTATGTATTCATGACAGATGATCTAATAAATTTGTTAAGTGCTTTTGAGTTTTCAGATTGTTGAGCCGGTTTCTATTAATACTTTCCATCAAGCAGGTTCATGTTCTACATGTATTTCTATGGCAAAATGTTTATGCAATTGCCATAGAGACACGATGCAAACATTAGCAAACACTACCAAAACCTCTGGGGATTTAAACATTTTCAGGAGCCTGTGATAAATACAGGTGTCCATGGTCATGTTTAGGTGTTTAACTAGCCAATTGGCTAGCTAATGCTCACTCGTGACTGTAATTTGATTTGAGAAATACTTGTTTAACAGCACAAATCAGCTCACCTGATGTAGTTCCAGTTAAGTCAGCGCTTTCTGGCCAAACTGTGGTAAAACAAAGCTCAGATTTAAGATAAGATTTTAACAGTTAGCATCACACCTCCAGGAAACACTAACGGCATCAGCTGCAAAGTATCAATTAGCGCAAAGGCAACTGAATTCAATACATACAGAAAACGCTGATTAACAGTATTTTTTCTGTCCCATTCTTCAGAGACATATTATGCAGGATTGACTTTAATTAGCTTCTAACAGTGTCATGTTATAATGGCTCCTCATCATTAACTTACTCAAATTATATTTTCCCTGATTCATGCATGTTTGAGTAATCCTGTATTATAAACCCTGTAATTACTTGCGATATCTTGAAAAATTAAAGCCCTTCAATTCTGCAGTTTGAATCAGAAAGTCAGTGGACTTGTTTTTAAACTCTTCATGAATGCTGTGGAAGGCCTGGGAAAAGTAAAGACAATAGAGAATTTACCAAAAGAATTAAATGTCTTTAATGATATAGACTACAATTGTACATTTCTACAGCAGATTCTCAATAACTGCCAATTTATAATAACACATTTTGCCTTTATAAACAGAGAGACAGTTGTACGTGAACTTAAATATATGTACGTCAAATCTGCAGTTCAGGTTCTATTCGATTAAATACAAAACCAAGGATGTCATATATGCACAATCAATGTGAAATATAAATTACAATAAAGCACCATTTTGAAAATGACAATATTATTCAAATAAATAATCTTAAGACAGTACAAGTTCATGTGGGAAGCAAGGCTGTTTGTCTGCAAAACTCACAACATATAACTCTAGATACAATATAAACAATGTAACTCCAACACCACCAAAAGAAGTAACTTTCCAAGTAATGACAACCCAAATTCAGTCCATAGTATTCACAAACTGTTAGATAAATGTACAAATAAGCAAGGGCCACTCAGTCGGAGATTGTCATGTTCTGACATATAATGTGTAACTATTGGGTGTCAAATGTGTCGTTTTAATTGAAGAAAAACGTATTGCATTGGCTCCCATTCATTTATCCACTGCAGCTAATGCCACACTCACATGTAGTACTGAATTAACCTACTATATATATTTATATATATATATATAGATTTATATAACTATGTGTATATTTTATACATTAACTTACACATGCACCCTTTCATTTAGGAAACATTCGCTAATTTTAGTTAAATGTAGCATAACATTTGACCAAACCATGAGCATGTAAAGGGAGAGTACAGTTTTACCTTTAACTAGATTATAGAAAGTTCTATCACACGTGCCAATAAAATGTACAAATATCATAGAATTTGAGGGGCACTAGTAGCATATATAAATACTCCTATATATTTTTGTGATTAGAGGGCAAATACCCAACAAAAATAGGACTAAGCTCAATTTTGATTAAAAATATATATATAAAATAAATAAAGAAAAAACTAATAGACTTGGTCTGCTCTGTATCTGAGTAGTACAAAATATTAATTAAAAAACTGATTTGCAAGTTTAGTACCTTGGACAGTTCCCTCAGTCCCTCACCATTTCCATATTTCTACAAGGGAAAAAAACTGTACTGTTCCTTTGAGACTCTTGCACGTGCACAGCTCACCCTAGGACCATTTACAAAAGGGAATAATCACTGATAAACAGTTGCCTTGAAAAATCACAAGAACATTTATCAAATACATAGGCACAAAACTGCCTTTTAAGCCTAAGTCTCTACGTTCATACATTGTATAGAAAAACAAAATCAATGTACAACTATATTACAGTACAATAGTTTGGGGGCATTTCAAACCCTTGTCAAATAGTATATTCAATGTATTGTATACATTTATTTTGTGTGTAAATTGTAATTGTAAAAACTGTCCCACAACATTAGAGAGAAAACATGAATACTTTGTACACTATAAGAAAATTGTCAATCATAATTAGTTTTAGCATGTTTCAATTGGGGCAAAAAATTATAACTACACAACATTATTAGTATTAAGCATTTTTACAGTTTTAGTTTTGTAGAGGTAGAAGCCAATTACAGCCATGAGGTTAGGAGGCGCCCTGTTACTACGGACTATTTGCTTTCACTTTCATCTCATACAGACTTATCACATCCTTGAATTTTAAAATAGGCATTTCGTTAGACGGTGAGAGACAAACTCGCCAACACCAGACGATTCTAGTTTGAAAACAGAGTGTAGTCATCATAAAATGTCTGGATTGTAATGCTGAAAAAGTTACAAAATCAACTTGTTAATTCCTATTTAGTCTGAATACTGCAGGTCCAGGTCTACAGTCCCATCGGTGACTACAAGCCTCACTCTTTTGGGCTTGTTCGACCCCATTGAGTGTGAACTTGGGACCGCCCCGTAGTGAGAGGAGCTATGCTGTTGCTGCTCACTGGGCTGACACTGCTGCTGCAAATCTTTTCTGCAATGCTCTTCCTGTGATTTAAGTCCAGCAAACCCTCCCAAAGAAAAGGAAGCTGGATTGGCTAGCTGTGGTCCGCATGGTTCCAAAACTAGCCTCCCTTGGGTTCCTGAAGGTTCCATGAGACAATGGTAGGTGTAGTTCGCGCCACTAAGTCCTGGATAGCCTTCTGGACCATCTCGGAGACCTAAAGTTAGTGAATGGTCTCCCGTGAAGCTTAAAATATTGGGCAACGCTTGGTATCCGTACGGGAATGACAAAGCTGGTTGGCTTTTGCTTGTAGGAACTGGCGTACCTGGAGGAGTGCTTTGAATGATTTGAGGGCTGCTGTGTTGAGGCATTGGCGAAGAAAGGGTCGAACCAAAGCTAAAGTCAAATGGATCTTGCTGGGTGAAACCAAGCTGGTGTTTATCTGTGTTTGATATTCCAGATTTTTCCTGCTTCATGGCCTTTTCCTGTTGACTCATCATGTAGCTTTCAGTCATCTTGCTTGGGAAGAAAAAAGGTCTAGGTAGCGCCGAGAAGTTTTTGTACAGGTTAGCTTCAAAGCTTTCTTGTTTTTCCATCGGCGTTTTCGTTTTGGGCAACGGGAAAGACGTACTAGGCTTGGTGAACTGCACATTGGATCGACCGGAAGAGGAAGCGCTATGCGAAGGAGTGTCTTTTGAGGTTGCGTACACTTGGGGAGTACTGGTTTTGTGATGGCTGCTAGTTGAAATCTTATGTTGCTGGCTTTTTTCATTTGATTTTAAATGAACTTTCGAGCTGGAAGATGACATCTCTCGCGGCGGAGCACTGCTATACAAGTCCTGTGTAGTGCTACCCCCTTGGAACTTAAGCACCCTTTGAATAACGGAAGATGTCTTTTCGTGGAAGTTAAAAACATTGTCTGAAGAGTTGGTGTTTTTCAAGCTAAACAACTGGGGTGAGAGCAGCTTATTGGCGATGGGTGAATTCTGTATTTTGGGTATCGTAGTCTGCTCTTTAACTGTATTGATTTGGCTTGATGAAAAAGATTGAGAAGACTTGCTGGGAATGCTTGAGCGATGAAACGTTCCTTGGTTCTTAAGACTACTACTATTACTACTACTGCTACTAGTACTACTGCTACTACTAGTATGGAGTTTGGCTTGACTCGTGATGGGTTTCAGATTCAAAGCAGACTGGGACAAATTTACAGGACTTTGCGATGAAATTGAAGATGACGGTGGGAGTAAACGTGGTTTATTTACAACAGAAAATGGCTGTGATTTCGGTTCTTCCTTTGAAAGCGACCGCACTATTGGAGTTTTTGTAATAATCCTGTCTTTTGGTATCATATCTGCGCTGCTGGGTGCAGTGAAATTAAACCCTGTATTGATCGGAAGCTTGTCTTTAGCGTTGTCTTTTGCTTCACAATCAAGTGGAACCGTTTCATTTTTGGAAGATGGGATGAGCCCGGGGAAAAAATCTTCACTGGCAAAGTTATTACTTGGGCTTGGCGGTCCTAAATATGGCGTCTCTGTTGTCCACGCCTCTGTAGGGCTATGTGAAAGCGGGCTGCTAAAGGGATCTGTAGGTGGATCTAATGAACAAAGATCAGACGGAGAAGACGGGAGGATATTTTGCGGTTGGTAGTACCCTTCGAAATTCAAACACTGGAAATCGAGAATATCGTCACAACAGTTGGTGAAGTTTGGTTCGCCGGTAAGCATGTTATCTGCTGTCGGGAATGGCGGGAATTGCGATGGCGGTTGGATAACAGAACTAGGAGCGCTCGTACACGGGGGCTGCTGCTGCGGTTGTTGGCTAGTTTTTTCCAAAGTTTGAGATGAACAGAGACCTTCCGACAGCCGGGAGAGACTGTTGTCAATTTGCTGGAGTGTGTGACTAAGGCATGTGTTGGCTTGGCTGGACGCGGCGCTGGTGGGAGGAGGGTCAGCTGCAGGCCCACACTTTCGAGGTCTCTCCATTTTGTGTCTTTGTTTTCTCCCTCCGCTGCACACCTCCGGTCTCTCCATATTCATTTTAATATTCTCATTTGGAGGCTGCTGGGAGGCCATGGTGAGCGGTGCAAGCGACAATGCCAGTGAAGAGGTTGGTTCAGTTTTCAGAAGTGTGTGTATTTTATTTGGGGTGTCGTCTTTCTTAAGGCTATCCAGCAAGCTTCTCTTTTGTTTAACCACAGCAGGTGCCTTTGCTTCTACTGTATTTTGCGTTTCTGATTTAGTTTCTTTCTCCACATCATCGTCAACCACCCATATATCTTCTGTTCGCCGACGCAGTTTTAGCACAGGGAGCGCGTGTCCGTTCTCGTCTTTTAGCTCTTGCTTTTGCTCAAACATGCAACAAGGCTGCGAAAACCTATCTTCAATTTTAGGTTCTTTCACCACAGCAACTTCAGTCTTTTCTGGGCACACTTTGATGCCAGTTTCAGCCGTTTCTTTCTTATCATCCCCCACCACGGTTTTACTGTCCGAGTTTTCCTCAGTGGGTAGACTGACAGTTTGTCTCTCACCTCTTTTTTTCAACCGATGCAATCTGTTCTTTGATTTTAAGCTGGCATGCACATGGGCCCTTGCAGCTTCCATTTCCATATTCAAAATTGAAACGGAGTCCATTATAGCTTTAAAAGGATCACAATCAGCAGCCTCGTCTCTCTTCTCTTTCTTAAACACTATATTATCGAATCCGGAGTTTTCCATCTCCCAAAGTTTACCCCCGCGTCTCTTGAATCGGATTTTAAAATTGGTTCCTGGCTTAATCTCGTCTAATTCGCCCTGATCAAGAGGCACAAACTCTGTCTCAGCTTTTACAGTCTTTCTCAGAACCATATTTGTATCGCCAATATTGTTTTTGCAATCTTGTGTGTCTTCTATAACGTCGTCATCCCCATCTACAACATAGATCTTTTTACCTAATTTGCATTTTCGTTCTCGAGATGCCAATATGGGGCTTTGTGAAGGCTGGTTGGCTCTTGGCCTAAGCACTCTCTTCATACTATTGGATCTCGCCTTTTTCTTATTGGCCAATTTCTTCTTATCTTTCCTTAATCGCCCCTTTTGTCTTAATTTACCTTTGTCTTTTGAACCTAATTTTGCGCCAACTTTTACCCCAGATGCCTTAAAATCGCTAGCGTCTTTAGCAACTTCTACCGCCCCCGTTTCTAGCTCGGCTTCATCAACAGCGCTATGAAATGTACGCTTTTTCAGAGGTATATTCGACTGGATGTGTGACTGCAAATTAGCTTTCGTTGAAACGGTTGATTTGTGAGGTAGGCTGTTTAGGAATTTCGCTGGTTGCTTTTCACACATTTCATTCCCAAGTTGTGCGTTTTCACCAATTAAATCAGTGTTCATGTTAATTTCCACATTTTTCCCATTGCGTCTCCTAGCTCTGATATTAGCTTCGGCCCTCAACCTAGCTGCTCTCGACATGACTTTTCTCTGCTTGACGCCTTGAGGTTTTGGTTCATTACTTGCGAGTATGGTTTGAGTAACTTCCACAATATCTTTCAGGAAAATGTCATCTATTTTAGCTTTATCGGTTTTCAAAATGTCCATCAAAACAACTCTAGCATATTTGACAGCGAGACCATCATCTTGCTCTAATTCTTTGCTTGTACCCTCTTGTTCTTCTTTGGAAGTAAAAACACTACCAAGAGTCCTCTTCGCTTTCTGAATTCTTGGAAAACTTTGCGTCAGTTCAGTTTCGTTTTTTTTAATTTCATCTTTGCTTACTTCTTTCGGCTGGTCTTGTTTTGCCTTTTCCTCTGCGGGCTTCTCTACCTTCTCCTCCTGTTCTTGAACCACCTTTTCTTTCGTAGAACTCTCCCTGCAATTTGAGTCGCCAGCATCATTACTCTTTTCCTGCACACTCACCTTATCTCCGGATTTAAATAACATTTCTTTCACACCTGTGTTCCCATCTGCTGCATCTACACTGGCACCTACCTGTTTCTGTGTACATCTCAACGCTCTCTTTTCTGGTTTTGGAGCAATTTTCACCGCTTTCCTGCAATTTAAATCATTGTTATTACTTGAATCTTGTGCACTGACCTTTTCATCAACCTTAGCGTTATTTTCTTTAACCGCTGTACCCACTTTAGCTGCTTCTACACTGGCACCTACCTGCTTTTTTCTCAGTGTCCTCTTTTCTGGTACATCTTTCAAACTCTCCCTGGAAGTTAAATCAGCGTTATCATTACTAGTATCTTGTACACTGACTTTATCACTAGCTTTAACTGGAATTTCTTTTACTCCTGCAGCTGCTTCAGTTGGTTCTACACTGGCACCTACCTGTTTCTGCTGCCGAAGTGAGCGCTTTTCTGGCTTAAGCTTTTCCGCATTTTGTACAGTTTTCACGCTTTTCCTAGAAGTCACAGCCGCAGCTACATTGTCATTCTTTGTCTCTTGCACGCAAACTTTGTCACCAGTCTTAAAAAGCATTTCTTTAACTCCAGTGCTGCCCTCTGCTGGTTCTACACTGGCATCTACCTGCTTTGGCCTTAGTGTCCTCTTCTCCGGTTTCTGCTTTTGTACAGTTTTAATGCTTTCCTTTGTAGTCAGATCCACCTTATTGGTAGCATCTTGTACACTGACTTTATCACCAGCTTTGAATAGCATTTCCTTAACCCCCGTGCTTCCCTCCGCGGTCCCTAAAATGCCCTCCTTCTCCTTCTGCAACATTTCTAACTCTCGTTTTTGCGCCTTTAGCAGCTGCACGCTTTTTGGGCCCTTGGTTCGTTTGCAAACTTGCTTTCTCATCTCCTTCACCTCAACTTTTTCTTGCGGTATTGTTACTCTTGTGAGACTTATAGTGAGATATTGCTTGAATGCATGTTGTGGATTGTCCTTGGTCTTTTTCGCAACCTTTTTAACTTCTTTGACAGGGGTTGATTTGGGCGTGGAAGTAGTTTTGATAGGAGTAGCCTCTTTTTGCGCTGCATCTTTCGCGGTAGTCTCCTCTACAACAACTTTCTTACTCTCTTCAGTTGATTGCTTCATGCCGTCTTCAGGTTTGATTGGACTGCAGGTGCCCTTTTCTAGCTCCACTGGCTTTTTATTATCCTTGCCGTTATCAGAAACAGCTTGGTTTTCTTTGCTTCTCGTCCTTGAAGAGGTTCTCAGATGAATTACGCGCCTATCAGCCACTTTCATACACTTATTCTTAATGCTTGCGTTCGTAAATGGTTGCCCACTTTTGCGTTGAGTGATGGAGGATTTCAGACCAAACGGCTTCAAGTTAATCTCCGAAGAACCGTTTTGTTTCTTATGTGCGGTCTTCTCTTTTGGTTTAATTTCTTCCAGCTGCAGTAGCAAAGCCCTCTCTTTACTTTTCGGATCCTTACAGCTCAATAGGAAATCTACGGAGTGGCGGCGGATTCGGACTTGAACTTCTCGCAGCGTCACTTCGGACAAAAGCGGGAGAGTCTTGACGCGCTTCAGTCCCGATGATTTGTTTTTGTTCAGCAGTCGTTTGGGTGATCGGCGATGTCTCCACCTCTTCGCCAGCTGACGGTTCTTCAGAGCATTTCTTCTCATCTGCTGCGTAAAGGAGTTTCTGGAGGGGATGGCTGCAACGATAAAAAAGGAACAGAAAGTTAGTGTAAATATGTAAAAATATAAATATATTGTTGGGTTTCAGATGACATCGCTACATTCTATAGGCCAATATTAATTAATACAGATGTTGTAATAATTGAAAATATCAGGTGTGTTTAAGTGTTAAAAGCCGCACTATTCTTTATCTAATCCTTTAGTTTCAAAGGAAGGATATAGGTATCATTTGCCTTTCCATTTACATAGCAGCCGTTTCATTTCATTGTTTGATCATCTTTACCTGTACTCAAATGCTAATATAAAAAGGTGTTACCTCTCTGACCTAAGAAAGCCACATTTCCAGACTTAGCTTACGGCAAGTTGTACTTGGGGAAGGGCTTGTACTTCAGACGGTATTTTAGTATTGTCTCCCTATTACTCTGGGCCCAGTGCTAGAAGAAACTCTGTCTGTAGTGGGACCATTTGTCTATATTGGTTAATTACATGTGCATCGGTAACAGTCTTTTTGTACGTTTTGGTGTTATTTTGCAGATAATTTTCACAACACACAAGTTTCAAAGTTAAAGGTGCACTATTAAACTCTTCTAGTGAAGTCTAGTCAGATTATTCTTCTTTCTGCTCCTTTTCATTCATTTTTTGTTTGATATTATGACACTAGTAACGTCTTTTTATACTTTATGAATGAAATAAACAAATAAATAAATAGTCTGTCACCTGCTTGTCTCCACGCAGATGTTACTGCTTTGTCAGAAATGCACAAGAGTGTAGCTTTTAACGCATCGATCTTGCATTTATTCAATTACAGGTGTTTTAACAGTAAAACCTGCATTCTTACAACGCATGCTTACTTCTCGAAAGATCTGAGCTGTAACAAGTCCTAAAATGCTGTTCTTATTGCATTTTCAGAGAACATTAAAGTGTCTTAACATGGACTTTGTCTCCCTCTACTGTTGACTAAGTATAACAGTGCTCTGAAGCTGTTTATAAGCTTCTACGTGTGAAATACTTTAGGGGTTAAATTGTAATCAAGGTTTATTTATTGTAGGGTCATAAAATCACACATTTGGACATCTCCCCTTTAAATCAAATCAAAATGAAGGCTATAGTATGTAATGTTTGTATAAGTAAACTTTTTAAAAACTAGAACTGGAACTGAGGTGGGTGATATTGACACATTGGAGTTTCCTGATAACTGTTCAAACAGTGTTGTGTCAATTTAAGAGATATGTAAACTTTTCTGTCTGTAAATTCCTTAGTTGAGGATTAAGTGTTAGACTAGTGAGAACATAACAACCCATACAACTGCAGAAATCTCACTTTATACTTTTTTTTATCTTTACACTTTAATTTTTTTTCCATTTATTATTATTTGTTCAGTTGTTTTTGCAGTATTCACACTATTTGACAGTATTCTTACTCATTATCTGCCCACCTCTATCTGGAATTGTATCGCATGTATTAATTTATTCCTTTGTAAATGTCAGGGAAGGACAAGCTGTATTTAAGGGGCTCATGCCATTTTCTGATCCATGTAACAATGTGGTTGCCTCATTAAAAACATAACAGGAGCTATATTTTTGTTACATTCACACTTTTTTTTTTAACTCCATGCACCTTCACTTTTGATCATTTCAGCCCTGGAAATCTCAATCTATATGTACAAAAGGTAAAAAGGTAGCTGTTAATATAAAAACTGCAACTCCAGGTACGTTTTTGATGAGGTAACAGCATTATAAACACGATTTAAAGCTCACAAGAGTCAAATTTGCGTAATAGAGGACCTTTAGCAATTACAATTACACTGCTTCTAAGTGCAGGAATAAAACGTTTCTCTGTCTCTTACACAGTGTGAGTGTGGAAACAAATTAACAGCCTGATTTCAACGCTGGGCGACAAAATTGTCAAGCTACATTTTGCTAATTGGGAAAAGTGCCGATCCAATTTGTGCGAGAATGAAACGTGTGATTAATCCCAAACAAAAACTGTGGATCTGACAACTTTGTCCCACTGGAGATTGAGCAAAAATGGAAAATAAACAAATGTATCTCTATGATTTGTGGTGTGTCTAGAGTCATTAATATTATCCTGCTTGTGCACATTTTTCACATTTGCCATTTTCTATCAGAATAAAATATGAACGCCTGGACCACCAACCATATATCATTTCTATACAATTGGAGTGGCAGTCTGTAAATATTGTGACATATTTGCTGATGTGGTAAGAGACAGCAGACAAATAGATGCCAATAGGTCATTTGTAAAGACACAGAAATGCATGAAAAGAGGTGGGAGTTTGAGAAATGTTACGTATCGCAGTCGTTTTGGAGATATGCACAATTGAATGAGTATGTGGTCTAAAAGAAATAAAAAATGTATTAAAAGAGGCGGCACAAAGAGTGGATTAAAACAAAACAAAAAACAAGACTTACATTTTGGTGAATAATGGAAACTAGACATTTATAGGCAAATTTAAGGGCATTTATTGAGGATATCTGAATTTTGTTAAAGCTGCACAGTGTAACTTTTTTGGTGCAGGATAGGCCACCTTCTTGCCTTGCCTAGAATGTTCCACAGTATTTCATTAAACTCATCTACTCCCTCCACTTTCTTGCCTTCGTGGTGATGCTATGCTCGTCTTGTCTAGAATGTTTTACAATACGGCATTTAAGTTATCTGTCGCCATGGAGATGAACACGTTACAGGCAAGATCTGTGGAATGCCGAGATTACAAACAATAAAATAGCATAGGGTTTTGCTTTTTGGTTTTGCGCCTGATCTTTTCTAGTTTTGATTGACTATTTCCCATCCTATGCATTTAAACAGTAGTAGTAGTAGTAGTAGTAGTAGTAGCAGTAGTAGTTGTAGTAGTAGTAGTAGTAGTAGTAGTAGTGGCAGTAGCAGTAGTAGTACTAGTAGTAGCGGTAGTAGCAGTGCAGTAGTTGTAGTAGTGGCAGTAGCAGTAGTAGCAGTGCAGTAGTTGTAATAGTAGTAGTAGTAGTGGCAGTCGCAGTAGCAGTAGTAGTAGTAGCAGTAGTAGTAGTAGTAGCAGTAGTCGTAGTAGCGGTGTCGTGGCAGCAGTGGTAGTGGTAGCGGCAGGTAGGTAGCAGGCGGTAGGTAGTGGTTGTGGTGGCGGTAGCAGTAGTAGCGGTAGTGGTGGTTGTGGTAGTAGTGGTGGCGGTGGCGGTGGTCGTGGTAGTGGTAGTAGTGGTAGTGGTGGCAGCAGCAGTGGTAGTGATGGTAGTAGTGGTAGTGCAGTGGTAGCAGTAGTGGCAGGCGGCAGTAGTAGTAGTGGTCATAGCGGTGGCAGTGGTAGTGGTCGTGGCAGTGGTAGTGGTCGTGGCAGTGGTAGGTAGTAGTGGTCATGGTCGTAGCGGTAATAGCAGTGGTGGTGAAGTGGCAGTAGTAGTGGTAGTAGTAGTAGTAGTAGTAGCAGTAGTAGTAGCAGTAGTAGCAGTAGCAGCAGTAGTAGTAGTCATAGTCGTAGCAGTAGTAGCAGTAGTAGCAGTAGTAGTAGTAGTAGTAGCAGCAGTAGTAGTACTAGTAGTAGTAGTAGTAGCAGCAGTAGCAGTAGTAGCAGCAGTAGCAGTAGTAGTAGTAGTAGTAGTAGTAGTAGTACTAGTACTAGTAGTAGTAGTAGTAGTAGCAGCAGCAGTAGTAGTAGCAGCAGTAGCAGTAGTAGTAGTAGTAGTAGTAGTAGTAGTAATGCCACCTTGAAACATACGATGTTCATTACAATAAACAATAAAAGGTCTTTGCGAATAGATTGTTAAACACAGGTACTTTCAATTTGCTGAATACTCAAACTTAGGCATTTCTAGGCAATTTTAAGCACATTTATGCAAGATCTGATTTTTGTCATCAGGATAAAACTATTGCGATAATAATTTTTGTCAATATCAGCCACGCTCAAAGGGTTACAAGTTTGTGTACGCAATTTAACTGAAAATGTGGTCAAAATATAATTAGTAGTAATGTAATTAGTGTGTTTATGACAAAGAAATAAGTAATGAGGAGCGGTCATGTGTGGGGACTGTAGGCTCTGAGGAAAAGGTGTGTTTTGAGCAGTTTTTGAAGGTGTTAAGTGAGTCAGAGTTAAAAGTAAATTTCTAACCGTTAATATAATTTTTAACATGAGGAAACTAGTGCAATATTGGAAATTTTAGCTCAAGACAACACCTAGTGGTCAATAGTAAAATAACACTGCAGTCATTAATGTAACACAAGTGTTTAACTTAAAGAAAAATCACAGTTTATCACTAATAGATTAAGAAAGAATCTCCAACTATGCAGCAATTTCAGAAAACCTATATCCATAAATACAGATATGCAAATACTGACAGGTTAAATAATGTTATCAAATTTATGTAGAGTAATTAACATGTCACTAAACAAGCTCTTCTTATTTCTACTGCAAATTTTGCTGTTAAAATGACTAAATCAATCTTGATAACTTGATAGGAAAAAATGTGAACTTGTGGGCGAGAATGAACCGTTTATGTGGCTTAAACCTTTTAATTAATCGCTCACTTTTGCAGCTGAAGTAATGACAAACGACCTGCTCACTCTCCGAGGCCAAACTCTGTAATTACTGAAACCACTGAGGGGTAATTGGCCTTTTAGTGGTTTAAAGTTGAAAGATCATCCGTCAAACCCACAGAGCAGCGATTTCTGTTTAATCTTTAGCCAAAGTCAATATAAAGACCATTATGCCAAGACCATTTTACTCCCACAACATACAGACTGACTTACAGATGCACTATGTAACTTTAATTGTGAAGAATATGCCACTTGATTGTGGCCAAAAGGATGTTTTCACTGTCTAGAATGTTCCACAGTATTAAATTAAATTTGTCCACTCCCAATGCAATGTAAACAACTCTTATTGAATAGATTAAATAAATACAGTGGAACAATCAAGGCAAAGCAATAACAGTATAATTAAACTAACACAGTGCATCTTTAACCAAACCACTTTTTATATACCGTTTATATACAGTTATAGGTGATTTTATAACTAATAAATGTAAATTTGACAAATATGCTGAAAGTTGGAAAGCTCAAAGTCCAAAAAGTGTGACCTTAACTATGAGTATTGTTCCTACTATTTTGCATTGTAAAAAGGCCCATATTACACAATTTAATGTTGTTTTTTTCATCAATAATTCACCTGAAGTCATGTTTAACACACAAACCGTGTATATTTAGGCTCAGTTTTTTTCTCTCAAACTGAAAACACTGATTATTTGGATAATTTCAACCCTGGAATTGCGTATCTTTACTGAACTAAAAGTAAAAATGTAGCCGTTAACTTGAAAACTACCACTACATGACAACACAAGGTAGAATTATACAGAATTTTGAGCTTTGGAGATGTAGACTAACAATAAAAAGTTATTCAAACATGTGTAAATGAAACAAAACACAACTCCAGGTTTGTTTTTGAGGAGGTAACAGCATTATAACATGACATAAAGCTCACAAGAGTCAATTTTGCGTAATATAGGACCTTTAAACAACCTAAATAAAAAGACAGGTTGTTTCAATAACTACATAAAGTAAAAACATAATAAATACACAATAAATAAGCAGTAATGAGAAAAGCATTGAATAGGTAAGGTAAATTTGAACAAAAGTTAATTTAGAAATCCCACCTTATGCATTTAAACCATTCCTATAGTATCTTAAATATTAGTGAGCTTGTGTAGCACTTGAATTATACTATATTCATTATGTTAACAGTAAAAGGTGTTTAAAAGTACCTGTGTGAGTTCCAGGAGTGATCTGCCGATTCGAATGTCCCTTTTCTCGATGTTTGTGCAGATATCGCTCTCTCAGTCGATATTTTTGAGAATCCTTGGTTTCCTCTGAATCCGGCTTCTTCCCCTTCTGCTTGAAATAACCTTCTCCGTTCCTGAAAATCGCACCGAAACGAAACACAAGACGATTTCAATTGTAGCGCTGAAGATTTAGATTCAGCAAGTAGGATTTACAGTGGTTACAGAATGAGGAAATATTTGGAATCAGCCAATTAAAAGGGACTGTACGTGATTTTTACAGTCTTAAAAACGTGACAAACAGAACTAATTCATTTTTAACAGTTTGCAGTGGTCTGAAGTTATTCCTCGCTTATCTTATGCATTCAGTGTCCCAATCACAGTAAAGCAAACAACAACAAACATGCTAATGTGTACTTCCTGATAATCGGAAAACAAAAACCTCTATATTATTATGACTTATTTTGACTTGGTTTTACAATATACATCTGTATTGGTCAAAACATGGGGAAAAAAATCAGGTACAGGGTCTTAAATTGTGCAACTCTACTGAAACTAGAGCTACAAATTATTATAATAATTATTTTAGTGGTCAACTCAAAGCTAGCTATAATTTTTTTTAAATTCGTCAACAAGTTAAATAATCATTCCTATTGCACATTGATCGCTTTAAATACATTACCAACACAATACATAAATATGGGGAATGAAACCTTGTGAATATAGATTTGCAAATAAAAGTGTATTATTGATGAAAACTTTTAGATATTTTGATTCAATAATTGCCTTTTGTATATATGTATGTATGTGTAGATATTTGTATATATGCATATTTTTCTTTTCATTTAAATGTACGTTAATTCTTGCCCACCGTGCCTGTGTTTGGTTTTATTTTTCATTATTATATATGAAATTCTCAGTAAAAATTTAGTGAGAAAAGAAAATTGTCGTTTGTGAGCATTTTAGAATCTGTATATATTTGTCTATATTTTCTTCAGCAATATATTAAACTAATATATCAATTATCACAGTATAACTACAATATTTTTTTAATCTATGAGTCAATAAATAATTTCTTAGTAGTAGTTTACAGTTGACAATAATAATAATCAAGTTCTTACCGTTCACAAGTGCAGCACTCGCACATCTCGTTGCCTTCGCCGAAGAAGCTGGCCCCGTAGTAACAGGTGATCTCTTCGCCGGGCGCGATTGGGCGGACGACTTCCACACACGCGACGTTCTTCTCACTGGGGACGAACTGGGTGTGTGCGAAAAACAGAAACACGACCACAGACAAAGAACAGGTGAGACCCCGGGGACAGGTGAAGGAGAAACAGATGGTGTGACTGTGATTGTGCAGGGTAATATCAGCATTAGGGATCTGCTAATGACATGACAATTATAAGTGGGCGATACTGACACAAAATACTAGGTTAACGTGTCATTTTTTTGCATTTTCTCAAGTACTATCCACTTATCGAAAACTAAAACTGGAGCTGTTTCTGAACCTGATCTACTCTAATTATAAGTGGTTACAAGCTACACACAAAAGAAAAATCACACTTGAAATCCTGCCTAGATTTAAAGGTGCACTGTGTAACTTATTCCACAATGACACTGAACAGATCTACTTTACGTTTATTTAATTACAGGTGGTTTTATAGCTCAAAAATACGTCAAAAAACAAGTATTCTGACTGTGAGCAAAGTTGCCACTTCCCAGATCTGACCTGTAACTTGGTCTGGCTTGGTCTCCATGATGATAGAAAAGGTTTAATGCCATATTGTAAAACCTTCCAGACAAAGCAATAACATCTCCATGGTTACACAATGCACCTTCAAATGTAAATAGGAGCAGAGCTACTAGATAGAGGATATGAGTTTTAACCATTTCCATTTCCCAATATTATTAAAAATTGATTTCTGGAGTAAAGTTAAAAGAAAAGTCTAAAAAAATTGTATTTATTATTTTTTATTATTGAAGCTTTGGTACCAATTGATACAAAATAAACCCAGAATTGTTGATTTAATGATAAATATGAGGGTTAGAGAGCTTTCCAGTGATGTTTGCCATGTCATGGAGCTTGACAGTTCCTTTTATCAGCTAGTTCAAATAATAAAATATAAATATGATAATAAGGGGATATTCAGATGACATTTTACAATCTGTTATCTGTTTATGTGTTTGTATAGATTCAAAAACTGCCCAAAAAGTGAATTAAATGTAGAATTGACCAGCGCAGACATGTGTGGTTTTAAAAATTATTACCGTATTTTCCAGACTATAAGCTGCTACTTTTTTGAACCATGCGGCTTTTACAAAGGAGAGGCTAATCTGTGGATTTTCTTCCACCGCTAGGGGCGCTCTAACCGGAATTTCAAAAACAAGATAGACGGAAAATTAATGCAAAGAATACGCTACTTTTTATTTAGCAGATATAACACAACAAATTACTAACTGGTAATTATTTTCAAATCCTTGCCCCTTCATCATGAAAAGCACACGAAGGAAGCACACGGGACTGAAAATTGTGTCCCACGCAGACGTCTACCGTGCTGCTGCTGTAAGCTTGGCGTCAATTTCAGCAAAGATGATTAAAGTGACTTGTGGTTTCACTGCACAGGAGAAATGAAGGTAATCAGTTACCGATTCTTTTCTGTTTTTGACTTCGTTTTAATCAGCACAGTTGCTGCAGTGTTAAAAGGCACTGTTCAGGTACATAAATGTACATTTACAGTACAAAATCGTTCTGTATATGCAGTAAATATCTCATTTTTCAACATAGATATCAGCGGCTTATAGCCCGGTTGCGGCTTGTATAACTTTTTTCTTAATTTTTTTTTTTAAAAACAGAGTGGATGCGGCTTATATACCGGAGCGCTCTATAGTCCGGAAAATACGGTATTTCAATATCTGTTTTCTAGCATAATTAGTATCATTCCTTGTTAAATGTTTGCACCAAAACACTGTGCTTTCCTAGTGTGTGAATTTGGTTCATAAACAATGTTAATACAGCTGTTGTACAAGATAGTTTAATTTTAATACATTTAAAACAGTTATAATATTTTCTTGTAGTTGTAAACAAGATATCATCCACGATTCATGACAATGGCTATTATTACTAACAGTTTAGATTCATGTTCAGTGTTTTTTACCTTGCAGTTGGGCTTGCAGTCTTCAGGTCGGACAGCAGGTGGCAGCAGGAGACAAACACATGAGATCAAGTTAGTTACCGCCTTAAATCCTTCACAATTTTTACACTGTAGAGAAGTAAGGATACAGTTTCATCCCGGCATCTCTATGAATGGCCTTTACAAACAGTTGGTTTGTGGGAAGTATGAAAAACATTATTTCAGCTGGACGTCCTTGAGGGTCAAAACTCCCACAGGTGCAGAGATAAGCTGAAATTTAAGTTAATTTCTGCAGAAGATTCAGTGTAAAAAGGAAAAGCTACTTCCTACTAATGGAGGTATAGCTATATTAGTTAGTTGGGACTGAGGTTTTTTGGATAATTTGAAGAATTTCTTTCCAATTCAACTAAAGACTGGTCTTCATTTTAACAACGCTCAAACCTCAAAAGGCTCAAAGCAGTTCTGTTTGACTGTGCATATAACTGAAATGACTTAAATTTTTATAACTATCATTTATTATTTCAGTTTATTTAATTGTTATTTTACTGGCTTTCATCTCTAAATTACTTTATTTTTTAGCATGATTTGAAACTGGAAACTACATTTTAGTTCTTATTAGGGCTGGGTAATCATTAAGAAGTTGCCGATAAGATACATATCTCAATTTCAAAATGACAATAAAATATAAAGGCTAAGTCATGGTTGTGATGCTAAAAATCTTTGTAAAACTACTTCTTGTGCAAAGTGAATATGAAACACCCATTTTAATCATCAAAACAGTGAAAATGTCAAATATGTTGCATAAATGAGTCTCCTTCCTCTAAACAAGCAACAAAACTGTAGCTCTGTAACAAAATAATTTTGTAAAATATACCAAAAAATAGTGATATATCGATACAGCAGCTCACGAGATCAGTACTGTATCATCACATTAAATGATAAAATATATTGATATTTTTGCACACCCCTAGTTCTTATCTCTTGCACCTGTTGCATAAGTTACATAAACTTAAGGTCACTGAGATAAACAATATTTTGAAAAGTTTTCCCATCGGTTTGTACAGCTGTTTCTAAGGCTGCAACGATACAAAATTGTGAATATGCTACTTTTTCCTTTTAAAAGTCTTGGAAAAGCCTTTGGTACTGTTATAATATGAAGAATTACGCTTTAAAAGTGCTTAATAACAGTGATTTCTTGTATTTTGCACTGACAACACCAAAGGATCATTGCCTGCGTAGTTCCCTCTGTTTTTTTTAGCTGCTTCTGCACCAAGGCAAGGCAAGTTTATTTGTAGAGCACAAAAGAGCTTTACAGAATAAGAGAGACATTATATAAAAATCACAAATAAAGACTTTAAAATCACCATAACTATTAATTTAACTGGCAGTAACTACACAACTAATAATAATACATTTTAGTTTCTTTGATAATTAAAGGTTTAAAAGGTTCACTGTGTAACTTTCTGGATGGATGCTGCCTGTTTGTCTCCATGGAGAGGTTAGTGATTTGTCTAAAATATCCCACTGTATGGCATTAAACATGTCTTGCATTTAATCAATAACCAATCGATTAAAAAAATGCTTAACGACTAAAAAGATCTCTTGAAAAGATGAATTCTTACTGAGATCTGGGTCGCCTGTC
Source organism: Odontamblyopus lacepedii (assembly GCA_034769755.1). NCBI lineage: Eukaryota > Metazoa > Chordata > Actinopteri > Gobiiformes > Gobiidae > Odontamblyopus > Odontamblyopus lacepedii. Next base: position 10,408,941 of record CM068351.1, read on the forward strand.
CACAGATCTGACCTTTAACTTAACCCGGTGGCGTTACCTTTGCTCGTCTCCATGGAGATACATACATTTACTGCCATACTGTGGAATATTTCAGGAAAAACTATAACGCCTCCATGCAGAGTAACACTTAGCAGACTCTAGGGTAGCAGTAACATCATTTGATTTGCTACATGTCTGAAATAAACTGATTGATTGACTCTACGAGAAAGGTTACGCAGTGTAGCTTTAACAGACGAGTGAGCCTGACCGTGGTTGATGAAGGCGGCCGGTCCGAGCCACAGTTGAGCGCAGCGTTTCCGTGTGGAGTACATGACGCTGAAGTCGTTGATTCCGGCCCGAAGCACCGCGCTGTCTGACGGGCTCAGCTCCGCGATGCAGCCCAGCAGCACCTCCACACGCTCCCCCACAAACCTGCAAAAAAATACACAAATATGGATATAAAAACTCCACAAACGTACACTATAAACGCACAGATATGAGACAAAATATGAGAGAGATACAGGTCTACAAGCGTCCCCAAGATAACAATGCCACCAGACCGGAAAGTCAAGTGCACCAACACAAAAAACTGATTTAGTGCGCTCACATCAACACTTTGTTTCAGCAGGTAAAATATGTCATGTTTTATGAGTGAAGTTGAAGTTAAGTGGAATTTGTCAAGGAGGAATGACTTGGACTTTTTATTAGAAATTTGACCTTTAAAACGCTGCGGTGCAAGTGGATTTAAAGTAGTGAACTAAAGACGAATTATAAAGCAAAAAAGAGCAGATTTTCGATGTATTTCTGCAGTTTCATGGTTCTTTTTACAGTCCGTTAGATTCTTTGATACTTAAAAAAACACAATCAAGACTATTAGAAGCACATTTTAAAACATTTCTAATATTATTGCTTTAATATCAGATGTCAGATGGTCAATTTGTCCTCTACATAGATCCTTTTTGTCATTTTTGTGCACCTCTATCGAAGGATTACTACAGTATGTACAGTAGGGGTGTAAGAAAAAAAATTGATTCAGTGCTATATCGTGATACTTCATTGCACAATTCTTGAATAGATTCAAAATGCATTTGAATCAATTTTTTTAAATAATAATTTTCACTAAAATTCATTCACTGTTCTCATGATTTAAAAAGGTAATTATATTTCATACAATTTGGTTCTCGTGAAGGTGTAGTTGACAATATTATTACAAGTAATTATTGATAAGCTGCAAGATATCATCAACTGTTTGAGTATTCGTGACATGCATATCATGATAGTTTAAGTTTATAGATGTTTAAAGTGCAAAATCACACAAGTGTCTCAGTGCACTTTATTTACAACAAAATTACAGCAATATACAGTGGTAAAAATGACAGAAAACAGTGTGCAAACTTCTAAAAATGTATGTGTATCGTATCGTTAGACTCAAGGAAATGCACACCCCTAATGTACAGATTAGCCTAAGAATGTACACATTAGACAGTAAGTAGACAATAGCCCCACTACATTAGGCCCCCGTGTGAGTGAATACCAGTGTCTTGTGGCGGTGATCTTGGCCCCGTTGGTCTCGGAGGAGTATCGGTCACATGACTCCAGCTTCACTCCACTGTCCAACAGGAAAGCGCTCAGGTAACGGTACACCTGTGTATTATATAAAGACACGCACAAAGAAACACACACAAACACAGAATAAGAACTCAGCTCAGGGGTAAGAGGCGTACAGTACACACAAGCAAGTCACAGAATAAAAGATTAATAAGCAAATAGTTTTAGGTGTAGTTTAAGTATTATTATTGACAATACACATAGTATTCATTTATTCAGTTAATTCATTTATTCATATATTGTAAGAGGCCAACATTATCTACCAAGTATAATTTAAATAAAATATCGAATTGCATTGTTTTTGGACTGGCATCGCAATTAGTGGTGTACGCTCAAGATCCGGGTCACTGAACAGCTTTTAAAAACACCATCTACAATATTAACACTGGAAAAAATGAGTGAAATATGAACTGCTGAACAAACATAAGAAATGTCCATTTCAGAACATTGTGTCCTAAATGAGTAGACAGGTTTTTCACATAGTAGGACAGGATGTTTAGCTGTTAACTGCACTTTGTAGTGGACCTGCAGTCTTCATGATTTGCTGATACGTATTTATCTTGCAGCCCTAATCTACATATGGGCCTGCCACGAGAACATATAGTTCAAGAGGAGGACACTGTTTCATGAAATATTGCAAAAACTAATAAAAAGTAATGTTTGTTTTTTTTACCTAAAATCATAAAATTGTGAGTAAACTTTTCAAAAACAACTCATAAACCATGAACTGGACTAAATAAACAGTGCAAACAAACAGTGAAGTGTATTTATAATGAGTCATAGAGGTGGTAATTACTCAGCCCTCTTCAGCTCAAATGTGAATGCATGAAAAACACCAAGAAAAAGGTCAGAGCCAGAGCAAGTACAAGTGAGAAATACTCGCCACTAAAACATGTTTTTGATCATCTAAATTTACTTTGGTAATAACTGTAAAGGCTCTAAATCTACACATAACTGGTCAATGCCATGTTTTCAATACTCAATACTCTCTCCTCTACTCTCTGGGGAAAAATTAGGATGGTTGCCATAGCGATTAACAGTTTCACTTTTTTTTTGTACTTTGTGTAATTTACAATGTGTCATATTTTGTGCAAAATGGAGAAAAAGACAAGCAATCAAAAATGTAACTGCAAATAAAAATGTGTTAAAATGTATTTGTATCATTTATTATGTTTTTATATTTAAAAAATTCTTTTCCTCTTTTACTTTAATTGTATATTTTTACTTTTTTGTATTTAGGTAATATTATTTATTTATTTATTTATCCGTTTATTTGATTGAGACAATGCATGTTAATGAACAGGCATGACAAAACACGTCAGACAGTAGCCACAAGATTAATTTCCATTCGCAGTCCCACAGGTCAGGGTCACGGGGGTCAAAAATACATCAGTAACATATAGTAAAACAGTAAAATTTACATTAAACAATAATCAGACCCTATAGTTTTTCATACTCACCAACTGCACACTCATACAGATAACCAAACAATTCACTTTCACACAAAACTCCATTAGTTTAATAGTATTAAGTTTCAGCATAGGGGTGGGGGGAAAATGGGGAAGAAAACAAAAAGAAACCCTTCAAATACTGTGTCTACTCTAAACCAGTTATGACACATATTTGCGATTAGCAATTTAACCCTAATTATATCTTTCAAACAGGAACAAGTAACCAAATTGTGCCATAAAAGCACACTTAAACCACAGAGTGACTCACATGTTATCAGAGCAGTTGCATTTACTGTATACCATTTAAGAATAACATATACACAATAAAAAATTTAAACCTAAATATCTCTTTTAAATAGGAAAAAGTACCCATATGCCATAAAAAAAATTAAAAAATAAAAATAAAAATCACTCTTAAACCACAGAGTGACTCACGTGTTGCCGGAGCAGCTCCTGTCGGTGGGACCCCAGAGCGTTGAAGTAGTTTCCGGCGAGTTCTCCGTCGGTCAGAGCCTCAAACGTGGCATCGAAGTCTTGCGTCCTCTGGAACCTTAGAAGAGTTTCCTTCAGGTTCCCCCATCGCCGCACCTCAGGAGGGGGGCTGCAAGTGCAACACAAGACAGAACTGTTTAAATAACGCAACGCGTGCATTAACCTGTGATTTGATTTGATTTTGAAGATTGAATGTTGCATAAAACACAACATATGGAAGTGTAATGGACCATTAACAGTTAAACATGTGAACAGCAATATTAATGTGTTTAAGATGTATTAGATCCAGTGGTTTACAAAAACTTTTTAGGCCCACAGAATTGTATCGCAACTCCCACTAATATAAGACTGAACATTGCCAAAAATTTAAGAGGCAAAATGTGTAGAATCATAAAAAATTAGAATTACTTTGTGTTTCCGTGAAGTTTTTATATGCTTGAATATACTCCATTTGCCTGATGAAAACACACAGCCAAATTGATGTTATCCTAATAAAGTGAAGAACAGTTTTATAGTCTTCTTTTCATCACAATTACAGATACTGTTTATTTTCTATCCTGTTGACAGACCTCTTAAAAAGATCACAAGCTGACTTATAGTAATTGAAGAAGGCCATTTTCAGAGGGAATGCCTGTAACTCTGACCTGATGTTCATCTTGTGGGTGCTGAAGCCCAGGAGCGGGTCCAACACCAGGCTGGTGGCCAGGTCATCCGTCTCACACAGCTCCCTCACACTCATTCTAGTGCAGCAGTCCATCGCCTCCCACCATCAGCATGCTGCAAACAGAGAAGGCAGGTTTAAAAAAAAAGAAAAAAAAAAAAGGCTACAACAGAACTGAACTAGGACCAGACTAAATGTCAAGTAAACTCTCAACTCCCACAATCAGCTTGCTGCAAACAGAGAAGACAAAAAAGTAAAAAAAATAAAATAAAAAAAAACGGTCTAAAACAGAACTGAACCAGAGCTAAAGCCTCAACTCCCACCATCGGCATGCTGCAAAGAGAGAGAAAACAGGTTAAAAAAAACTGGCCCTAAAACAGAACTGAACCAGGACTACACCAGATCTAAAGGTCAACTAAACTCTCAATACCCACTACCAGAATGCTGCATGACTGGTCAAAACTTGGTCGAGGGAGATAGGCCAAAATATGTATGAAATTTTCATTCCTTGTACTAATCAATCATAATATGATTTTATTATACATTGTCTTATCAAGAAAACAAATATTGATTACTTAAACATTTAATTAAATTAGCCAGGACTAAATCAGGACTGTTTCTCATTAATAGGAGACTAAGGTGGGTCCCCATGGTGCAAATTTTGACCTATAGTCTATAAAAAAGCATAAATTATACTTTAAGCCGGTGGTATTGTCAATAGCACAGAAGTAACTATATTTAATCAATAAGGCAATAATTGACATTTAAACTACAACAATTGTATTAAAGAAAGTATAGATCACGCTTAGTCTCATTATTAACATGTGGAAAACACCGCAGGACTCAACCAGGACTCAAAATGGACCAGCATTAGACCTAAACAAAGACTTAACCATAAACCTGCTCCATCAGCAATATGGAAATACAGATGGGAAAAGGCCAAGTCTATTAAGCAGCCTATTAACACAAGATCCACGTGAGAGCCTTGGTCAAAACCAGGTCTAAACCAGGTCTGAATCACAGCCAAGTGAATCCAAAACAAGGACTAAACCTAAGCCTAAACCTCACCTCCAATAATCAGCATGCAGCAATCACATGATGTCTTGATCATCACTAAAACAGGACTTCATTGAAACCAGGACTAAACCGGGTCCAAACTTGGCCAACACGAAATGTGAATAAATAAGCATTAATTAAGCTCCAAACCAGCACTACATTAGGTATAAAATAGGTCTGAAAATAGGACTAATACACACCTAAAATAAGAACAGAAGGAAACTACAGTAGTGTATGTCTAAAAGAGGTGTACATAGCAAAAGTAAATCAGGTTAAAACCGGGTCTATGAATCGCGGCTAAATCAGAGCTAAAACAGGACTAAACCAGGTCTAAATCGCATATGATGGACCTTCGTTTCGGCCATGTCTGCATCCACAATCTGTCTCCCTCCATCACTGACTGCAGCGCTGTGTAAACACCGCACCGCTAACATTACATTTTTACGACTGCGATGCAACCTCTAAATCACATATACACACTTCAAAAGAATTTCCCCGCAATCCCAAATAAATGCCAAGACCCGTGCATGTGTATTTCAGCCGTGTGGTGCGACAGAAAAAGAAAAGCACCGTGGGAAATGCAGCAGGTTATCAGCTGAGAGGAAAAGCCAGCGCGAAGCTAGTTAGCCACTTAGCATCCCGAGGCTAGCAAACGGTCCGCGGCTACCTTCGCGATTCCCGGCACAAATCACAAACATCTAAGCCCCAAATCGCTCACATAAAAGTCCACACACCTACCTGGGAGTATTTTGCAGTCAACAAAAGTATCGTCAAAGGGACAGTACCCACAAGCCCCCCGCTCGCCGTGGTTTTCTTCGCCGTGGAGAGGCGTTAGCTTAGCCGCATAGCCAGCTAGCTTCCCCGCCGTGTTGCTGCAGCGGCCAGCCAGGAAAATGGAGTCTCCTCTCCCTCCAAAACAACTGAGGAATGCGTCAAATTGCACCGGCTACGACTGTGTGATCACGCGTGGAAATGCATAATCCTGTAGAAGAACAGCGCGTATATCTGTAAACTAGATGTTAAAGAAGAAACATTGCTTAAATTAGCTTTGCACAAGGCTCCGCGCCGCTATCAAAAGTTGATAAGCGACATCCGCTGCAACCGAACTAGGGCAGGACGGACACGCCTCCCTGCGCTGCTATTCGCTTTGGTCAAGGTCAGTTTTGGACAATAAACACAGAGATAGAGTATTTAGACGGCCCGGATTGGCACGGTTTATTATAGGCGGGGTTACCGAGAGGGGATGCCTTGTTACGGTGCAGAGGTAGCAGGTTTATCCCGCGCTAGAGTCGCACACGGCGGCCTCGGGAGTGTCGCAACCACCGCTCTCTCTGCTGCCCTCCTCCGCCCTCTCCACGGACCAGAGAAATACCCCTAAATACCCCGGACAGCTGCAGAGACAAGCCTGGGCCGGTCTATTCTGGGATGACAATCAATAGAGAGCAAGAATGACAGGTTTAATACCATGAATGAAGGGGAATTGAAGCTGTATAGGCACATAGGGATTTTCCATGGTTTCTGTTGAGGTTTTGTTATAATATCACTGGTACAATGTTAGGTTAACCACATGGTGTATTTACCTGGGAAAGGCCCAGTTTTGAGCCCTGTGTCCCCTGTCCCAGCAGATTTATACAAAACCAGTGATTTGTCCCAGTTTAATACAAGAAATGGCCCTATTTTTGACCAATTTGATACGACTAAACTAAGGCCAAACCAGGACTGAAGTAAGATTAAACCAGGACTACATCAGGTCTAAACCAGGTCTAAACCAGGACTACATCAACTATAAACTAGGACTAGATCAAGGTCCTTGATATTTAGTCCTAAATCAGGACTAAACAAAGATTAAACCAGGATTAAACCAGGACTACATCAATTCTAAACCAGGACTAAACTAAAACTAAACCAGGACTATATTACCTCTAAACCAGGATTAAACCAGGACTACATCAACTCTAAATCAGGTCTAAACCAGGACTAAAATAAGATTAAACCAGGACTACATTAGGTCTAAATCAGGTCTAAACCCAGACTAATCTAAGACTACATCACCTCTAAAACAGGACTAAAACAGGACTATCACCGTTTTTGATCCCCGCCAACAGTAAAGAGGATTGTCTCTCCAAAATACAGAAATCCATGTATGCGAATTACCATAAATCAAAAAAAAAAAAAAAAAACTGTGACATAAGAGAATGCACAATGTTACTCTTTTTTCGCAATTTTATTTATACCAACCATCCCGACCCGGGTGTGTCCCAGTTTAGATAATCTGGTCACCCTATACAGTGTACTCTTGTCACTTACCTGCTATTTATTCTGTCTGTATGCTGTACTGTACATAAACATAGTCACCGTAGCTATTTATAGCTACAGTATAAGCCTAGTGTTATATTTTTACTCCACCTTCACAGTGGGATGTTAGATTCAAGTCTCTTCTACTAGTTATTTATCTTGATTTTTGAATGCGTATTTCATTTTTTCCTCCTCTTTTTCATTAATCCTATCATTGTTTGAATTGCTAAAGCCTTCCAATTTCGATTATTATGATTTTAACCTATATTCTTTCTTAATGTTGTTTTTCTTGCTGTATATTTTGCATTTAAAGCATTTTGATCAGCTGTGGTTGTTTTTAAATGTGCTATACGCAGAAATTTGCCTCAACTTGACTAAAATACATTGAGAAAACATGCATTCTTACTGTGAAAATTTAAAGCAACACTGTTTTCCTCTTTATGAGACAATAAAGTTTTCTTAACATAGACCTGTATATGCCAAGAATCAATAAGTTATGGCACTATTGATCTCCAAATCTCCCTTAATTTGGGTGTAATATGGGCACTTTGAAGCTCATTTGAAATATTCTTTGTGATAGCTTAGATTTTAATGTTGTATCTGATGTAGAAACACTCACCACAATAGAAATTCAGCCTGTTGTTCAGCTAATTTAGATTATTGAAACTATTATAGGCTTCTGTGAAACGAGAAGTGGCCTTTTATGGTTTAATTAGCTGAATTATTTATTCTTTATTTCAGACACAAATATAATTCGGTCCCTAGTTTAAAAGAAACACTGGATACAAAAAACATACAAAGCAGTGAAAGCACCCAAATACATCCATAAAGTCTAAATAAAGAATAAATAAATGATTTTTTGCATTGTGTTGTGTGTCTTCGTCAGCAGTGGAACGTACAAAGTAAAAGTAGTAAAGAACTGTACTTAAGCATACATTTTAGGCTTCTGTACTTTACTGAAATAGATTTTACAGTGGATACTTTTTACTTTAACTTTATTACATCTGAGAGCAGGTATTTCTACTTTCTACTCCACTACATTTTTGAACTGGACTGTCCTGCTGAAAAACACATTTGAAGATTGAACAAACAAAAAATAAAATATACAAATAAAAATAGCAAGGAAAAAAATTAATAATAATTCAGTTGTTTTTGTTGAACTAATCTGTATCAAAATCTCTACATTTGAAGCTTTATTTGATGTGAAAACCTGTGTGAAATACTTTTACTTTTTACTCTTTAAGTACATTTGTTAACAGGTTTTTTCATGTGATACTTTTACTTTAAGAGTTTTTGCTCCTTTATCTGTCATTTTACTTAAAGGTCTCTGGTGGAGGCCTGTCACCTTCTTGTTTCTATGGATACGCCATTGCTCTACCTGGAATGTTCCACAGTATGACATTAAACAGCTCTACTTTACATTTATTCAATTACGGGCGGTTTTACAGCTCAAAAACACCTAGAAAAACAGGTATTCTGACTGCAGGCGGGGTCGCCTTTCCACAGATCTGACCTGTAACTTGGTCTGGTTTGGTCTCCATGGAGATAGAAAAGTTGAGTGCTATACTGCAAAACATTCCAGACAAAGCAATAACATTTAAGTAAAGAATTTGTCAAACCCTCTATTAGAAAAGTTACACAATGCACCTTCAAGTAGATTTTTTCACATATTTTTTGTTTTATTTTCTTTTCTTTTTTTTTCTTTTTTTCTTCAATATCTGTAATTCTACTTCACTTACACAACTGAATACACTGGCGTTGCTTCATCTCAAGTGTCCCTTTTAGTTTTTTTTTTCCCATCAGTTAAATGCAAATGTCTGTTTAGCACCATAATAGGAGCTGTCTGTAATGAGCAGGATGCACCGTGATTGGATGGAGTGAGCAGAGACCTCCCCCACTGTAAAAACACTCCACACTGCTGCTCCTGCATTTTTCAGCCCCTTTACGGCAATGGCTGCTCAGACCAGCCCCCGGAGAAAGAAAAGGACTCCATCTTCTCTCCTCACAGCACAGGCCCTGCAGGAAAATGTTATCAAAAATATTCCTATGTAGGCCTGTCACCATAATTCCTATATTAACTAAGCTGAAACTATATATTTTGGGGCTCTAAATGTATCGTTTGCTATGTTTTCTTTGCAAAAATATGGAGATTTTTGCCATTTTAATGTAATAAGGTGAGATCTGAGCTGTAGAGGGTGGAATAAATAACTTTTGTCGTTAATTATTGGTTCATTCTGCTATTTATTTGTTGCAGCTCAGGCCTTTTCATGATACGACAGTCAAAAATAGGTTTTACGTCTTACTTATCTTGCTTTATTGTTATCGTGTAAGTGGGATAAAGTGGTTTCGAGATTATAATTTATAGCAGTGTATCTCTGTTGCAAAGTTTGTTATGGTGACAGAGATAATCTTATGTAAACTAAATAGTAGAGCTGTGCTTACACGCCCTCAAAATGCGATTACAGCCATAGTATGTAACCTTTCTTGTCAAACAGCCTAAAATAAAAGCTTGTTTATTTATTAATGTGTTTATTGTACTGAAAGACAGAATTAATTATATAGTAGTAAGCAGTATCAGTCTGGAAAAGGGGGCAGATAACATAAAATGACACTTTTTTTCATTGTTTTTCATTCATTTCTTGTATGTTTAATGTCAGGGCACTGTTAATGTCTTTTTAAACTTATGAATGAAATAAACAAAACAAAAAAACAAAAACAAAACAGCTCTGGAAAAAAATAAGAGACCCCTGCATTTTTTTTCTGAAATCCGCATCTCTACATGTATGACAGCCTTTTCATTTCAGCGTATTTAAGGAGGAAAAGTAGAAAAAACACTGCTGTGTTCATCATTATTTTATTATTCCACTAAATATTGATTTCTGAACTCTTCCTAAGTTAAAACATTCACATTGTGTTGCTTTAAAATGAATATAATCTTGTTTTCTTTGCATTATTTGAGGTCTGAAAACATTTACATTTTTTGTTATTTTGACCATTTGTCATTTTCTGCAAATAAATGCTCTAAATGACAATATTTTTATTTGGAATTTGGGAGAAATGTTGTCAGTAGTTTATAGAATAAAACAAAAATGTTCATTTTACTCAAACATAAACCTATAAGTACTATAAGTGCAGTCGACTCTTCTCCTCAAAGTTATACACTAGACTTTAACATCACATTTTTGGAGACTGTTAAAAATATACAATTTGCGGTTTGTGTGTCATTTAAATGATCTTAAATGTCAAGAAACTGCAGTGTTATACTGAATAAAAAGTTAATAAAAAGAAACCAATTAAGCAACGGCATCCAATTTGCATTATTCTCCTGAAAATATTTTGACATTAAAACGAGAAACACTAAAGACAATTATTTATTTACAAAAGGTTAGAGACAAGTGTAGTGTTTTTACTTTAAAATATGACTCATGAAAATATGATCCAGACTAAACCTCCAGCCTCTGACTCAGATCCTCGATAAAGATTTTTAAAGTGAAGTATGCGTAACTTTTTGTAAATTAAATACATCGGTTTGCTTAAAGATGCACTGCGTAACTTTTCTGGTGCTTGTGTCGAAAATGTTCCACAGTCACACAGGTTACAGGGCAGATCTGTGAAGAGGCGAGCAGGCTTACAGTAAAGAGCGCATGTCTTTCTATGTATTTTTGAGTAATTACAACATCTTTAAAGGTTGATATATACGTCTAATGCCGTAGTGGGGAACATTCCAAGTAAAGAAAGAGCATCACCATGCAGACAAGCCTCAGAAAAGTTGCACTGTGCATCTTTAAACAATCTGGTTTATTTAATTTTCATTTTTATCTACTAATAATGCTACTATCTCCATTACTAATACCATTTCTACTACCACTGCCACTACTATAAGCACAGTATAATTAATTCAACACATATGCAGGTAATTGTAATATGATATGAATTCAAAACACACTAAACTCCAGGCTCTGTTACCTCCTGGTGTAACGAAAGAGCTGCTTTGAATAAACTGTGGCAGAAGGAAACCGCTGCATATTTGAATAGGAGGATTTACAGCACGGTTCAGTGCGCTGAGGAGTTGCTCCATAAATCTGAATGAGTTATGAGGATCTCTGTTCGCTTCACAATCAGAGAGAGAAGGAAACGACAGATAAATTATGGGCCCAGAAGAGAAATGGGCTCTCTGCATTTGACCCAACCCCTTGAGTAAACAATTTACAGATCTTAAAAGGCTCTGTGACAGGTTTAATCTTTTTTCCTCAGTACTTCATTTAGTGGTTTTGATAGTTTTACATCAGGCAAATGGCAAAAAAGTTGAAAAATCAGGCTGTCCCATAAAATTTGACATCATTTTACAGGCCAATAATTGTTGAAATAACCTAAAATTTTCAGAGAATATATAGAAACAGATCAAGAGTTTATATTTAATGTTTTATTTCTGTTCTGTTTTCAGGTTGAGCTGTTCACTCCCAAAGAGGTCTTTATTTCTTTTTTTTTTGCATCTTGGAATCTGCTCGACCACCCAAGACTGTGCAGCCTTCAATGCAAAATCTGGGAAAAACTTCACCAGCTGGCAAATAAATGTGGACTTGGTACCAAAATTTTAAGAGGAAGGAGGGGCTAAAGGATCTGGTAGACCAACATCAACATTATCATTGAGCTACACTTTTAAAATGTCAATTTTTTGGGACACCCTGTAATTACAAGAAGTAGAGCCAAATTCGAATAAGGAATCCTATACACAGAACTAAACCAATGTTAAACAAGTCATATTTCAGCGCTTAACCAACTTACCCAAAGACTGACTGATCCATTCTCATCAATACTGATCGTTTCAGATCAGGAACACTCCACAAAAACCCTGTAAATGGGTCTAGAGGTTTAAAGTTTCTCTAGTAGAAACAGATAGAACTAATAAATAGAATAACAATAAAATAAATATATTGAACTAATATTGGTCACAGGATATTGGAAACACTATAGAAGATGTGCATTAAACAAGAAAAGAACTAAACCAGGACTAAAACCCAGTACTAACCCATGTTCAAACCAGATCTAAAACAGCTCATGTACTAACCAATTAAAACTAGTAACATTCCAAAAGTGCTGCACTAAACGAGGACTAAACAGGGTCTAAAGCAAAAGTAAACCAGGACTAACCCATACCTGCATAATCTGTCTTTAAAAATGTTTTTAAAAAGTCATTTTTGGCACTTAACCGACTTATCCAAAGGACCTTTTAGACCAACATCAACATCATCATTGAGCTACACTTTTAAAATTATGTCAGTTTTTTGGGACACCCTGTAATTATAAGAAGTAGAGCCAAATATTTCAGCACTTAACCAACTTAACCAAAGACTGACTGATCCATTCTTACCAATACTGACCATTTCAGATCAGGAACACCGCACAAAAACCCTGTAAACGGGTCTAGATGTTTAAAGCTTCTCCAATATCCTGGTCACAGGATATTGGAAACACTATATAATAGTTGCATTAAACAGGTCCAAAAAAGGACTAAACCAGGTCTAAACCAAGACTAAAACCCAGTTCTAGCCCATGTCTAAACCAGATCTAAAACAGCTCTTGTTCAGGACTAAACCAGATCTAAAATGGCTCATACTGACCAATTCTGACTAGTAATCTTCCAAAAGTGCTGCACTAAACGAGGACTAAACAGGGTCTAAAGTAGAAGTAAACCAGGACTAACCCATATTGCTTTATCTGTCTTTAAAAACAATGTTAAAAAAGTCATATTTTGGCACTTAACCGACTTATCCAAAGGCTAAAGGATCTTTTAGACCAACATCATCACTGAGCTAGACTTTTAAAATGATGCCAGTTTTTTGGGACACCCTGTAATTACAAGAAGTAGAGCCAAATTCTAATAAGAAATCCTATACACAGAACTAAACAAATGTTAAACAAGTCATATTTCAGCACTTAACCAACTTACCCAAAAACTGACTGATCCATTGACCATTTCAGATCAGGAACACCGCACAAATACCCTGTAAACGGGCCTAGAGGTTTAAAGCCTCTCTAATAAATACTGGCCACAGGATATTGGAAACACCATATAATAGTTGCAGTAAAAAAAAAGGACTAAACCAGGTCTAAACCAGGTCTAAACCAGGTCTAAACCAGGTCTAAACCAGGTCTAAAATGGCTCATACTGACCAATTATAACTAGTAACATTCCAAAAGTGCTGCACTAAACAAGGACTAAACAGGGTCTAAAGCAGAAGTAAACCAGGACTAACCCATACTGCAAAATCTCTTTAAAAACAATGTTAAAAAGTCTTATTTTGGCACTTAACCGACTTATCCAAGGACTGAATGACCCATTCTTCCTACTGTATTGTGCAAGATATTGATTTTTGCAATATTGTAAATCAAGATTAAAATGTCATTTGTCCAACAGCCTGAATAATAAACCTTTATAATAGTGAGTCATTAAACCAGGTCCCTAAATTTTTACTTCAAATGTGTTTTTCAGGCTTAAAAATTTAAAATTGTAACTTGGTTGGACCCATATTATCATTTTACTCCCAAGAAAGACAAGACAAGTTATACAAAATTTTCTAACTTTATTCCTACTTTGTAACAGAGACAGTTTGTGATTTGAAAACAATAAAATACAAAGCAGAAATACTGTTCATTTCTGTTATTGTATCATCATCATCTTTCTCATAGTTACAATAATATTCTACCCAGCGACAGTGCGTGGCGTATTCCCTGATTGGTTAAAAAAATCCTACACTAGTTTATATGCTGTGTCAAAGCGTTAAACATTATTATTAGTAAAAAGAAGATGAGAAAATAGAGGTATATGACAATGGAAACAGCATGGTGAAACCAAAAAGCTACCGTGTGTACAGCGATGGGAATGGTGTTTTAATATTGTTCCAGCTTAATTTCAGCTTTAGATAAACAAAAAAAAACACTAAAATTGTACTAAAAACTGCTATATATCATAATGCCATACATTCTGTACAATTTGAGCTTATAATAGGGTTTTCATCTGACAAATAAAACGGGCAAAGGCAGTAGTTAAAAAAAAAAGTGAAACTAGCCGTTCCAATCGCGTTCGTTAGAGAGATAAGTGGATTGGAGGTTAAAATATATATATATATATATACGGGATCAGTTGCATTTAAAACGTATGGAGACTATTGATAAACACAGACTTCACTTCCTGAGTTACTGGATGTGAGTTGAACACATTATATATAGCACAATAACATGATTTTGAAATGATACTGTCTGTAAAATAGTTCTAAGTTTGGAGATATAGGTGTTTTAGTAGCTGTAGATTACTGTCGTTGCCAGATTGGGGAAAGAAAAACACTGAAACAAGGAAAAATTAAGAGTTTCTAACAAAGGATTACATTTCTAGTACTAACCAGCCGTCTGATGTGTGTAATTGTGTGTACTTGCATGTATAATTAATGACATCATGATAACGTTATAACATTGACTTCAATATAATATTACGGGACCATTTTCTAGCAGTTTTACCTATGCGAAAATCACTAAAGCAACAGTTCCCTCCGATGACCAGCAGAGGGCGTCACAACTACGGCGCAGCACATACTAAATGACCAGTAAGTAGCATGACATTTTTAACCTTTGGGGTAGTAAAAAAATCATTAATTATAGTTTTCTGTAATAGTGTTTTAAATAGGATACACAAAACGCTAGAATTTCTGTTATTTTGTTTACTGCCCAAGCGTTTTCATGTCAAGTTAGTCAGTTTTAAAAATAAAAACAGACTAAAATCAAACTAAAAACGGTTAAATCTGAGAGTTTGTAGCTCTGGGAAATACATTTGGAAGTCCGTAAAAGTGGCAGCCATCTGTAAATAGCACCTCGACTTTCTTCGTCATGGGAGAACTGCAATGTTATAATAAGTTATTAAGAGATGAATATAGAGAAATTAGGCAAACGATGCAGGCACGCAGTCCGATAAAATGTAATGAAAGGAGGTTGGATAATACCCTGACAGTTAAAAACACTAGATTTGCACCAACCAGCCAAAACAAAAAGACAAAGAAAGTAACTCGAAGATAGTTTGTGACACACAGCGCAACAAATCAGTTTATTAGAATGAAAAATAGCTGTAAACTAGGACTTAAACAGGTCTAATTGAGGACTAAACCAGGATTAGCAGGGTCTAACCAAGGTCTAAGCCAGGACTAAACCAGGACTAAAGCTGCTCTCATCAATACTGACCACTTCAGATCAGGAACACCCCACAAGAGCTGTATTAAACCTGTTTTAAACCTAAACTAAACCAGGACTAAACCAGGACTAAAAGTTCTCTAATAAATACTGGCCACAGGAATTTGGGATTCCCTGACAAAAGCTGCAGTAAAACAGTAGAAAACCAGGTCTAAACCAGGTCTAAACCAGGAATAAAAAAGGACTAACCGACTAATCGAGGTCTAAAACCGCTCTTATATACTGGCCAATGCAGACCAATAACGTCCAACAAGAGCAGCACTAAACCAGGACTAAACCAGGTCCAACCCAGGACTAACCCAGGACTAACCCAGGACTGACCCAGGACTGACCCAGGACTGACCCAGGACTAACCCAGGACTAACCCAGGTCTAAACCAGGTCTAAAACCACCCTTATAAACTGACCATTGCAGACTGATAACATCTAACAAGAGCTGCACTAAACCAGGTCCAACCCAGGACTAACTCAGTACTAAACCAGGTCCAAACCAGGTCTAACCAAGAACTAACCTAGGACTAACCCAGGTCTAAATAAAAACGAAACCAGAATGAAACCAGGTTTAAAACCACTCTTGTATACTCGACTTATGTATATATGTAAGAGCTGCACTAAACCAGGTCCAACCCAGGACTAACTCAGTACTAAACCAGGTCCAACTCAGGTCTAACCAAGAACTAACCCAAGTTTAGACAAAGACGAAAAACCTGGATTAAACCAGGACAAAATCAGGTCTAAAACCACTCTTGTATACTCACCCATGTATACTTCCCATAAGAGCTGCACTAAACCAGAACTAACCCAGGACTAAACCAGGACTAAACCAGGACTAAACTCACCATGACAGATATTACCCTGCGTACATTAGGAATCTCCAAAAAAACCCCTCAAATCTTTCAGCCTTTCAAACTTCCTCAAATCCTCACCCAGTTTTCCTGCTTAGCTCAAACACATCAACAAACTGTTTACTTTATGTTTCCCACCTGCAAAAAACACCTTAATAAACGCATTTAAAATAAAAATAATAATTTAAACTTCACTCATGTTTTGTTTGAACGGACTGGCTGGTTGGTGCAGACTGTTACAGGAGAAAGGTAGAGACTGTGTTTTGGGAGAACCCTGTTTGCCATCGGATGAAATAAACGCGACGAAAAGAACAGTACAAATGTCATTTACAGTTTAAAAATAGATCTGGATAGAAATTAGGCTCATGAATTCACATTATTTTGTTAGCTGTCCTATTGTAGCCCTAAGATATTAAATCGAAAAGAAGTTTTTTGTTTGGCTTGGTACAAGAATCTACATAGTGAAGCTAATTATGTTAATATTCAAAACATTCATAGATTTTAAGTTAAATATAGAGTAGATGTCAATAACTGTCCTTCATTTTCTTCCATTCAAATGCCACTTACTATTTATTATTTAGAGCACTTTTAGGTAAATATTTTTCTTTTTACAAGTTATTTGATATAAGATTTTGTGTTAAATGTTCTAGCAATAAAAGATCAATGTTCTACTATGAAATGGGTCAAAATAACAATGTGAAAACATTCTAGTTAAAGCTGCACTGTGTAACTTTTCTAACGGATAGTCTGCCGCCTTCCTGTTTCTGCGGAGATGTTATTGAAACCAGTAACAGACACCTACAGGCAAGATCTGTGGGAAGGCGAGCCAGCTTACAGTAAGAATGTGTTTTTCGATGTATTTTCGATCAATAAAAGCACCTGTAATTAAATAAATGCCACGTTTTAATGTTTAATGCCATAATAGGGAACATTCTGAGCTAAGCAATCACATCTCCGTAGAAACAAGAAGGCAGCAGCTCTCTCAGCAGTGAAGTGACACAGTGAAACTGTGAAATATTGGTAAAATTGGTAGTTTTTTTTATGTAAAATGAGATGCAAATGGTTAAAGGATGTTGTGAATTAAAATGAAAAAATGTTATTATTTAATGTTAACGCAAAACAATAATGTCCGTTCCAAGCATCTACAAAAACAAATAAAACGCAAAAACTATTTCACATCCTCGACTGCATTCTCCACTCGTTGGTTTTTAAAAACAAAAGTTCAGGGGAAGAAAAGTTGCAAAAAATCCATTCGTATTATAGTATATTTAATTTACAATTCAGGCTGCACGTAGCTCCACTAGTGCGGCCCAAGAGTGGTTTCATGTGCTCCCAGTAGCCACAATACATCCCAGCATTTTGTCCCCCAACGGCCACCGTAGATTTACAATGGTTTAAAGGCAGAGGTCGGTGTTTTGGAAAAGAATTGTTTGTTTAGATCGACCTGGTCCCTAAAGTAGACGGTTAAAATTTTAGATCTGGAGGAGCAGACAGAGGCAAAAAGAAGAGTTTATTTTGTTTAATTAATTGATTTTAAGCCTTTTAAATCTACTATTATTCAGGGTGATGGTGAACTTCATGTCATTTTAATTTAATTGCTGCTATGGAGATAACTTTCGCTTTTCATACAAAAAATGCAACAGATAAAAGAATAAATTAAAGACGCACTGCGAAACCCTTTTAGTAGTGCGTCAGCCGCTTGTTGTCTCGTGGAAATGCTATGGAATGTTCCACAATACGGCATTAAACGTGTTAATCTCAGAAAAGCTGGCCTACAATGGAATACGTGAAAGATTTACATTTTTAATGCCTTAAAGTGGAACTTTCCAGGCAATGCAATAACATCTCCGTGGAGACAAGCAGGCGACAGACCCTCTAAAAGAAAAGTTACACAGTGGAGCATTAAAAAAGAAGAAATACTGTTATTCTAAGAGTTCTGAATGAGCCAAAAATGCCAATTTCAACCACAAGGGGTCAGTATATATAGTAACCGTTACAATATAATAAGAGAAAAAACTACTTTACTACAAATATGACCCCAAATTAAATAATTTTTTACATTTAATCTGTTATATAATACCAAAAAAGTAGAAGTAGTAGTAGAAGTAGTATAGTAGTAGTAGTACTTGTCTGCTTCTCCAATTTAATACACTAAAACATCCCTAATAATGAATAAATCGCCAATTTCTTTCGTATTAAATTACCCTACCTTCTCTGGTAAAACACCGGGCTATGCCTTTAAACAAAAACAAATAAAAAGTTACACAAACATACAATACAGCAATTTCGCTTTGTACACGCACTCACGCCGAAAAACTCAAAAAACAGCAACATTAGTTTAAAAATAGTCCTATCCAGAAGAATCACGATTGAACCCTGGTTTATCACGCGTCTGTTGCTGAAGGAGGGAGGCTGGGAGGTAGAGGAAAGAAAGAAATAGAGAGAAAAAGAGGGAGAAAGAAAGGCAGCGTCTCGTTTCTCTTTCCTCGCCTCCTTCTCCTTCATTCCTCGCCTCAATTTTGGAGAAAATGGGTGAGGAAGTCCCAGAGACATGGCGAGGAGAGAGGATATAAACTCCTCACCGAGACCAATAAATCTGATTATTACTC
Source organism: Odontamblyopus lacepedii (assembly GCA_034769755.1). Classification (NCBI taxonomy): domain Eukaryota; kingdom Metazoa; phylum Chordata; class Actinopteri; order Gobiiformes; family Gobiidae; genus Odontamblyopus; species Odontamblyopus lacepedii. Next base: position 10,428,174 of record CM068351.1, read on the forward strand.
CCTCGTTTTTACTCCTTCCTTCCGTGGTTTTCTTTAGGACACCGCTTATTATGACGCATTTCATTGAGAGCTGAAAAACGGAGAGGAATCAAGGAGAAGGAAGCGACGAAACGAGGATTGAGACGCAGCCAGAGAAAGGGGAGGGCGTAATGTCGGAGCAGCACAGCTAGGGGGCGCTGTGGTGGTGGTGGTGGTGCAGACAGTGGGTGTTATTTCTTAGCCTTGGCGGCCTTGGCTGAATTTCGAGGGGGGGTGACGGGTCGACCGGAGCCCAGGCCGCCCCCTCCGCCGTACGGGTACAGCTTTTTGTCGGCTGGCTTCAAAATCTGAGGGAGAAACAGAGAAGAGTTTATTTAAATGAGAAAAGGCGAAAACACAGAAGCTGCACTGATTTTCCGAATGTTAAATCTGTTTTTTAAAAGAAGCAATAGTATAAAATGGCGCCACACAAGCTAGTCCCTCACAATTCAACACGATATTATCACGATACATGCGATTATCAATATATTTTGATATACAATCGTTTTTTTAAAGAACCAAATACATTTTAGCCACAATATTTCTTTCTTTAACCACTACTAGTGCAAAGTTAACATGAAATACATCTATTTTAATCAAACTGTGATTATTTCAAATCAAGTGTGTTGCATAAATCAGATTTCTTCAACTAAATAAGCAACAAAAAAACAAAAAAAAAAGCTTAAAAGACACCCATATCCATACAGTAGCTCACGATAACTGAATCACCAAATTTTGTGTAATGATATACATACATTTTGAAGCTGATTTGCTCAAAACACTCATTATCAATCTGCCTTTGACTTCTAGAAAATACAATATAATTAATTTGATCATAATTTTCTCAACGTAGGGAGAAGACACGTCAGAGTGTCAAAGTAATAATAATAATTTGTGCAGATTAAGTAGTAATATCCCAAATAAAATGTTGAAAATGGGTATAGGAACATAAATAAAAGCACATACTTTGTTTATTTGTCTGAAGAAAAAAAAAGAAAGAAGAAAAAAAAAGCTTGAATATTTACATTGTGATGCATTTATGGGGACTTAGACAAGTGGCGTCCGACAAATCTGTTCAAGCTTCAAAGAAAAAAAGTTGGGAACCACTGCTATATAGTACCAATTTTCTAATAAAAAATAAATAAATAAATAAATAAACAAACAAAGTGATAAATAAAATAATAATGTAAAAATCCTGTATGGAAACATTTCTCAAGGCCAGTTATTTTCTAATACCAAAAGCCAAGCAGAAAAAGAAAATGGATATAGGAACATAAAACACACAATTGCTGTTTATTTGTCTGAAAAAATGCTTGGTAATAATTATATTTGCGTAATTTCTGCATAACAAATTATGTTTATGTGATAAATTTGTGGGGACAGCGGTCTTAGACAAGGGGGATGTGGTAAGTCTGTTATGCTTGAAGAAAACCACTGCTGTAAAGTACAAAACTTCTACTTAAATACAAATAGTACAATAGTACAAATAATGAAATAAATAACACAATTATGTAAAAATCCTGTGTGGAAATATTTCTGAAGACAATTTTTTTCTTTGTCTAAAGCCAGAACCCAGACAGAAAAGCGTCAGAAGTGGTGGCTACGAGTTTGAGTCCTTAACCGAAAGAAATTATTGTATTTTTGTTTGTGACTCCTGTGAAACGCTCAATATTATCAGTTATTTTTAATCATTGTGGATCTTTGGCCACTCTTCATTAGCGCCACAGCAGAGGTGTTTTATTGGTGTTGGCTTCAAATGTCACTGGGCAAAAAACACAAACAGGAAACGACGCTTTAGCTGAAATATCGGCCTGGACACGGGAGCTGCTTCGCCCAAAGTGGTGCTAACTCTAAAAGATCGCACATCATCTTCTGACAGCAGCTGACAGAAGAAATCACTGAAGTTTAGACGACAACAGTCAGGACAAATTCATTTCTGTGTTTTAAAAATGTGAAAAGGTCCGATATTGCGCAAAATTGACTCTTGTGAGCTTTAAAGGTGCTTTAAACTGTGTAACTTTTTGGTTGGGGGTCCGTCACCTGCTTGTTTCTGTGGATATGTCCTTTCTAGGGCTGGGTAACATTAAAAAGTTTCCGATACAATACATATCTCGATACAGTGCCCTTTCCAGTCGATACGATATATTTAAAATCGATTCGATGCAGTTCAATAAAAAAGTAAAGGCTAAATCATGGCTGTGATACTAAAAGTCTTTGTTAAACCACTTTTTGTGCAAAATTAATATGAAAAACACCCATTTTAATCATCAAAACAGTGAAAATGTAAAAAAAAAAAAGTCCTTCCGCTAAACAAACAACAAAACTGTAGCGTTGTAACAAAATAATTTCGTAAAATACACCAAAAAATACTCCACGATATCTATACTGTATCATCACATTAAACAATACAATATATATCGATATTTTGATATTTTTGCACACCCCTAGTCCTTGCTCTGCCTGGAATGTTCCACAGTGTGACATTAAACTGCTCTAACTTACATTTATTCAATTACAGGTGGTTTTATAGCTCAGAAATACCTAAAAAACAGACATTCTGACTGTGAGCGGGGTCACCTCTCCACAGATCTGACCTGTAACTTGGTCTGGTTTGGTCTCCAGGAAGATAGGAAGTTTTAATGCCGTACTGTGAAACTTTCCAGACAAAGCAATAACAGGGAGAAAAGCATTTAACAATTTAACGGACTCTCCACCAGAAAAGTTACTGTCACAACGCACCTTTAAGCCATGTTATATTGTTACCTCCTCAAAAAACACACCTGAAGTTGTGTTTTGTTTCGTTCACACATATTTGAGTACATGTTTATTAATTATTAAAGTCTATCTACCAACTTTTGTTCAGTATAAATAGACAAATGATTTTATGGAGGGTGTATGGAAACAAAACACAACTCTAGGTATGTTTGTGATGAGGAAACATTATAACAGATCAGAAAATAGTGTAATATTTCTGAAACAGTGATATGTAGAGGCTAGTTGACTATAAAGATAATCTTATTACAACAGCCTCAATAAATCTACATTTCAGAATAGAATGTCTGATTTTAATTAAAAATGCACTTTATTCTTACATATTCTGTATTCTGTAAGTCTTCAGTCACCATATTTCAACCTTTATTGATAAAAAATGCATCAAAGGTCCTATATTACGCAAAATGCACTCTTTTAAGACAAGTTATAACACTGTAACCTCCACAAAAACATACCTGGAGTTGTGTTTTATATCATTCTCACACAGTAATCCTGAGTAAACCTTTAGTATTAGTCTGTCTACATCTCCTATGGGTCCTTTTAAATAATGCTTTGGCTCGTCGACTACTAAAATAATGGTTAGTAGGACGTAGTAAGTAGTTTTAGTAGTAAGTAAGACGTAGTAAGCAGTTTTCTATCACACAAACACAAGGTCCCTGTGTGTTTAGCTTTAACATTTGCATTGGATCAGGTGGAAAATGCTGTAAACGTCACATGATCTGGACAGATAACCTCCACGGACATCACATGAGGCACTTACATCGGCATGTGACCGCTCTATACGACCTTAAAGAACCGGAGAACTCAGCTACTGTTCGTAATATACTACCGCTAAGACTAAGACTAAGACTACCGCGTAACAAAGAGGAAAAAATGTGTTTAATGCTTAATTTTTCAAGTATTTTGGCCATGAGATTTAAAATTTAATCCTTTTTAGTCCTTGTTTTAACTCAACTTTGCATCGGAAGTCCAAGAAAAGTATATTTTTAACTGAATAGTACGAGCTGTGTCCGTTATATATTTAAATAAGGGATGAAATAGAAGAAAATATATGTTTTTAGCCTCCCTCATATTGACTGATTTTAGTTTTACTTACAAAAAGCGAATATTCAAATACAGCTTTGCATTTTAGTTTCATTAACGTAAACAAGAATGAGTTTTAATGAATATGTTTTAAAGATGCATTGTGCAACTTTTCTGGTGTTGTTGCTTTGTCTGAAATGTTTCACTGTATGGCATTTAACCTTTCTATCGTCATGGAGACCAAACCAGACCAAGTTACAGGTCAGATCATTGGAGAGGCCTGTTTTTCGAGGTATTTTTGAGCTATAAAACCACCTGTAACTGAATAAATCTACAGTAGAGCTGTTTAATGTCATATTGTGGAACATTTCAGACAGAGAAATGACATCTCCATAGAAACAAGAAAGTGAAAAGTTACATAATGCACCTTTAACACAAAATACATTCATCTATTATTCAAATACTGTAAGAAATCAGAAAACACATACATGTAATTTTGCACACTTTTATAATATCTTACAGAACTAATAAACTACACTCATAATAAACACCAACAGTATTTCTTTTTTTGTTTTGTTTTTGTTTTTACCTGGAAGGAGCACATGAGCGTTTCGTCCACGCTCATCATGGCGCCGGCGTTATCGAATTCGCCGCAGTAGTTTGGGGCCGAGAACAAAGTGACGAGCTGCCTCTTTGCGAAAAACTCATAACCGTCTTCTACAACCTGAAAACAAACGGGAAATATTAAGAAAACTGTCAGTCATTACTAAAGCACCCTGCTGGTTTCAGGTTATATTGCACGTAGAGTTGTTCCTATACCATTTTTCTTGAATTCCGATACGATACTTGGCATTATTATACTGATAGATACCGATACCTCAGTACAAGAGCAAAAATAAATCTACTAAAAGGCAAATCTACAAGAATAATTCGATTTTGAGAACTAAATGTTAAGAGTCAAATAGATCATGTTTTTATTATTAATTTTGTCATTTTCTGTGATAAAGTAAACATAAAACATACAACTAACACACATACAAAAAAAGTACAAATAACGTACAAAAAAGTACTGAGTTTCTCAATACAGTGCATGAGTGTATTTACATTTTAGGGCTGTCAAATCAAATTTACATTTAAATATTTTCTGTTTCCTTATCTTTTTGTTTTCTGTTTTAATTAATTAATTAATTTAGTTTTTGGCAACCCCAGAACAGCACTTACACATACATTAAACAGGCATATATATATATACATACACATTTTGACATTTTCCTTTTTCTTTTATATAATGAATATGTCATGTTCTTGAAGATAAGTTTACTTTTCCATGTTGTCACTTTCTACCACAGTGCATAGATTAAAACAACACTGAGGCCAGTAAAAAGCCTGTTATCCTCGGAGCACTTGGCTAATTATGCAGAGTAAACAAAGTCAGGGTGAGCGCTGTTGTCGGGCTGCGCTCTCCACAGCGTAGGTTGTAGTTTTAGTTATTTTACTAAGTACAGCGTCACCTCCAGGCTAAACGGAGGTGTCAAAACAATGACACAAATGTCTTTTCTGTCATTATTAGAGTGTTTTAAGTCTATACAGTCTGTATTTAAGCTGCTCTGAGCGTTAGTGTGGTATCAAATCGTTGATCGGAGCTTTTGTTAATACCACTATCATTATCGGAACAACCCTGACTGCAAGTATAAGCTCTGTGCACAAAAGCTGAAATCCTCACTGTTGGCGTCACTACTTCCTGTTCAGTTCGGTCTCTATGGGTTTTTGCTGAGTCGCGCTAAAATGAATAAATATTTAAAGATAAGACGGTGAACGGGCAGCTGCGGGTGGAGCTGTGCGTCACTGACAACACCTTAAAAAGTACACAAATAAAATGAATACGTGTGTTCATAATAAAGGCATAATAAAAAGTAGAACAGCACCACCAGAAACTGAAATAACATGCAGAATAGAAGAAATAGAAACATGTAGAAATAGAAGTAGTAGTAGCAGTCTATATTTTAATAAATTTGAATTTTAATAGTTTACTTTATGTTTTTCAGTCTCAATAAAAGTGACTGTTAGCTTTGGAGCCTATTGACGTTTGGGAAGATTGAAAAAACATGAGGGTTAAAGAGGCTATACCTGATTTTTTCCCTGTATTTAAGTAAAATTAAAACAGACATATTGTAAAAGCAGCTCTTGGGGTTAAAATAAGACTTATGTGCTGTCTGCATCTAAAAATAATCCTTGTAGTTCTTATTTTTTCTTATTTAGTTTATTATTAACCTTAACAGGGGCGATGCATTGTTCCAGGTTGTAGCACTAGAGCTAATTTCTGCCTGTAGTCCCTGGTGCATGTTTTTTCGGGTTAGTTATCCTCCACAAACCAGGAAGTACTGCTGGTGCACTCTTAGCATGCTAGTTGTTATTAGCATCACCGTTAGTGAAACTCAGCTCCGAAACACATTTATAAACTCACTGCGGGGAATAATTAAGATGCTAGAAACGCATAATGTAAGTGAAGAATAACTTTGGACAACTGAAAAGCTTTTAAAATGAACCAGTTTTTTTTTTTTCCATGTTTTTAATGATACCAAACATCACGGCCAGGCCTTTTGTTAAGCTGCACGGAGACCTTGAACCATTATTGTATTTTAACTGCTCCGTCTGCTTGAATTACCCCTCAAGGACAAACAAAGTCACACTGATCGATCGATTGATTGAACAGGCCCGAAAAGAGCTGAGTCTGTAGTTTTGCCAGAGAGATCAGTCTGGACACCGCTCTCCGCACAGACTCACGGGTTCATTAAGTATTGGAGAAGTGTGTGGGTGTTCTACATGTATCTCTATGGTGGAATGTTCAGCAGTTATCGTGGAGAGACAGCGCACACATTAGCAAAAATGGTAAGATAGTCTGAAAACTCGAGAGAAAAATACAACATTTATTTAAACAGCACATTTTCAGAAGCTTGTGATCAATACGAGCGTTCATGGTCCAGTTTAGGTGTTTGATTTTCAACAAAAAAATAATAAAGTCACCGACAGAAAAACTGTTGGCTAATTCTAGCTAGTTTGTGACTGTAATTTTATGTGTGAGAGACAAATCTTCAAAGTCAGGTCTCTATGGTCAGATTGTGTTCAAATAAAGCTCAGATTATAGATATAGTTTGGGTTTTTTGACCTGAATCTGTATGACATTCCCATCAGCACCGACTTACCTCCCGACAGCGTCCGGTGAGTCGAGTTCTTCCCCGGTGCTGACGAAAGTGTCCGGCAAGTTGGCTGGGGTCACGGAAATAAAGCGTTTTTCTTCTCCAAACAAAATGTGTTCAAAAGAGTGATACATTTGCATCACAAAATGGTGAACCATGAAAAAGTCAGACCTCATAATCGCTTGGTACTAGTTTCTCTCTGCTCATATCACTCCGCGCTGCCGCCTGTTTCACTGTGTTTCCTGCTCAGAAAGTAACGACAACATGCGTGACTACGACACCGACGATGAAGACGTGGCCTTTAGCACAGAGCCAAGGGGAGATCTTTATGAACCCGAATATACTGATGCCCAAATTCACCAGAAGGAGTTAGAACGGGCAGAGAGAGAGAGAGAGAGAGAGAGAGAGAGAGAGAGAGAGAGAGAGAGAGAGAGAGAGAGAGAGAGAGAGAGAGAGAGAGAGAGAGAGAGAGAGAGAGAGAGAGAGAGAGAGAGAGAGAGAGAGAGAGAGAGAGAGAGAGAGAGGAGGGGCAGAGAACTGGTACAAATTGAAGCTGGAACATAATCGTCGTCGCTGAAGTGCGCACAAATCATTTTTATCTTTGACAATCATGGTTTCCACATTGAAGCCTATGGCAAGAAGCCAAAGTTTCCTCAGAGCAGCGTCCGTGGCAGGAAAAAGGTGAAATGTGTGCAGAGATTCAGCCAGATTTTTGTCGTTCCAGCCTGGATAATCACAAGTCTGCACCATTTTTTATATATATTCTTATACACGCTTATATACTTATCGCTGTAGCTCTCACGTTAGCTCTCTCACGTCGGGGTGGTCAACAGTCTGAGCACGTAAACACTGCCAAACTACTGAGAAAAGTGTTGGATTCGTGCGCGGCTTCACCTGGCGGCAGCGCGGAGTGATGTGAGCGGAAAGAAAATAGTACCAAGCGATTATGAGGTCTGAACTTCTGTGTGTGTTTTGTGACGCAAACGTATCACTCTTTTGAACACATTGTTTTGAGAAGAAAAATGCTTTATTTTTGTGACTCCAGCCACTTTCATTAGCACCGAAACCGGGGAAGAACTCGGCTCACCGGACGCTGTCGGGAGGTAAGTCAGTGTTGATGCACGACACTGCTGACGGGGACATACAGACTCATGTAAAAAAAAAAAAAAAGAAAAAAAACTATCCCTTTAAAGTCTAATGGAGCCTCAGGCAGAGTAGAGCTTTCAGTTAGCATCACACCTCTACAGAAAAGTGTCAATTCTGGACCCCAGGCAATGCAGATCTATTGCAGACCCTTCAAACTGTGAGTTCTCTTTCCTGGCTCTTACCTGGTGCGCCCTGCATATTAGATCCATGTCGTGTTTGTGCAGAAACTTCGCCACGACGTCGGCTCCGAAGGTGAAGGAGACGCCGCGGTCGTTCTCTCCCCACCCGAGCACGTCCTTGTCGGGGTCGGCCCACAGCAGGTCGCACAGCAGCCCCTGGTCCGGCACGTCTGTGGGCCTCATCACTCTGCGAATCTGCTCCATCGACTGCAGGTCCGGAGACAGGCCTGGACACAGAGAGAGAGAGGGTTAAAATAAGACACACAAGATGATTTTTTTTTGTTTTTAAAAGATCCTATATTACAGAAAACTGACTCAAGGGTCCACCACCTGTGTGTCTCCATGGGAATATTACCGCTTTGCCTGTGATTATTCTATAGCACTGATATACACTTGGTAATCACAATGGAGACAGGTAGATGATCAGATCCACGGAAAAGCTTTGAGCTATAAAACACCGGTGCTAAAATAAATGGAAGGAAGCTATAAGTAATTTCCCTTGTGGATCAATAAAGTCTGTCTAAGTCTAAGAAGATATGTTAAATGCCCTACTGTGGAACATTCATCAGGCAAAGAAATAACAGCGGACCCTCCACCTTAGGCGTTTGTGCACCTTTAAGCCACTGTTACCGCTTCAAAAACAAACCTGGAGCTGTGTTTTGTTTCATTCACATGTTTTTGAGTAAAACTTTATTATTAGTCTGGCTACGTCTCCAAAGCACAAAATGCTCTGTTCACCTTATGATGTTACGCAGCAGTAGTTTTCAGGTTAACAGCTCCTTTTACTGTCAGTTCAGTAGAGATCGGCAATTTCAAGGCTGAAATCATCCAAATGATTCTAATGAAGGTGTATAGAGTTTAAAAACACAGTGGAGCACTTCCTGTATTACCACAGACCTAAAAAACACGCGCCAGGGACTAGAGGTGGAAATTTGCTCTAGTGCTACAACCTGGCATAATGCAAGGTTAATGTCACTAAATATAAATAAGATAAATAAATACATAAAATAAACATGACATCACAAGGTGGAACAGAGCATTTTCAGTTTGAGAGGAGAACTCAGCCTAAACATGCAGGGTTTGTGTTTTAAATGTGTGAACGAAGCAAAGTACAGTACTGTTATCGTGTAGTGCTGTATTGATGTATCACCAAGAGTATTTTTGATAAATTTTACAAAATTATTTGTTACAGAGCTACAGTTTTGTTGTTTGTTTAGAAGAAGGAAACTCATTTATGCAACACATTTGACATTTTCACTGTTTTGATAATTAAAGTGGGTGTTTTTCATATTAACATTACACAAGAAGTGGTTGAACAAAGACTTTTAGTATCACAGTCATGATTTAGCCTAGGGCTGCAGCTATCGATTATTACAGTAATCGATTATTCTGTCGATTATTTTGTTCGAATAATCGAGTAATCATTTGTTATTGTCGTGTCTACTTTGCACAAGTTAAGTACACACCACGTGCATTGACAGATACACGTGTTTTGGACATGAAAAATGTAATTATCGCTAGGCTAAGGTTGACTTTCTGTTTAGATGTTGTAGCATCAGTGTTGAGAAGGTGACTTTTAAAATGTAATCCCCTACAGATTACAGATTACATTCCCCAAAATGTAGTTTGTGACATAATCAATTAAATTACTTAAAGTGAGTAACGTAATCTGAATACTTTGGATTACTTGATATTGTCATGATTTTTTAAAACTACATAAATGTAGCAACCAACTCCTGCAAATTCTTGTTTAGTTTTAGACCTGGATTAGTCCTGGTTTTAGATCTGGTTTAGACCTGGTTTAGACCTGGCTTAGTCCTGGTGTGAGTTCTGGTTTAGAGGCGCACAGGAGGAAGCACGGTCCACGAAGTGTACGCGACAAGACACAATCCATGTGCAGAGTGCGCAGCGTACCGGAGATGCGGGGTGCGCGGCGTACCGGAGCGTACCGTGCACTCCTCCTTATCTCCTCCGGTATAACGGAGGAGATGAGGAGGAGGTTATGCTCTTATTATACATCCATGGGCGCCGCGCTGTTGTGTGTACAGTGAAGTGCAGTGGTCGTGCGGAAACTTTACCTCTACCGCAAAAAGTTCCAGCCATCGCCGAGCGTATGAAAATAAGACGAAGCATCGAGGCAAAAAAAAATTATCGATGCATTTTTCTAATCGATTTAATCGATTAACTCGATGAATCGTTTCAGCCCTAATTTAGCCTTTATTTTTTATTGAACCGTATTGAATTGATTTGAAATATATCGAATCGTATCGTGGTCTACATATTGAGGGACGTATCATATCGCCAACTTCTTAATGATACCCGGCCTCAAATGCAGAACAATACAATCTTACTCAAACATTCAAAAAAATAATCAATCAATATGAAACTTTGATTAAACTAATGATGAGGGACACCATTTTACGAGCATGGGTCTCACAGTAACTGCATTTTTTTCACATTATATTCTAGTTTTTATGGTGGGCTGTTTTATTTTTTATTTTTTATTATTTAACCTTTATTTTTCCAGCTAAATCCGATTGAGATTCAAAACCTCTTTTCAAGGGAGCCCTGGCCAAGCGGCGGTAAAAAGATTTAAAACACAACTAAAATGACAATGAATGAAAATTACAATAAATAAATAAATTCATGAGTTATAATATGCAAAAAGCCTCCTCTTTTGCCTAAATATAACAGTATTTGCAGCAGCGTACTAAAAAAACTGAAGAAATGACAGTGAAAAGCAGTCAACATGAAGAAACTAGAGGAACAATTTGATCCTGAAGGTTGATCATTCAGGACATTTTTACACAAAGGACCATTTCTACAACTGTCACTTCACAATAATTATCCAACGATGAGATGAGTTGCTATTATTACTGTGCCATGAGACTTGGATCATTGCATCTCTATTTTGGGTCAGATTTTCTCATTAAGTGCGCATCTTCGGTAAAGTTACATCAACAGTTGTACAGCGTGAGTCATCTTCATATGCGAGTCATTCATCTGGGATTAAACGTTATTAAAGTTGTAAAGAAACTCTGTGCAGTGCGGTTCAGAGTTACAGATCTGACCTCCGTGACAGCAGAAGATCTTCTCGTCCACGATGGCCGCCACAGGTAAACAGTTGAAACAGTCTGTGAAGGTCTTCCACAGCTTTATGTTGTACCGCCTCTTACCTGAAAGAAACAACAACAAAGTCATTCACGACGCATAAAATAATGTTTATTTCACTGCATTTCATATACAGAAGGGTTGCAGCATCCAGTAACAGACCAACAGACAAGCGGGTTGCAACTCAGGATGCACAGACACAATAGTGGTACTGGATATCAGCGCCAATATTGAAACATTTAGTGGGTCGGACATGGTTTAGCTGATTTCCCACTGTGGTCTATAAACTGGTGTAATTAGACCATTTATTTGCAGCTAAAACCTGGAACAGTCTTCCTGAAAATGTGAGACAGGCCTCTACTTTTACCCCGCTGAAATCCAGGCTCAAAACAGTTCTGTTTAGCTCAGGCATGTCCAAACTATGGCCCTCAGACCGGCGCATACTACAGCAAGTAGTACTTTTTACTGCATGTTTTTGAAATCTACCTCGATCAAGCAAATTTAGTGTTTCCTTTTTAGTATTTCCTTTTGTTCTAAGCATGAACAAAGGTCTGGAGTGTCATTCAAACCGTTATAAATGCACAGATTTGAATTACTCAGTTTTGACCACCAATTTATCACCCTTGATGGGCCCTCACACTGCTCTGTGTTTTAATATGTGGCCCTTGATGAAAAAAGTTTGGACACCCCTGATTTAGCTGCATATGACTGAAAGGTTTTCATTCTGTACTCTTCTCTCTCATTTAATGCCTCTCTTTTTTATTTTATGATGGTTATTCATGTTTTGATTTGTTTGTATTGTGATTTTAACATATTTCTTATTCTGTAAAGCACTTTGAATTACTTTGTGTATGAATTGTGCTATACAAATATACAAAAACTTGTCTTGCCTTTACTTGCCAATATTGGCCAAAACACCTTGTATTATTATATTGAACAGTGAGCTGTTTTGGAGTTACTTTTAATGATAAATGACAGTTACAAAACACATTTGGATAATTTTTACCATGAGCCATTTGTGTTAAGGAAATAAATTTTCATCTCTGCCCTAGTATTGGTTGGGTATTGGCAAACACTTCTCGGCATTGGTATCGGAACAAAGAAAGCCGGATCGGAGCATCCCTGTTTAAAACTACATGCAGAAGTAATTGTTTGGAATATTGTTCCTTTATGTTTTGGTCCAGAATTTAGCCTTTAGTCTTAATAATATTGACACACAGTGAAAATGGGTTATGTAACTTGGCCAAGGACACAAAAACATGTAATCTTAACAGCAGGGATTGAACTGCTAAGCTTGAGGTTATCGGGTAAGTTTCGTAAACCTCAACTGAGCTAATGTTGCTCCAAAAATGTATCATGTTTAGAAGTCACACATATATTGCAATGTAATACAAGTCTGACTCTATCTAAATCTGGTGTCAACTGAAGCACTTTTTCTATGAGATTAAAGCCCCTGTGCTATTTTTTCCTCGTGTATTATAGGAAAATGCGTCTTGCCTCAGTACAGATATATTGTACAAGCAAAATAAGCCTGCTCTGTACTGTCTGCATCCAATTCTCACGACTTTTATTGCCTACTAACCAGGAAACCGCTCTTCCTGAAATACTAGCGTTAGTGTTACAGTGATGGCAAAACACAGCAGTGGTCTCTCCAAGTTGTACAGAGAGTTTATAAACTCATAGAGGTAAATAATTAGAAGGCTCTGAATTAACATAAGTGAGGAATAACTTTGGACCACTGCAAACTGTTTAGAAATGACAGTAAAATTCATCTTTTAATCTGTTTGTACAAATCTCTGGTAAATAAACTTAACATTTACAGTAAAAAACACCAAGATTGTCGGTTTTTACTGGTTGTTGGGGTACGTTTTAAAGGCATTTTCACTCACATTTATCGTATGTTTTAACAGTATTTTCACTCACATTTATCGTACATTTTAACAGTATTTTCACTCACATTTATCGTATGTTTTAACGGCATTTTCACTCACATTTATCGTATGTTTAACGGTATTTTCACTCACATTTATCGTTCGTTTTAACAGTATTTTAACTCACATTTATCGTCTGTTTTAACAGTATTTTAACTCACATTTATCGTCTGTTTTAACAGTATTTTCACTCACATTTATTGTACATTTTAACAGTATTTTCACTCACATTTATCGTATGTTTTAACAGTACTTTGACTCACATTTATCATATGTTTAAACAGTATTTTCACTTACATTTATCGTACGTTTTAAGAGCACTTTCACTCACATTTATCGTACGTTTTAACAGTATTTTCACTTACATTTATTGTACGTTTTAATAGCATTTTCACTCACATTTATCATACGTTTTAATAGTATTTTCACTCACATTTATTATACATTTAAACAGTATTTTCACTCACATTTATCATGTTTTAACGGTATTTTCACTCACATTTATCACATGTTTTAACACAATTTTCACTCACACTCATCGTAGAAGCCGTAGATGCGGTTGATGGAGGCGCACTCGTGATTTCCTCTCAGCAGGAAGAAGTTTTCGGGGTATTTGATTTTGTAGGCCAGCAGGAGGCAGATGGTTTCCAGAGACTGCTTCCCTCGGTCCACGTAGTCGCCCAGAAACAGGTAGTTACTCTCGGGGGGAAAACCTCCGTACTCAAAGAGCCTCAGCAGGTCATAGTACTGACCGTGGACATCGCCTACAGGGGGCAGCAGAGAGAAGGGGTCAATATGGTAGAAAACTTTCAGCAAAGTCTCTGTTATAATGCTGTTTCCTCATTAAAAACATACCTGGACTTGTGTTTTGTTTCATTCACACATGTTTAACACACAAACCTGCACATTTAGGCTTCTCTCACACTGAAAACAATGTTCTGTTCCACCTTGTGATGTCATGTGGTAATACAGGAAGTGCTCCGCTGTGTTTTTAAACTCCATACACCTACACCTAGAATCATTTGAATAATTCCAGCTCTGGAATTGCCAATCTCGACTGAACAAAAGGTAAAAGGAGCTGTAAAAGCTTGAAAACTACTGCTTTATGACATCACAAGGTAGAAAAGAACATTTTGAGCTTTGGAAATGCAGCCAGACCAATAATAAAGGATTACTCAATGAAACAAAACAACTCCAGGTATGTTTTTGATGCAGAAACAATAATATAAGTATACATTTTTATACATTTTGTGTAACACAGGGCCTTTTATATATAATAATAATAATTTCTTTAGTTTTTCCCATAGTGGTTTGGTTACAAAATAAAGAGTTTTAAATAGTTTGGGTTATATTTGCTTATTTACATATATCTAAACTATACTGAGATGGGGGAATAATTTTATGACTGAACTATAAAGAAAGAGGGCAGCAGAGTGAAGGGTTCAGTAGACAACAGCAACTATGATCTGTCTTACAATATACTCTAATCACTTACCATAGTTTGATTACTTTTTCTTTGGCTCACAATAAGAATGCATATTTTTCAACAAGAATTTTTAGCAATACAACGCCTGAATGTAAGCTAGCACGAATACACCAAAGACATCTGCTTGTCTTCATGGAAAAGAGATGCTTTTGCTTTGGCTTTACACATGTTTATTTCTCTGATCTGGTCAAGATTTTAAAACTTATATCAGGTTATTCATCTCATTTTCAGGTTTCTTATCTACTTACTAGTTCTGAGACTGCTTCATTCTAGTCTAGAGGCCGTTTATTTTAAGATTACTTGTCAAGTAAAATGATCTTGCTGCATGGACCGATAATTTCACTGCTTTTAAGTCATTTTCTGATAGATTTAACAGTTTATATCTACAATTTTGCCCAAGCTTTCTGCAGTGTCTATTTTGCTTTGTGGTGATACTTGGTTGTCTAATTTAATGCCATACTGTGGAGCATTATAGGCCAAGCAGTAATATATCCATGTAGAGAAGCATATGGTGGACTCCTCACCAGACATATTACATACTGGAACTTTAACTTTAACTAAATGTAGCCTGTGGTTTTAACAGTGGCATTATAATCACAGCTAAACCTGGGTCGCAAATGTCTTAACCTGCAGAGAAAAGAAACTAGGGATGTAACAATATCCAAATCTCTCGATATATTTTCAAGCTATGCATCTCACGATATTTACTGCAATATTTTGTGTAAGCTAACAAAACTGAATATGCTACATTTCCCTTTTAAAATGCTTTCACAGTCCTTTGCTTCTGTCAAAATCCAAAGAATTAAGATTTAAAAGTTACAGATCTATGTAGTTCACATGTTTTTTGCCTTTTTTTTTTGCATAGCTATTGCTGCATCATAACTATTAATTTAAGAAAAGAGGCTAGCATTTCAATTTATTGTGATGGTCCATGATATTATTGTGAGACTTTGGAAGACAACATTTCACAATATTTCAGCGGTTATTGTTGCATCTCTCGAGGACACATCCACATTTTGGACAGGCCTCATGTGCCCAGAACTTCCAGAATTCCCTCACTGAGCTGCAGAGGCTGCACTAGCACTGACTCATGACGAATCAGAGCAGAGAGAGTCCTTTTAGGTTTAAACCAAAGTAAATTGTCATGTCCAATGTTTTTGCAATTAAGAATACTTTAGCAGTTGGACTGTTACATAAAGTTCTTTTATAAATTTTAGTTTCACAGTATAATGTAAATGTTTGATGAATAACTTACGTAATGGAGATAATTTGTTCCATTTATTACGTCAATAGCGCCCTTCACGAGCCAATAAGTCCCCGGCAATAAAGTTAATAACAAAAGCAGAGTGCCTTTTGTACTGACCGCAGATTTTGAGTGGGGCTTCGAGCTCCAGGAGGATGGGCTGGCTCAGGAAGATCTCTCGGGATTTGAGGCAGAGTCCGCGGATCTCCCCCTCCGTCAGCTGCACGTTCTTCCCCGGACGAGAGCCCTTCACTGCGGACAGAACACAGCAGAGGCAGGGTCAGTGGAGGGACAGGAACAACAAAGGTCAACCCAGGCACATAATAATAATAAAGGCTGGATGCTGCAGATGGATAAGAGACATATGGAAACTTTTTATTATGCAAAATTGACTCTTGTGAGCTTTAAGTCATGTTATTATTATTAGTCTGGCTACAATCCTGTCTGTTTGAGAGAAGAACTCAACCTAAATATGAAGGGTTTGTGTGTTAAACAACTCCAGGTACATTTGTGATGAGGAAACATTA
Source organism: Odontamblyopus lacepedii (assembly GCA_034769755.1). Lineage (NCBI taxonomy): Eukaryota > Metazoa > Chordata > Actinopteri > Gobiiformes > Gobiidae > Odontamblyopus > Odontamblyopus lacepedii. The sequence goes on from CM068351.1 coordinate 10,444,807, forward strand.
TAGCACAGACCAGAAAACAGCATAATACGGGCACTAAATAAAGAAAACAGGACGTTATTTCCATATTTAGTTTCAAATATGACCACTTTTAATCAATTTCAAACACAAAAGAGCCAAAATTATTATTAATCATATGTTTGTAATTAGTTTTTCCATTGTTCAGGAATAAAACCTGTAGTGAAAGTAGTGAATAAGTAGCCACTCTCACTTGTGTTGTTATCTGCACAGCTCTACCAAGAAACTCAAGATAAAATTCCAATCGTTCCACTTACTACAAGGGAAACCTGCCAACCCGTATAAAACAAAGGCTGTGCAGTGCAAAACAATGCGATCAAACTCGAAATCTAATAAAGCACAAAAGGTTTTCAAGACATGAGAAATAAAATGATAAGTGCTCATAACTGGAATGTCCAAACTTCATCTTAGTGCTTCTGAACTGTACCCAACGGCTTCTTGTATTTGTTTATCACTTCCGTCAAATGGGGCATCCACACAATCCTGAATAGTTTTCAAATCTAAATCAGGAAATATAACCTTTTTTCCGCCAGAAGAAAGGCAAGAAAGGGGAAGATTCTAAGTTGCATAAGGATATACTAAGTTGTCAATATCGGCAAATATTTACTGACTGAAAACAGCATTTATTTCATTTAAATTGCATGAAGTAAAAAAAATATCTAAATGTGTTTTGTAACTATGAATGTTATGAGACGTTTTGGGCCAACATTGGGTAGTAAATCATCTAATTACGCCGATTTTTATTATTGTTATTATGTATATACGCTTATGTTTATAGTGAATTTTATTTTGGCCCCACTCTTTTTTTTTTCTTCTTCCATTTCATAGTAGGGTTTTGGGGTTTTTTGACAAACATTTTTTATTTTATAATATTTGCATTTAGCAATTTTGGGTTGGAATGAGACAATTTCCACAAGACGAGACGAGATATAAGATTGGGTCCATAAGAATAAGGCAAGACGATATTTTAACATAATTCCTAATTCACGATTCAGTTTCAATTTTGACCTAGCCCTTTTTTACTTACTTGATTTTATATTTTTGTTTCCATTCTCACCTGTGTTGAACTCCTTTTTGTCCAATCCAAATGTAAACACACAAAAAAAAATCTCACAAGATCATTTTTCTCTTGTGTGCACGATCTTGTAGTAATTTTGTCTCACGAGATCTTGTACCATTCCTACAATTTGTAGACCTAGCAGGAAATTGAATGAAAGGATATCTTGAAAGCCAAAAATTTCATCAAAATTTTCAAGAAAAATTCAAGAAAAAATGTCAAGAAAAAAAAAAGTTTTCAAAATTTACCAAAATTTTTAACATGGGTTCCGATATCTGATACCAGTATCGTATCTGTACATCCCTAAAATTGTTCCAAGGAACTTTTCTCCATGCTTGTCTCCATGGAGATGATACAGCTTTGCCTAGAATGTTCCACAGTATGGGATTTTAAACTTGTATACTTTGCATTTATTCAATTAGAGGTGTTTTAGGGCCCCCCCACAATGGGGGGCCTCTCTACAGATCTGACCTGTAATTTGGCCTCGTGTCATCTAACTTCATGGAGACAAGCAGGTGACAGGTTCAATGCTATACTGTGGAACATTCCTTGGCAAACCATTCTAGTGAACCTCTAAACTTGCAATTTTCACCAAAACAGAAGCTCAAATTCCAGCTTCATTTGCACTTTACACTTAGTGCTTGAGCTGCTGAAGAGAAGTCTGTGCATGAGCCGAATTAGCTTCACCTAAATGTGCATCAAATTAAACTAAAACGTAACCGAAGGCAACATTTAAGGCATAAAATGTGCAGGTCTTAACAGCTGTGAGTGTTATGTAATGGGAAAAACAGTCTGTACAGTAGTATGTGAGGAATCCACGTCTTAGCACCATTCACGCTCTCACTGGCAGAGACAAAAGGCAAGAAACGCACAAACCCGGCGTCGTGAAGGTGAAGAGACAACCTGTATTATCACAGTTAAGGTTTTATTTGCAATTTATATTTTAAAAGAGTCAGTTCACAGTGCACAATTTGAAACAAGTAGAGGAGTTACATTTTATTTTTGATTTTGATGCACTTAAATCAAATGTTTTACTTTGACTTTCAATAGCCAAAAATGTAACTAAAAGGTACATTGTGTAACCTTTCTGTTGGAGGGTTCATCACCTCCTTGTTACTATGGAGATGTCATTGCTCTGCCTGAAATTTTCCACAGTATGACATTAAACCTTTTTTTGCATTTAGTCAATTACAGGTGGTTTTACAGCTCAAAAATACCTAGAAAAACATGTATTCTGACTGTGAGCGGGGTCGCGTCTCCGCAGATCTGACCTGTAACTTGGTCTGATTTGGTCTTCATGAAGACAGAAACCACACACAAAACTCCGCCAACAGTTAGTACACCCCAAAGATAAAATACCACCAGAACAAAAATGCAATGCCATCTACGAAATCCAGTGCAAATCGTGCAATAAATCTTACATAGGGGAAACAGGCCGGGCATTTCACATCCGAAAAAAGGAACACCAAAAAGAATGCGAAAAAGAAACAGCAGGGAGACTCACCAGGACACAAAGAGACAAAGCAGAACAGGAAAACCTAAAGTCTGCCATATCAGACCACTGCAAAAGAAATAACCACATTATGGATTGGGACGGGGCTCGGGTCATTGGATCGGAGAACAACAAGTTCAAACGCTGGATCAGGGAAGCCATTGAGATCAGGAAACGAGGCACTGACAGCATCAACCGTGACGACGGCGCGTTCCTCCTTTCACACACCTGGGACACCCTCCTCCAGAGACCACCGGGCGACAGGAGGCGTGGTCAGTCTGGGCGACCTGCAGGTCCCATCAGGCTGACCATGCCTACCGGAAGTAACAACAGCTGATATATGACACGTCACCACCAACACCGGTGACAGTTCTGAAGATGGCTCGCAGCTAGCAGCCGAAACATGTCAACAAGGTAAAAATACACTTGGCTACATTGTCTTAGAAAGGAACCTAAGAAGTTAATGCATTAAGAAGACAAAATGAATATTTTTGGCGTAAGACAGAAAGGTTTAATGCCATACTGCGAAACATTCCAGGCAAAGCAATAAAATCTCCATGGAGAAAAGCAGTTGACAGACCGTGAGAGAACGTGAAAATATGTATTATTGCAATTAAGATTAGAGTTGCAATTTCTGTTTTAAAAGAGTCAGTTCAGAGAGCACATTTTAAATTTTTAGTTTTAATTTTCATGTACATAAAATTTATCTTTCAATGATCATTTTTCTTTTTGTCAATTTAAGTTCTATTAACCATTTCCAAGTTTTGTTTTTTCTTTTCTTCAGTTCTTAAATTTTACATGAAGAAAGAAAAAAACTGAAAATCCCTCTCGTCACTCATCACCAGGGCAGTAGCCATGAGGAGACACAGGGGTGTGTTGTCCCGGGCCCCAGTGTTTTAGGGGCCCACAATTGGATCCTCTTCATATTAATTTATAATGCTCAAAAAAATTTAAGATCTCAATGTGGAAAAAAAAATTTATGTATATGTTGGATCTATACAAACATGGACAGGGCAATGTCTTAGGAACAAAAGGATCTCTTAAATTTTCAGCCAGTCTTAATTTTTTTTTTCCTATATTGAGCTCTGATGTGTTTTCAACATGTTCCTTTAATTTTTTTGTGCAGTGTATATTAGAGAGGGGTAAGTGCAAGTCGTTTTGCCCCAGGCCCCCAAATTTCTGTCGACGGGCCTGGTCAATACACACAAATCTCCAAAAAAAAACAAACAAAAAAACACTAGGCATACAAACATTATCAATCAAGTCCATGATCATTTTGACTTTTAATAACCAAAAGGCCATTATGGATATTTTATTATGACAACTTCAAATATTATCAGACCTAATGTGCATTTAAAAAGAATACTTAGCATTTCATCTCTTGATAGTGAAAAGATTGTAAAAGGTACATTGCGTAACCTTTCTAGGGGAGGGTATGCCACTTGACTGAGTCTCTAAAGTTGTTGCTTTGCCTGGAATGTTCCACAGTATGGCATTAAGCTTATCTAGCACCAAAGAGACAAGCGGGTGGTAGCACAAGGGGAAGTTACAGGTCCGATCTGCGGGGAGGCTCACAGAAAACGCAATTTATTCAGGTATTTTTGAGCAGTAAAGACATGTTAAGTTAAATTAACGCTAAAAAGATGTTTACTGCCATATTGTAAATTAAAGAAAATAAATAAATTCCGAACACATCTCCATGGAGACAATCAACAGAAAAGTTGCACAGCGTACTTTTTAAAATTAACTACCATTAAATATTTTGGGTACATGTGACCATAGAAAATACACAGTAAGATCCTTTGATCAGTGAGTCATTGGGAGCCGTTTGTTTATATAAAAACTGTGCAAATTTCCGTGTAAACCCGCATGAACTGCAAACGTAGTGACTTTCCAGGCAAAGTAAACAGCCCAGATTGGATGTGTCCTGATTTAAGAAAGATAGTTCTTATCAGGAAATTAAATCAATGCTAAATCAGTATGTTTAATGCTATAAGGGTGGAACATTGCAGGATAATATTCCAGAAAAAAAGTCCAGTTGCACCTTGTACTTTTAACTATATTTTGGCTATATTTTGTCTGAGAAATACAACTTTTAATTTGGGATGAAAATCTATGAATTACTACGAGACAAGAGATCAGGTCCACAAGAACGAGACAAGTTGAGATTTGGACATAATTTGTCATAAATACAATGTATTGCAATCAATTTCACAATTTTACCTTCACTATTTTTATTTATTTTACTTTTTTGCGGCGATTGTAGTACTGCATGCTTTTTGGAACTACAGCTTCTCAAATTGTATAACTCACCAGCTCTTAACTCTTTTTTGTCTAATTTAAAAAGGTAAATTTAGCGGGAAAAATCTCACAGGATAATTTTTCTCATGTGCGCACGATCTTGTGGCAAAAGATCTTGTCTCATCCCAACTATACATTATTAGAAAGCAAACTTAACAGCTAGTGGGTCAAAAATATTGCACTTACTTCAGCAGAGTATAGTATAAATAAGAAACCTGATTTAATTTAAAGTAAACCTGCACAATAATTATGATGAAATTAAATCAATACTAGATAAATATGCTTAATCCTATAAGGTGGAACATTCCAGTCAAAGCAAAGACTTCACTAAACCAGAAAAAATTACACCTTTAAATGGACTTTTAGATGGGACAAGATCTCATGCCACAAGATCTCGTGAGACCAAATTACCACAAGATCTCGCACAAATGAGAACAATTATCTTGTGAGATTTTTTTCCATGTTTGAGTCAAGTACTGATGAGTTAGTTTTTGAGTCCCAAAAAACTGTGCTACAATGACAGCAGAAAAAGTAAAGTAAATCAAAAATGGTGAACCCAGAATTGGAAACTGGATCAAACAATTTACGTATTATAAATGTCAAAATCTCGTCTTGTTTCGTGCTCGTAGATCCAGTCTCGTGTGTCATCTCCTTTTACCACTAACTATTACCTATTTTTGCGTATACCTGTGTAAAAAATACTACAACGAAGTCCTTTTATCGAAACAACGGTGCAGAAAGTCGACAATAATTAGCTAAATAATATAAATGTTTTGTGAACTATTGGGAGTAAATGGGTTAAGAGAACCCTGCCCGTACTTCCAGGTAGGAAGTAATCTGCAGACGTACAGACTTCCCATAAAAATAAACAAAGCGCATATTCAAAACCGCTTGTTCAGATGAAATCAATGCTAAATGCTGATTGCTCTGAGGTGGAACATTCCAGGTAAAGCAAAAACCTCTCCATGGAGACAAAAAGGTGACGTACACTAAACCAGAACAATTCGCAATGCACCTTTTAAATCGTTTTTCTAACCCGATACAAAGGTAGATAATTTGATTTTAAGTGTGTCTGGTAAAATAAAATCCATTGTGTTTGTAATAGGGATGTTAACCAGTAACCATTTGACCGGTGATCAACGTTAATCGGTCAAAATTTTTTGGTTAAATGGAACCGTGCGCAATCGTGCTTGAGAACAGCGCGGTTCTACAGTCCGAGTGTGAGTCGCCCTAAATGATCACAGAAAGGAGCCTAAACGCACTTTTTATGTGGTGCGAGGTCTCGTTGCTCAAGACGCGAGGTTCACATCATCGATGATGATTCACCTCAAAATGCGACACCCTCAAGCCTCTTCTACAGGTGAGAAAAACCAACATACCGTGCTAACTGTGCTAACCGTACTAACTCTGCCCCGCCGAGTGTTTTCTCTGTGTTTATGTTTATCTCTCCAGCGCTTTAGTGCTGCTACGAGTGAGTTGTTTGAGTTTCCACAGAAGTGCTTTTTTTGTGTAGGCAACTGTTGGATGTTTTGGCGTTTTATCCTCACGGTTTTGTGCATATTGTGGACTAAAGTCATGGCTGCTGGGTTAAACTGAGCCTTACGTGCGTGTCCGTGTATAAATGCTTCATGCGCGGCGTTGACAGACTTGCGCTCCACAGTCTATAAGCGGCGTCACTTCAGAGCGGTCATTTTCTGAGCCACTGCGACGTTTCACATGCGCTTCTAACACTTGACTAACGCCTTTATCTTCAGCGCGGTCACCTGTAAGAGCCGACGGCCATTATTTCAAAAAGACATTAGATTTAGAATAGATTAAACTGAACGGTTAAACGATTTTAACCGGTTAACGAGGCTCGCTGGTCAGTCATGATTTTTTTTTGTTTTCACCATCCCTAGTTTGTAACTGTTATTTATAATTTAAAGAAACTACAAAGAAGCTTTGAAAAAATACTGAGAAATCCTATGATGAAGTTAGATTTGGGACTTATTTCCAGGTAAGACCTCAAAAACTCCAGACGTACTGACTTTCCATGCAAAGTAAAGAGAGCAAAAATTCAAATTAAAGTATTCGGATACAAGTTTTTTTTATTAGGATCTCCATTAGCTGTACCCGAGGGTCAGCTAGTCTTCCTGGGGGTCCGTATTTCAAAATAATAATAAAATAAAATAATGAAATGAACTATTAACCATTTTTGCGTACAACTGTCTGAGAAATACCACGATAAAGTCACATTTGGAAAGAAAATGCTACAGGACAACTACAATAAGACAATTAAGATAAACCTTAGAGAGCTATTTGGAGCTATTGCAGTTATGAATGAAATGAAATTAATGCCAAATAAATAGGCTTTTGCTTTGCCTGGAATGTTACACCTTATAGCATTAAGCTTCTTTATGGAGACAAGCAGGTGGTGAACAAAAATTAGAAAAATTACACAGTGCACCATTAAAAAAAACTAAAAAAAAATAAAATAAAATAAAGCCCCCAAAACTGCAGACGTGGGGACTTTCCATGCAAAATAAACAGAACTCCGAGTGGATCTGTCCTGATTTCTGGCAGAGGAGCCGTGGTGTTTGCTCGGCTCTCCCACTCAAACCTGTTTGCACCAGCTGTCCTTCCATGGAACCGAGCTTGGCATTTTCTGGGTCAGACTTTAAATGAAACAGAAAATAGAAAATACAAGGAGACGCTCTAGATTCGCAAAAAACAATGGCCACAAATGGGATGTTGCGAAATTAAACTGTCAACCAATTAGGGCAGGATGAGTGTGAGAATATTTTTTCTTTTCTTGCAATACGAAAGGGAAAATTGGCGATAACTTTAAAACTGAAAATATAATTGACTCGAGACAAAATATTCCACAATTGTCGTCTTTAACCTAGTGTTACTTTGCAGCTGATGCCATGTGTGATGTTAACTGTAGGCACTGCTCTGTCTGAAGCTTTGTAACTCAAGTTAGACTTTAATCTCGGCTTTAACCCCCGAAGACCTAAAAAAAAATAAAAAAGAAAGAAAAGAAAATTCACTCTTTTATACAAAACACACAGCAAACATGTATAAACAACTTTTTGGACATAAAAAATGCTTAATTTAGAGCCTTAGCTACAAAAATGCAAAATATTAAGTCTGTAAGTAAACTAAAAATATCCTTATTGTCTTAAAAAAAAAAAATGCAATCACCCCATTACTTTTCTGTTGCCAGTCATGGCTCCTGTCAGGTCCAAGGTCAGAGCCACTTCACTTTCTGCACTTACATGGTGTTTATTACATTTGGATTTGTTCATCTTGAGTGAAATAAAACTTTCAAATAAAAATAGCAATTACACACACCAAGATGCGTAATTTCGCATTTATTTGAGAAAAAACTCTAAACTCTAAACATACACGCTCGAGAGGAGTCGACCATCTTGGCTCACTTCACTCTTTGGCAAAGTCTGAGCCGATCAAATGGACGGAGCGCATGAGTTTGGCAGAAAACAAAGTTCCTACTGGACACTCGTTTTGCACACGTCATCACGCAGCGTGAGTGTGAAGTAGGATAATGCTGCAGATATTTACGGAAACCGCTATGTCTGCACTTTCAGAGGGAAAAAAGTAAGTTTCTATTTTTCACAGTTAGAAAGTTATGCAGGGTTATATAAAACATATTCCTCGGTATCGTATACAATGTTGGAGGTCTTTGAGTGTTAAATTAAAACATCTGACCAGAAAAACCGACTTAGTTGGATGAGATGACACAAAAATAAATTTTTTGCTATAAAGTCCGAACTCTGAGCAGTGGATTAAAATTCAGAAAATAGAAAATACCACGTGAAAGAGCGAGTGGCCCACAGTTTGAGAACCCCTGATAAGAAATAGCCTGTGGCACAGTTTTTGAACATTAACTTTAGATGTCCTCAAAGAAGCAATTTCTAAGTCAAACATCTTCACAGCGGTAACACAGATGAAGCGCAGGTGTTTTTCCTCTGGTCATAAACTTCACAGGACGAAGTGGGGCATGTAAACACTATTTAAGAGCCGCCATTATCTCCGGGTGCACAGCTGCTCCGAGGAAACAAGAGGCAAGTTCAAGGACCACAAATCTGGAGCTAAAACATCAAAACATGTCAGGAAATCATTACAACTTTCATGAATTAATACAGATAATTTAATTCAGTCCAGAGCTGAAGGAGCAGTGACAAGGCGACGGGACCCATCGCTGATCTTGAGCTGAGACTTGGTCAGGACTGTCGTAGCTGGAGGAGTTGACTTAAAGTTAGGGTTTTGAAATTTAAATTGATTTGTTGGGAAGAAAATCTATTTTTATTTTCCCCACTTTCTTGCTCTGTAAATTTAAGTGAAAGGCCTCCCACTGCAGACACAGGGAGCAGAGTCAAATTACATGTTGGGGCTGTAGGTTTAATGTTATAGTTTATTTTTATTTCATTCAGCTCTCATAAGATTTCCCCAATGGCCAGTGGGTTAAATATAATCCTGAATACAAGCTTTACAGTTTGACCATCTCCTGTAGTTAGTAAAAAGAGAGAAAAATGTTTTAAAATGAAAAAGAAAACCAGGAACATCTATTTTCAGGCAATGTTTTGGATTGATGGGGGAAACCACAGACATGGGGAGATTAGAGCTGGGCGATGTTTCTTAAGATTTTTTAAATTAAAAACTTGCTTCGATACGATTCCACCATATAGTGAGCATCCAAAACTTTCACCATGTTGTGAAAACCTCTCTTCTCCACCGAATAAACTGGAAGCATTTCCTTAGCTATATAGAGGGTAATTGCCTCCATGATTGCTTTTCACCTTGCTCCTCCCTTTTACAATGGTACACATTAGGGATGGACGTTTGATTATATTTTCTTATTCGATCGCCGGGAGAATTAACGATTGATTATGAATTAATCGTTACTAAGCTACATAGACCGTGGGGCCTGGAAGTCAGCTGTCCGTGGCGGGGTTGAGCAGGCCGAGGCTGAACGCAGCACAGTGCTGAAGCGGAAGAGAACTATGCGCAAGGCAAGGTCTAGTGACCCAGCAGTCTCAGCCCACATCTGCCCAGTCTGCTCAAAGGACTGCCACTCTCGCATCGGCCTGCACAGTCACAGCAGGAGATGCATCACCAACAGTGACCCAATCTAAATGTGCAGCCATCATCTTTCGAGATGGAGTGAGGCCAGAGAGAGAGAGACAACATATAAACCATAACGACTATAGAGCCACATCAGCCCGTGTGAGATTATAATGTGTTTAATGCAGTTTTGGCACATTTATTTACGTCTTACAGAAATTAAATTTAAAACTGCAAGGCTCATTTGCATAAACTGTAAACTCTGGGGAAAAAGGAACTCTTTCCTTGTGCACTGATGCGGTCAGCTTCTGTAGGACTAAAAGACACAACTCAGTGGATTATGAGCGTTCTTTCTGTGACAGAGATTTGTTTGTGTTTGTGCTGTTCTTGGGGAAAATGACTACGGAAAGCCTATAGGAAGTCTTGGCGAATTCAAAATGTACACGATGTATAAAAAAAATCTTAGATATCAATTTTCTGAAAAAACAAACTGATTTGACTTGCCAACTCGATTTTTATTTTAAATCGATTTTTTGCCCAGCTCTACAGGAAGAACATGCAAACTCTACAGATTAGCCGAGGCAACACGGAAATCGTACTCAGAACCTTGGTATGAAGCGTGAGTGCAAGCCGCTCTGTCACGCTACCTTGATCTGAAATGCAAATCTTGTATTAATTACATAATGAAGAAAATATTAACGCTTTGTATGAATCATAATAAATCATAATAAAACCAGACACATAATCTGGACGCTTTTTTTTCAGTTACTCAAAACACGTAGCTCCGTCCAACCCGATTTTTAACTGTAGGTCTATAACTTATTTTGGAATCATGTTAACGCAAATGCATCAGTACAATTTGCAAGAACTCATTTTATTTAATTAACACTAGAAGCTATCCGATCCATCATGGCAGCAGAGTGGAGTAAACCAGACTGGAGTAGCGAGTCTGGTTTAAAAATACCAGCTCTGCAGTGGAAAGTAAACAGCGTTGCCGGGACTTTAAACCTGGATTAGACTCTGGGTAAGCCCTGCCACGGCTAAGCCAAAGTTAGCCACGAGGCAGAGGGCAGCAGGGGGCAATAGGGGGCAGTAGAGTGCCTAGATAGATTTGCTAATCTATCTAGGCAATACAATGAGGAAAGAGACATGTAATGACGACTACTATATTTTAATGATGTAATGGTATCTACTATATCAATAAATGGGAGATGGAACAGTAATTTGGGTCAGTATTTAATGTTTTATTTGCACCACTGGGGATCTCCCTTTTTTATATAGTAGTACATTAACATTTTATTTGTAGCGAGTCAACTATATAAACAAAATACTAAAGATTTATTCACTTATTCACTTGGAACTTATGTTTAGTTTAGGATTTGTTTCATTTAAAAATCGGTTTACTGGGAAATCCAACTTTAGGGACAATTTGGTATTCAGTGTGGTATAAAAATGATTTGGTTAATCAATAATTGTGGTTATTAGGGTCAAAATATTACCAGAAAAAATGCAGTAATTTAATTTTTGTGACATTTGAAGAGGGAAAAGAATTCGATCTATACGCCACATATTCATTTGTTATCTGGATGTTCAAGTCAAAATGTTTATCGTTCAGAAAGTGATTTTAGTTGAGGATAGTAAAGGATTTTTTTTTTTTTTTTATGACTGATATCACAGTTTGGTTATATTTTACATCACTACCAATAAACGTCATGTAAAACTAACATTTTATCACAGCATCCTTATATAATCCAATAATATTATAGTTTATGGCGACATTTTCTATAGTAATATAAAGCATACCAAGAATTCTAAGTAAAAGCAGGTTTATGGGGAAGTCACAAGTTCACAGCAGTGCTTATACAGTATAGAAGGATGGGACGATCAGGAAACTGAGCCAGCACTTTGAAAACCAACAGGCCTGGATGGGGTGGGGGAGGGCTGGGATGTGTGTGTGTGTGTGTGTGAGTGTCGGGGTATTGGGTGAGGTCGTGGGGGAGGTCGAGGGAGGTTCCTGGTCCTGGAAAGCGCTCAGAGTTGACAGCTAATCCAATTCAGAGCGTCCTGATCTCCAAGTGCTTTTAATTGGTTTGATGTGAGGTCACAGCGGGGGCAGAGGGTTCGGGTTATAATGTTTTTACTTCCTCAAAACCTTACCTGGAGTTGGGTTTTGTTTCAGTGACACAGGGATGAGTAATCCTTTATTACCCGTCTGTCTACATCACCAAAGCTCAATGTCCTCTGTTCCACCTTGTGATGTTAGGGGTGTAATGATATCCAAGTCTCATGATACGATATCACCACAGTATGAACCTCACAGTACGATATTTATTGCAATATCATGGGAAAGCTCACGATATTACGATATTCTACATAACAACATGACTGACATTATAAAATGCTTTGCCCAGTCATTTGGTACAACATTCAGGGATGGAATGATATCCAAATCTCTCTGTAGGATATTTTCACCAGAAACACCTCACTGTACGATATTTATTTTGTGGAGGCTCACAAAATTGTGAATATGCTACTTTTTTCCTCTAAAAATGCCTTGATGAAGATGTAAAAGGGAAGAGAACAGAACAGAACAGTTATTTCTTCATGTAGTCTGCACTGAAATGGAGCAAAGGATCATGGTCTATGTAGTTCTGTTTTTGTTTTTTTTTACCTATTTCTGCATCAGAACTATTCATTTAAGCAAAGAGACTAGTGATTCCATATATTGTGATGGTCCATGATATTATTATGAGACCTTTGATGATACGATATCAAAATATTTCAGTTATTGTTACACCTCTAGTAGAGATGAGCAATTTCAGGACTGAAATCATGTTTTCTGTTTGAGAGAAGAACTCCTAATGCCTAAATACACAGGGTTTGTGTGTTAAACTTGTGAGAAAGAAACAAAAACACAACTCCGGGTATGTTTGTGATAAGGAAACAAGAAAATAAGATCAGAAAATATCGTAATATGGGCTCTTTAAAACATGCACTTTGAGCTCCATCTTTACACTACCACCTAAATGGAAGATCTAATCACAATCACATCATTCATTAGAACAATTACAGCTCGCCAACTTCTCAAAAGCGTTTGGCGCTTCCTCCTTGACGCCCCAACCATGACAAAGCTACCTGATCTCGTAGCTGATTCATTGATCCGACACCTACGCTGTGCTCATCTCCTGGATTGAGACCAGACTATTTAAAAGCCCTCTATTCTCAGACTTTCGACGCCTAGAAGAAGGTTGGACGCGTTACATAAGGGGATATAAATACTGCCAGTATCACGGCCCGGTCTGCGTTTGGCTCGGCCTTATCACAGTTGGAGCATTTGTAGTGTAGCCCAAGAGTCATTGCTCTGCCTGGAATGTTCCACGGTGTGACATTAAACAGCTCTACCTTACATTTATTCAATTACTCAATCAAAAATACTAGAAAAACACAATTCTGACTGTGAGCGGGGTTGCCTCACCACAGATCTGACCCAAAACTTGGTCTGGTTTGGTCTCCATGAAGAAAAAAAAAGGTTTAATTCCATACTGTGAAACATTGCAGACAAAGCAATAACATTTAAGAGAAGCATTTGACGGACCCTCCACCAGAAAATTACACAATGCACCTTTAAGAATTATAGGGCAAATATGAACATACTCTACAAATACAAAAAATTTAAACATTTGTCTCCCTTTTTGCAAGTAAAGAAACAAACAATAAAACATCTACATCAGTAAACACAAAAATGCAAGTGCCTGTTTACTATTGTTGTGCCAGTGAGCAAAACACTTCACTCATGGCTTGTATATGAGACTGCAGTCGGACAATTCTCTATCTTGGTACAAACAACCAAAATGCTTCTGCAAGATCCGTGGATGCACTTTAAACTCCACAATTTTTCAATATAAGACAAAGTTATGCATTATGTGATTTGATATTTTTACTGCAAGATTATTCAAATTTAAATTGCAACTTGAACGGACGCAATTAGCAAATTGCAAAGTCTGCAATTTTTTAACCATCATAATTTTCACCACAAATACCAAAACAGGTTGAGCAGTTTCAATGCAGAATCATACAGGAAGTATGATTCTGCATTGAAACTGCTCACCCTGTAGTTTAGATCTGTACAAACATGCTCTGAAATGTGATTCTTGCATTAGACAAAACAAACTTGACAAACTAATGCAAATTAAAAACATTTCCTTAGTAAATTTCCATACAGATACAACTGTTCTGCAAAGATTTGTGGCTAATTTGAGTACTTTCTGCAATACCAGATGCCATAAAAATAAACATTTGATAATACTGTAACTGCATAACTTCTGCAATGAATATAAAAATGTAAAAAGACTACTAAAAGAGCCATCAAATACTAACTTGCAATCTTTAAAGTTGCACTGTGTAACTTTTCTGGTGTAGGGTCTGTCATTCCTCTGCCTGGAATGTTCCACAATGTGACATTAAATAGCTCTACCTTACATTTATTCAATTACAGGTGGTTTTATAGCTCAAAAAAACAGGCATTTTGACTGAGCGGGGTCGCCTATCCTCAGATCGGACCTGTAACTTGGTCTAGTTTGGTCTCCATGAACATACAAAGATTTAAAGCCATACTGTGAAACATTCTAGACAAAGCAATAACATCTCCGTGGAGAAAAGACATGTTTTACCACATTTCTGATAGCGACAGTGGTAGCAGATGGCAGTCTTTCTGAATCACAGTTTCATTGGATATAATTATAAGATTACAAAGGCAATTAAGTCTCTTTTAATTGTCTCTTTATAGAAAAAGGCCTGTAGACATGATGAAAATGGATGAAAATGTGAAGTAAAGTGAACAAAGTGTGTTAGAATGTGTCACAACTAGGACTAAAAAATAGAAAATATAGAAGATAAATGATATTGAAACTAATTAATGCCACAAATATCACAAAAATACTATTATTATTACTTTTACTACTTCTAAATATATAAAAAGGGATGGAACAAGACATAATTTCCACAAGACAAGACGAGATCGGAGATTGGGTCCATGAGAATGAGACAATAAACCTAAAATATACTGTAAATTTCATGATTCAGTTTCCAGTTTGGGCCTTTATTTATTTCATTTCCTGTTTTTGTTTCCATTCTAGTGGTGCTGTTTTGTATAAGAGACGTAACTCACCAACACCCTTTTTCCAAATGTAAACACTTGGGAAAAAATCTCACGCTATTTTGTGTCATGAGATCTTGTACCATCCCTAATAAATAATATACTTAAAAACACAAACTGCAATAAATAAACAGCAGAGTGAATCGCTTTTGTAGCTAGTTTGTATTTCTGAGTCAAAGAAGTGCTCTACAGAAACATCTACAGCTCAAAACAAATCAGGGAAGATGAAAATAACAAAAAGTTCTCCACTAAAACTAAGAAAAAGGGATGCAACAATAACCAAAATATCTTGATACTGTATCGTCAAAAGCCTCTCAATAATATCATGGTCCATCACAATATATCGAATCAAGTCTTTTTGCTTATTCTTTGCGATGGTGCATCAACAGCTAAAAAAAGGCAAATACATAGACCATGATCCATTGCTCAGTCCAATTTCCACAATGAAATAACTCATTCAGCACTTTTAAATAGCATATTCGCAATTTTGTTAGCCCCAACAAAATATTGCAGTAAATATCGTACCGTGAGATGCATAATGAAAAAACATCGAGGAATTTGAATATCGTTACATACCTAATAAATATGGAAATCTTTTCATATATTTAGCGATAAACAGACATAGTAATTATCGTGACAGGCCTATTCACAACAACAGGGATGTAACGATATCCAAATCTTTCAGTACGATATTTTCATGACAAAACATCTCATGATACGATATTTTGTGGAGGTGAACAAACCGTGAACATGCTCATTTTTCCTTTAAAACGCCTTGACAAGACTTAATCCAATGAACTAAGGTTTAAAATGCTTAGAAAAGTTACGTCTTCATGTCGTCTGCAGTGAAACGGAGCAAAGGATCATGGTCTATGTAGTTCCCTCTGTTTTTTTAGCTATTGCTGCATCATAACTATCCACTTAAGCAAATAAACTTGTAATTCGATATATTGTGATGGTCCGCGACATTATTGTGAGACCTTTGACGCTATTATTACAGTTATTTCTTCATGTAGTCTGCGCTGAAACGGAGCAAAGGATCATGGTCTATGTAGTTTGCTCTGTTTTTTACCTATTGCGGCATCATAACAATTCATTTAAAGAAAGAAAATTGTAATAATTATTGAGAGACTTCTGACGATGTTTCCGTTGTTACATCCCTACACAATACAAATATTCAATGTTATTACTTGTACAGAAGCAAATCCTGCTGTTTTACTGCGTTGTGTGGCTAAACCTGAACGCTAAAGGCTAACCCAATTTACTACAGGCCGTGGAAGTGGACACATTGATTCTATAAATAGTCTCCCTGCTCCTCTGTGCTCCTCTGTGCTTTTGTAATGCAAACAAGCCCTGTCCATTTAATAAAGCAGCCTAAGGACTCTGGCGTACTGCCCACGGCTTTCTCCTCGGAGTTTAAGACAATACGGAAAAAGGGTTTTAAATTTTGAACAAATACAATGGAAAATTAACATATGAAATGAAGTGAGCATAAAAGAAAAAAAAAAGTCAAAAAGTTGCAAAAGAAAATTACTGATAATATGAAGGAGAAAAAAAACACATTTCTTTCGCAAATTTCCATACACATAATACAATTCTGCAAAGGTTTGTGGTTAATTTCAGAGAACTTTTTATTATTTATTTAAAGGATACCAGAGACAGAAAATACAAATGATTGATAATTTTGTAATTGCTGGTAATAAGAGAATTAGCTAAATCAGAAAATGTATAATACATTTTATGGGATAAAAACCCATTTTTAACAACCTGACAAAAATAAAAGAATAAAATAAATGAAATTTCTGCATTATTGTGATCAAAATTACACAGATGCTGGTGTCGAGAGCGGGATTCGAACCGCCAACCTTCAGATCTATGGACTAATACACTATAAACTGAGCTACTGTCACATTTTAGCATTGATTATCTGTTTTTCGATTATTTTGACAACAAATATCTGATAGATTCCACAAAAATGTTTATTATTGTTGATTTTTGTCAATATTTTGTCAGGATTGGAGAGAAGAGTCGCTGTGGTTTCGCCCGTTTTGACATGGACCCCTCCCGAGATCAGTAGCTCATTGATTATGGACTTAAATGAACGCTGAGGCCTGAGCAGATTTATGCGTGATCTGCTGTTACACAATGGTCATGGTAACACAAAGACAGACCTGTTCGCTGCATGTTTACCGTACGGACATTCTGTAATATCCTGATCTGCCATGTGAGCGCAGTTTAGTGTAAACAAACTGTACTGCGCTCACATGGCAAAAACAAATATAAAAACGGATGCATTTTAAACAGGGATTATTATGTAACTTTTATGTTGGAGCTATCTGCTTGTCTCCATGGAGATGTTACTGCTTTGCCTGGAATGTTCACTAGTATGGCATTAAAAGGTCCTATATTGTATAAATGTAGTGGTAGTTCTCAAGATGACAGCTACATTTTTGCTCAGTAGAGGTTTTCAATTTCAGAGTTGAAATCATCAAAATGATTTAAGTGAAGGTGCTTGGAGTTTAAAAACACAGTGGAGCACTTCCTGTATCACCACATGACATCACAAGGAGGTTCAAGAGAAGAACTCAGGGTTTCTGTGTTAAACATGTGAATGAAACAAAACACAAGTCCAGGTTTGTGATGACAAAACAACATTATGACAGATCAGAAAACAGCGCAATATTTAAATGTTTTCCATGACAAAAAGTTGTTGACGCCATCAGGTCAAGTTACAGGTCAGATCTGTGGAGAAGCGACCCCACTCACAATAAGAATGAATGTCACTCCTGGTATTTTTAAGCAATAAAAACTCTTGCAATTGAATAAATGTGAGATAAGTTTAAGGGACAGTTTGTAATTCTGGACAATGGCACACTAGGAAATGAGGCCCAGAGTGTTGGAGATGTGTGGAGACACTTTTTTAAATATCCCATCCAGTCCTTGTATTTGGAGAGGTTGCTGGTGCTAGGCTAGTGCATGTCAATGGCCATAGTTGTGCTGCCACTAAAAACAGTCTTACCCACTCCACAGTGCACTCGAGGCAAAACTATTATAACTCGAGACTGCCGATGTGAATGTCTGTGCTGATAGAATAATGTTTGAAATAAAACTAACCTTGCATCACATGAATCGTCGCATGTTGAGGGACTATTTTCTCATATATCAGTCCGCCGCTGCCGGGCTTTCTTTCAGGAAGTAACTCACTGCTGCTGCTCAGACATAAATCTTTCAAATGCAAGATTAGTTTTATTTCAAACATTCTATCAACACAGACATTCACATCGAGAGTCTATAATTGTTTTGTTTCACGTGCTTTGTGGCGTGGGTAAGACTGTTTTTAGTGTCCAACCAACTATGGCCATTGACATGCACTAGCCTAGAACCAGGAACCTCTCCAAATACAAGGACTGGACGTCTCCTACACTCTGGCTCACGAGGAAATGAGGCCCCATGTCCAAAATTCCCAACTGTCCGTTTAAAGCCATACGATGAGGCATTCTAGGCGAAGCAATAACATCTCCATGGAGACGAGTAGACTCCCCTTAAGTTTCTCAAAGCACATTTTTACAGCCCAGATATATCAATAATAATGCACTTGGAACAGGGGGAAGATGCGGCCCAAAGGAAGTTGTAATTGGCCCATAATTCCTTAAGTGTCTTTAATTTGTTTAGTAACGACGGCAAACAAAAATTCCATACTGAACATTCCAGGAGAAGCAAGAACATCTCCGCAGCGACAAAAGGTAGCAGACCCTCCCCCAGAAAAGCTGCATCATAGTGCACTTTTAAAGAAAGAAAAATGCGCTGTGTGAAGTCAAATAATCTAAACATAAACTATTAAAATATCAACTAATCAATATTAATTTTTGCACTGAAATCAGAAACTGAATAAGAAGAAATCTCGCCTTGTCACTGAAGCGCCGCATCGTTTTACAGCTTTAATAATTTACACACAATTTCTTGCCGCTGCCTGCACACACAGATACAACCACACACAGATACAAACACACACACACACAGAGCAGTGAATAAGAGCGGAGTTATGTAATTATGTGGCATTATGATTCAAATGTGGGAGCTGCAAAAGCAAAGGAACCCAGGCTCTTATTTGCCGTCTAAGTAAATGCGTAATTCAAAACGCTCTTTCTTTAAATAGATCGGTTGTATTGGCGGAGGGGCCGCAAGTTTAATCACAATCACTAATCGAAATTTGAGCTGGCGCTAAGGCTGAATGATAGGGGCGAATGATACAGTTACAATCTTCTGGCGAGCGTTGTGATCCTGATTAAAAGTGCGGTGTATGTTTTAGGATGGGAGTCTGTTCAAAAGCGCCTATGACAGGTTTGAAGGTTTAAAGAACATTTAATATGATTATATTTAAGATTTTAGTAGAAGTTTTACAATTCCCACTCCCAGTTTGGCAATTTTCTGGTTTAAAATCTTACTTCCAGGTTGAAAATCGAGATGTCACACTAGGGAATCCCATAACACGACTAGGCCAAAACTGTACTAATGTACACAGATAATATTGTTTGACAAATAAAAATATAAGAAAGCACCTTTATTTTGTTAAAATCAGATTTAAAGCATCAGAAAAATGTCTTTGTTGTGTGGAAATGGATAGAATTCTCCCCAGTGTGATCTCACCAGTGTGTTTAGGACACTCTACTTCATGCAATTTTCAACTTATTTTTCAACTTTTCTTCACAAATTGCTTCTTGATTGGTGTAAAACTATTGTTGTTATATTTACAACAGGTATTATCTCATAAAATTAAGTCAAAATGAGAGGATCAGAACAAGAATTGGACAAAAATGATGTATTAGCTGATAAATGAATACAAAAATCACATTTCAGATGATGTTTGTACAGATCTACACTGCAGAGTTAGCACTGGCATACGGAATAAGACAAGATATTGTTTGTGGAGAAAATGATGGTTTAAATAAATAAATAAAGCAGCCTATGCAGTTTGCTATTTACGTCCATTCTAACTGACTTTGATTTGATTGTAATTGATCCTGCAGCCGTAGTTGGCACAATAATCAATTGCAAAGGCTGCAATTATTTAAATTTTGATTAGGTAGATATTAGGAAACAATAACCGAAATATTGTGATATCGTATTGTCAAAAGTCTCATAATAATACCGTGGACCATCACAATATATCAAATTACAGGTGTCTTTGCTTAAATTAATAATTAATAGTACAGCAATAAGAAACTAAATGAAAACCAGAGCGAACTACTTAGACCATGATGCTTTGCTCCGTTTCAGTGCCAATCACTAGTACATGGAGAAATAACAGTTCTTAAGCATTTTTACATCTTAATTCTTCGGTTTATGACAGAACCAAAGGCTTGTGAATGCATTTTAAAAGGAAAAAGCAGCATATTTATTAGCCTTCACAAAATATCGCAATAAATATCGTACAGTGAGATGCATATCGTAAAAGTATTGTGCCCAGAAATTTGGATATCGTTACATCGACAGTAGATATGTCTTGTCTTTTTTGAAGAAATGTGTTGTTGTGCCTCTCGTTTAGACCTCTACAAACGTGTTGAAATGCACAGGATTCTTGTATTAGTTTACAAGTTCATATTTCAGTCTTCTCTCAAATGTGAACGCTCCTGGAGTTGTTTCCAGAGCGCACTTAGAACTGACCCTTATTTTTTAAACATATTTGCCATATCCAGTGGTGGAAGGTGACGAAGTACAAAAGTAAAAACAATACTTAAATGTAATTTTTAGGTTTCTGGACTTTACTTAAGTAAATCTGACAGTCAATACATTTTTACTTTTGCTTCACTAGATTTGAGAGCAGTTATCTGTACGTTCTACTCCACTAAATTTGAGAAGAAAAATAAAAAGTACTTTTCTTTATGGTTTGAGACCTGCTGAAATGGCTTTAATTCGAGTTAACATCCCAAATTTGAGCTAAAGATGCACTGTGTAACTTTTTGGTTGGGTCATCACCTGCTTGTTTCTATGGATATGTCATTGCTCTGCCTGAAATGTTACACAGTATGACATTAAACAGCTCTACCTTACATTTATTTAATTACACGTGATTTTATGGCTCAAAAATACCTCGAAAAACAGACATTCTGACTGTTAGCGGGGTCGCCTCTCCACAGATGTGACCTGTAACTTAGTCTGGTTTGGACCCTCCACCAGAAAAGTTACGCAATGCAGCTTTAAGTAATAAAACTGAGCACTTCACCCGCCCCTGGTCATATCTAATCACAATAGTTCTTACCCCAGAGTCATGCAGCCCTAATCAGTGGTACAATAGCAGTGGTACAGTGTGTTATGTTTCCATGTCAGTCGGAGGGTCAGGACTGGAAACGGGGTTAAGAAGTGTAAATGAGTGACAGGCCCTATCACTGTTTGCAAACACTGCTCATGGCCATTGGGTCATTTAGATTAAACAGACCGTCCTGGTCAAATGCAAGCGTAATAACACAATTAACATAATAACTCTCTTTGTACTTATTTGTAACCTTGGATATTTGCAGGCTATTGGCCGTGTGCAGAATTTCCCCCCACAAACTTGAAAAAAAAAGCATTATTTGTTTTTTTGTTATATTTTCATTGGTTAAATTGTGTTATTGTCATTAGTCAACAGCACGACAAAGGGGTAATAAAAAAAATATCACTTTCTTTTCTAGAGACTTTTTTGGGGAATTGAAAATAGCAGAATCTGACCATTTAATAAGAAAAACAATTTCTTTCTGCAGGGATAGTACTATTATGAAGCAGGGATGTAACAATAAGCAAAACATTGTTATATTGTATTGTCAAAAGTCTCACAATATATCGAACTACAAGGTTCTTTGCTTAAATTCATTGTTATGGCGCAGGAACAGCTAAAAACAGAGATAACTACATATACCATGATGCTTTGCTCCTTTTCAGTCCAATCTATATGATGAAATAACTGTTATTAAGCACTTTTTAATTTAAATTATTTATATTACAACAGAAAAGTGGCATATTCACAATGTTGTCTGCTTTCATTCGTTAGCCTCCACAAAATGTCAAACCATGAAATGCACACCATATCGAGGGATTTGGCTATTGTTAGATCTCCATTATAAAGTAGTATTTCGGTTGCATTTTTAATATTTTATTTGATTAAATTTAATCGCATTAAGGTCAATAGTTACTCGATAGCTGATCAGTCTTGAGACCTAACCTAAAATGGTTTTAAACTTTTAGGAAAGCTAAAAAATAAAAAAATAAAGAGAAATCCAGAAAAATAAAGAAATAGATCAATCCACATCACCACTCCAAATCACCGTACGTGGCTGGCTACAAAAAGGAAAGGCATCTGGCATAAAAGTTTGCCACATTGCCAATCTATTACAGCATAATTGTAAAGACAGCGTCATATAAAAATGGGTCTAAATATTTAAAAAGGCCAATTGACCGACAAAGCAGAAAAGAGTTCGAATACAGTGGGGTTTAATAGCATCCTTATGTGCAAACCTACACCAAGTCGAGTAATGTTGACACTGCAGTAAGTGACCTAGATTCAGAAACCTTTAAAATCTGCAGCTTTGATTCTACTGGCTCCAAGAAATCATAGCGTTTTTTCAGTGCTTTACAACCTTGAGCACCCATGGGAACCCGCTGTGAAGTCCTGTAGTCTTGTTGATTTATGGCCAATACGAATAAAACATGATGTCCTGTACAGTGGGAAAAGGTACACAGCTCAGAGCCATGTTAAAGTCCAGACCGGGGCACACTGCTTCTCTGTGGGTTCACCGTTCATTATGCAATACAATAAAAAATATTCAATATACTATCAAATACTACCCTCATAATCCAGTACACGACATGAGTGAGTCAATACACACGCGTCAGTACTCCAGCGTGTTAATTGTCTCATAATTTCACACACAGACAAAGAAAATAGCTCCATAAAAAAGGACTAACTTTGCTCATTTCCTCTTATTCTTATGCCCTGACAAACATATAATTAATTTAGACAGGAGGGTGAATTTCTGCGTTTAATAAGTAAGAGTTGACAGAAAGAATGCCAGATTTATTAACTTGTGTGCAGTTTTTGCTGAGTATTTATGGGTGGAAATACAATTCAGCGTGCATTTGAAATTGAGTTATCCCAATCAATAATGCAGTATGTCCATTTCTGATATTAGTATAGAAACTATTGAGATCAATTAAACTGCAGTTGGACCAGATGCATCAACTGCCCACAAATGACAAAACAATCTTTTTTATTCTTAAAAACACACACAGACACACATTCATACAAACACACACTACAGCTCGGGGATTTTGCCTGAAAATAAAATTGTGGATTGTTTTCTTCAAAAATTCAACACATTTGAAATAAAAATGTCCTGCAAACTCCAGATAATGGTCAAAACTGAAAAGATTGTATTCAATGATCTTATTTAACCCACTGGCCACTGATGAAATCTTTTATGAATGAGATAAAGCAAACTAATTCATTAAGCCTGCAGCCCCAACATGTGTTGAAGTCAGTGTTTTCAAAGCGTCACAGCTGCAAGGTCCTGTGCCAAACTCTGCTCCTGTGACTGCAGTGAGTACGTATTAAGGTAAACTAATAGATGATTCACATGCATTTCAGAACAGACTTGCAAAAATCTACAATGTTAAGTAAAGGTTTAGTTATTTTCTTTTTAAAAATAATTCAGTTTTATGAGAAAATGAGTACAAAATCTCCTAATGCATGCCCCGGTCTTATCTAGTGCTAATGAAATGGCCTGAATCGTCACATTCTCACATCAGACAGAGTACGTGTGGATCAGAGCGGTGTTGTTTGGGTCTGGGGGAGGAGGCTGCAGCGGAGCATTGTAATCCCATCTCTGTCTCAAAACCATGTCCGTCACACTGGTTTCCAAAAGCATTGATCCCAAAACACCCAAATCCCAAAGTAGTGGTTCTCCCCATCAAATTAATTTAATGTTACACGACCTCTGAACTCCTCTGCCGTCAGCGGCGAACAGTTGAGGTCAAATAATTAAAAATGGTTCTACTGTGTGTTTTAGGGTTGTTAGAAGTATTGCAAATCAGATACTAATCAATAAATACTTAAACAAAACTAGTTACTCATTTGATCAAGCATCAATACTAAATATGAACCTTTCCTGAGTAGCTTTAGAATGATCTTGAGCTGTATCAGAACAAGTATAACCTACATGGGCCACTGAGGGATTACACAGATATAACACCACATGGGAATATAAAAGAAACCACTATTATTTAATATTGAAAATCGCATTCTCATGTCGAAAGATTGTTTTTTTTATACATGGCACTGTCTCTGTATTAAATATCAAGTATATTCCTTAGTATCGAAATCATTTGATGTATTTTGTTACATAATTTATTCTAATGTATGGTCAAGAGAGAAGTAATACAAATTCAGACATGATTTAAAGCTATAAAAATTATTGCTGGCACGTGGACTGGGGTTAGGGAGGTTCTTTAAGGCTAAGAGA
Source organism: Odontamblyopus lacepedii (assembly GCA_034769755.1). Classification (NCBI taxonomy): domain Eukaryota; kingdom Metazoa; phylum Chordata; class Actinopteri; order Gobiiformes; family Gobiidae; genus Odontamblyopus; species Odontamblyopus lacepedii. The sequence continues at coordinate 10,469,385 of CM068351.1, forward strand.
CAATAGCTGTAAAATATTAACAAGATATATCATGAAGATTGATTGGATGGGTCACTGGAAAACTTTAAATTGTATATTATATAATTATGTCTCTGTGTAATCCCGGAAGTCATCCAGGTAGGGTCCATATTATATAGCTATTATGCAATTATGCTACATCAAATAAAAAAGGTAGTTAATTACACAGTTTTCTACCTTATGAACAGCTTGCCATAGTACTTTAAAACACATTTTTGCCACTTGTGAGTTTGCAGACATTTAGAAAGTTTCTAAAAATATCTGTTCAAATCACTGTTGTCAAGACGTGAGTGCAATTCTTAATTTTAAGCAAAAAATACAATGGATTTAAAACCTTGTCTTATCTATTATTCAAGCATTATATTTAACATCTAAAAAGTCATAGTCTCTGTCCTTTTCTTGTTTACATTCATTTTACTAAGTGCAATGGTGACAATGTGCCTTCTTTGGTTAAATAAATGATTTAATAAAGCTTTAAATGCTTTGCACAATCCCAATATTCACTTAGAGCAAATATCAAGAGCACAAATGCAAAACAATGTAATATGTCGAGTTATGTTGGTTATAGAGAGTTCAGTCCACTACAATTCTATTGCATGCTTGAATTCCAATGTGTTTTGAACATTGCAGCACAAAAAATAAACACAAATGAATGTCCCGCTTGTTCCTAAACATAATTAGCTGTAATAGGCTTTGGCAAATACCTGGGCAACAAAACATAACACTAGCAAACAATCGACAAAAGGATGAATAAATAGCATGTACTATTTCACGGTAACTGTGCAATTAAATAATTAAAATGAATCATCTTTTCACACGGACTCTGGGTGTAGTCTAGACTTTTCATGAAATAATCAGACTAATGATTTTAACATGCAAGCAAGTTCACATCAAACAAAATACTGCAAAAAACTATTGTAAAAATGTGCACTATTCAAAACAAATTATCAGAACACATTATTAGCTTCCTACATCATCAAATAAATCCAAATTAAATGTCCTGGCTTATGTGTAATCAAATGGCATAAGATTACTACCCTTTGGCAAATACAATGTTCAATCCAGCCCTGAAATGCAACGCAACCGTCTTACAATATAACATGAAATGCACATGAAAATTCCAACAAGCTGCAAACTGTGAAATTTAAATAGCACATTGCATGCAAAAATAGAAATCTTACCTTCCAAGAGGCGCTGAATTATAGAGTCGATGTTTAATTTGTCCGGCTCCGCCATTTTATGTGTATTTTTGACGTTCTCCGGCAGTCAAGACCTTCCGTGTTGGAGCTAAAATGAGAAGCAAAGCATAAAATACAAGGTGATCGCTTCTGTGCTTACACTTTGGACTGTGTAAAAAAAATACTGCATCGTTTTGAGTACCGCCCTAGTTCATGGAGAAATGCTAGTCCCGATCCAATCAATCAATACGCTCATGAGCTAACCCGTGTAGCGCTAGCCCGGTGATGTAGGTTAGCATTCGTTAGCATCAGCGGCTAATCGGCTATTTTAAACGCGAAAAACACATCAAAGCACGCATCTCCTAACCTTATTTTGTGTCGATCTTCTGGGGAATGCTAGAACATGAATATTTATCCTCAAGGTACAGTTTTGACCCCGATTCCCTCGCCTCGTCCGGGCTCACTGTACCTTCCCCCAGGAACTTAAAAAAAATTCTGATGAAGCGACTACGGTCACAGAGGAGGTGGGCCCAAATTCATGCGTCACAGTTTTCCGAGCGCTGATTGGTCCTCCACGGGATTGGGATGGAAATGAAGAAGTCTGATTGGTCCATTTTCCCGTCCATCATATACGTAGGCCATCGCCCCCGGCCGCTCACAACCAATGGCATCAATGAAGATTTAAACCCACAGAGGACGCGCACAGAACGCCCCCGTGCGTTTACAGACGAGTATGCATGTGATTAACATGTAACGGCATACATGCAATACACAATAAAATCTCAATCTAAATTACATCAATCTACATTTATATTTTGAGTTTTCCACATTCCACATTATTTAAAACAGACTGTGCAGGATTATTCTCCACTGTCCCTTCAGAACTCACCACTGTTTGAGTACAACCAACTGTCCTGGCTCACTCTGTCCTCCTGATGTCAACTTCACCGGTTATCTTTAAATGCATTAATCTCAGTTATCCTGAATATCTCCAACAGTATTTAATTCTATTCAGATCCTCTTACAGATCATGCAGATCACATCAGATCAGATATTGTTATTGCTGTTGTTATGATAGTATATATGAGAACTAGCAAAATAGATCTGTTTGAAGAGGCCCTTACGGCAGCGATCGGTCTTAGTTAGGGTCTCCCGACCTGCTTCTAATCTACTTTTTCTTGTCATATCTTTGTATGCCTACTTATCTTCTTGTCTATACTATGTCAACTGTTTTTAATGTATGGATGTGAGAATCGGAATCGGAATCTGTTGTCCCAAGAGTTTAAAAACAAACTGGAAAACAGTCATTTAAATATAAAGTTCCCTGGAACAATCTTCCCTCATTGATTTGCGCATTAACTTCTGTCCCTTCATTTAAAAAATGCTCTGGTGCAATATTTGCATAACCTGTGTAATTGTTTTTGATCATCTTGTTGAATTTTGTTGTTCATCTTGTTGTATTTGGTGACAATATTTGAACTCTTGTCTGTCTTGTCATGTCCTAGTTTTTGTTCAGATTTGATTTATTCTTCAGTCATGTGTGAGTGCGTATTTGTGTGCATATGGTTGTGTTGATTTTGTTGTTTTGTTTTTTCTGTGTTTATTTGAATTTATGTAGATTACTGTCCGCTTTACTGTACCACAAGGACCCCCTTGAAAACGAGATGGCGAGACATCTCAAGGGGCTTATCCTCCAAACAAATAAATGAAACATAGGCATAAAATACATATAAACACATTGTACAACAATACAATATGATAATATAACCTTTATTTGTCCAACAATGGGGAAATTCCAAAATCTTCCAGTTCAAAATCTGCACAAGAATAAAAATAGGCACTCAAAAATCAAGATAAAAGCATTAACATTTGAGAAGGATGCAGTATGATAAACTAATCACAGAAGTGTTTTGCCTTTTTTCCTTTTAGAAGTTGAGATCTATCAAACAGGGTTAAGTCAATGTTTATGCAATTTTCTTTCTAAAAATAATTCCACTTTAAAATAAAAGTACAACTAATTCACGTTCCCATTAAATGAGCATCCAAACTTTCCATAACTGCTGCTGTCAGGCTCGTCATTTTGGTCTTAAAATGTTCGTATTCACCTACTCTACATGATCCTGGTGTTTTTATTTCACCACTTTGTCAATGAATCAATTCCTATTCTTAATATCTAATTTATCCAATCCAATTTATTTATATAGCACATTTTATGTTTAAGTGCTGCACAGACAAATGAAGACAGGGCGAGCCTAACAAAGTTCAGGGCCAGTCACAGAAAAGGCCCTGTCCCCCCTGTTTTTAAGTCTTGTTTATGGAACCTTTGAGCATGAGAATAATAGGAAGTCGCCAGTTCCTATTTTCACCCACGTTGTTTTGGCAAGACTGAATGTTTACGGTTATGAATTGGGTTACATCACAGAAAACAAATGAGGAGTCTAGACAGAAAGTAGGTCGTACCCAGTTTATTAGTCCTCATTGTCAGAAATCAGGGTCAGCTGTATTTTACGTGCTGTTTATACGAGTAGAAAAATATTCAACTAATGTAGAAAATGCAGTCAAAGTGGTCTGCCCTTTTTGCTTCTCTCAGTCTGTCCTCGTGTGTCTGCAAAGTAAACATCTGGCTGGAGGATAATAGCATGTTCAGGATGTTGAGTTTTCTTAGTTTCAACATGGTTTAAACATGAAATGTGTCGAAACTTAAACATGTAGCTACTGTTTATGAAATACATGTGACAAATCCTTAAATCTTCTTGCTTTGGGGTATTCTTTTGTCATATTAAGATTAACTCATGTTTGGAGTGAATCATAGACTTACTGTACCTGCAGTTTCCTCAGGAAGTGGACTGTGAGTCTACAGCAGGGGAATAGTGGACGAATTTACACTTTTATACATTTTTATAGACATAATGTGTTTAAAGACCCCAAAAATAGACTAAAATAAAAGTGTTTTTTCATGATAGACTTAAAATCTCAGTTATATACAAGACGCCATAGGAAAACAGTGCAACAATGATATGATTAATGACAGGATTTAGTGTTATCTGTTACATAAGGGTGAGTTTATTATAAAAACATGCATCTTTACAGTTTGCATCTCCACAAACCAGACCCTTGTTTAGCCAGGAGAAGGGCCTTCCCTTGCTTTTTTCCACAGAAATGTTCTTCCTTTGGTTATAATGTTCCACAGTATGACATAAAACGTATTTCTCTCTATGAGGAATATTCTGAAGTATGCTTTTAAGTAACTTTCTGTTTCCACGGAATCAAGTAGTTGACTGTTCACCACCACAAAAGTTCCATATTATCAGTAAAACAAAAGCTAATTGCCCCGTTTACATGAGACCTTTAAATATGATTCAAAATAAATTCATTCAGAATAAAAGTTAATTCCCCTCCTGTGGGCTCACCACCTGCAGAGGGGTTCATAGGGGGGGTCAGGTGCTATGAGGATTGGGCAGCAAGCTGCCCCTGCGACCCAGCCGGATTAAGCGGGAGAAGATGGATGGATGGATGGATGAAAGTTAATTCATTGTTGCCCTAAGTTTATTTTTTTGTAATGTCCATTTAAATTGTCTGATTTTAAAATAGAATAGAATAGAATAGAATTCCTTTTATTGTCATTATACACAGTATAATGAGATGAGAAGCTGTTCCTTCAAAGTGCACACAAAAAATTAATAAAACTACTAGCTAATACACCTAAAACTTGTGCAAAACCCACCAGGGGTACACATAACAGACAGACACATAACAGTAAAACAAACTTGGGACTAAAGTGTCAAAAAACTTAAAGGAACACTTTGAAAACGCATCAACTCTCAATATGAAAATAATTATATATTGTATGTGTTATATATTGTATCCATGGATAACACATACAAATATTGGATATCTACACAAAATGTCTTAGAAATAATAGGTAATGTCTTAGGCATGACAGAATGTCATCTTTCTTTCTTAAATTTTCAGCCTACAGAGGTCTTAATTTGGTTTTCACATTAAGCTCTGATGTGTTTTCAACGTGTTCCTTTAATTTTTTTCAGCACACAGACAGAAAGGACAGAGTTTATTGTTTTCTACTTTATTTTATTCTATTTTATTGCATGTTGCATCTTTATTTGTCTATGTTTTGCTCCAAGTGCTGCAGAAATTTCCTAATGTTGTGAATCTGTTAACTCATATGGCAATAAAACCTTTCTGATTTCTGATTTGTAAATTGACAAAACAGATAAAAGCTACTTGCTACTTGAGTTTAGTATAGAGCCAATACACAAAAGAAACATTCTCTATAAATTATTTTAAATAGGAAATAAATAGCAATCTATACATACGTAAAAGATTATATATTTACCTTTTTAAACTCAAATTGATTATTGTTTTAAAGGTGTAACTTGTCTGGTGAGAGCCCTGTCAAATACTTTTCTCCATGGAGATGTTATTGCTTGGTCTGGAATGTTCCACAGTATGGTATTAAACCGTTTTATCTTCAGGGAGACCAAACCAGACCAAGTTACAGGTCAGATCTGTGGAGAGGCGACCCACTCACAGTCAGAATGTGTGTTTTTCTAGTTATTTTTGAGCTATAAAACCACCTGTAATTGAATAAATGTAAAGTAGAGCTGTTTAATGACTGAATAAAACAAGCCGGTGGCGAACCCCCAACCAACTGTGTGCCTTTTAATGCCTTTTCCTTATTTGTTTCTTTAAGAACCTAACCACAACAATACTCACGCAACTATCTTTGTCCAATCTAAATTTATCTCACTTTGATGTAATCCTGTATCAGTGCACATGTCTGGACAAAAATAGAGTTTCACAATAATTGACTTCATAAAGATTTCACCACTCACATCGATTTGATGTTTCACTTCCCAAAATCAGACCACCATTGTCTCGTGGAGTTTCGACACAGACACGGCTCAGCTATGCGGCAGGGCGGGGGAAGACGTCAAGGAAACACGGGACCGCCCCACAAATGAGTTTTTGATCTGGTGACTCATACGCACGTCACAACCAAAACCAAAATATTGCGTAATTTATTAATAATGTTTTGGGAAGTAAGTTTGTTTTTAAAAGGGTCCATGTAATGCTATTTTCTGATCGGTTATAATGTTTACTTTTCAAAAACAGACCTGGAGTTGTGTTTTGTTTCATTCCCACATGTTTAACACACAAACCCTGCAGATTTAGGATGAGTTCTTCACTCTGTTCCACCTTGTGATGTCATGCGGTAATACAGAAAGTGCTCCACTGTGTTTTTAACTTTATACGCCTTCACTAGAATCATCTGGATGATTTTCGCCCTGGAATTTCCAATCTCTCTGAACTAAGAATCATATCTAACTGTTAACTTGAAAACTACTACATGACGTCTGTTATGGAAATCTTTACATAATCATAACTGAAGGTTCGCTCGAGGACTTTCAAACTACGACAAACCACTTACCGTATTTTTCGAACTATAAGTCGATCGGAGTATAAGGTGCACCAGCCAAAAAATGCATAATGAAGAAGAAAAAAACATATATAAGTTGTACTTTTTTGGGGAATTTTTTTTTATAAAATCAGAGACCAAGAACCAACATTTCATCAAGTTATAGAAGTTATAGCAATAAAAACATCCCAATAGAGAAGAATCCATGTATCGTTCATTCTTTCTTTCGTTTTTCAATATAGAACCAAAAATAAGAAAAAAAAAACTCTTTTCTTTATTATTTGTCTCTAAAACCAAAATGAAAAATGAATAACAATTTTTTTTTCATTTTGAATTCATATGTAGGATTCATATATTTGCTCTATGGACTGCCAGTGTGAAAATTTTAATATATAAGTCGCTCCTGAATATAAGTCGCAGGAACCACCCAAACCATGAAAAACCTGTCGTCCAAAAAATATGTTAGTCATAATATATTTCCTTTAATTATGTCTTTCCATCTTTGCTGAATTCAACTTATTTCCATACATTATTTTGACTTCTAATGACCCAGTTTTGTGACTTGTCTTTGACGCTGTTTGGGAACTAATCTCCTGTCTGTGAATGTCTTGGGGTGATATATACACTCTGGATGATTATTGTAAAGACAAGAGACAGGGAGAGTCAGAGCTGTGATTCTGTGCACAATCGCTGGAATAAATCAGACGCTTTGATTTAAGACAATTTCTCAGTTTTGTTCTTTATACTTTGGAAATTCCACAACACGTCGCAAGGTGGAACAGCATTTTGACCTTTGGAGATGCAGACAGATTAATGATAAGTATTACTCAAACATGTGTGAAAAAACAAAAAACAAAAAACACAGCTATAATTTTGATGAGGTAACAACATTTAAACATGACTAAAGCTCACAAGAGTCAATTTTGCGTAATAGGATTTTTTATGTATATTGTTTATTCAAAGGACCAATAGAAATACAGTATATATTGTAGGTAGGAAATATAGTCAAGTTATAATATAATGAGTTATATGGCCAACAGAAGTACAGTATATATTGTAAGTAGGAAATATATTATATAAATTATAACATAATCAGGTACTACCATTATTTTTACATTACATCTACAAAGCTCAAAATGCTCTGTTCCACCTTGTGATGTCATGTACTTCTGGTTTTCAAGTTAACAACTAACTTTGACCTATTGTTTAGCAGAGATTGGATATTCTTGGACAGAAATTATTGAAATGAATCGTGAAGGTGAATGGAATTTAAAAACACAGTGGAGTATAGAGTATAGAGTGTTTTCAGCCTAAATATGCAGAATTTATGTGTGAAACATGTGTGAATGAATCAAAACACAACTCCAGGCATGTTTGTGATGAAGAAACAACATTATAACATAAATCAGAAAAAACGTAATATCAATCAATCAAAAACTTTATTTATAGAGTGCTTTTCATACAAAAATGCAACACAAAGCACTAATATTAGGCCCTTTAAGTAGGCTAGTCACTAAGCCTGAATCATTCTTAATAAACCAATTGTTCATTATTAATTAAGTCTCTTCTGCCATTGAAAAAGTGCAGTTTCATTAAGTTCAGCAGGATTTTAACACATTGTGAACCTCAAAAAACGTTTCGTACAGAGATACTATAATCAAACGAATGTTGTGAAACTGAAAATCCCACACACCAGTTAGATAATCTTTTACAATATATAAAAGATACAATAAATATAAATAAAATCAACATTGCAAATAAATAGAAGGGGGAAGTGGCCTGTAGCTTGGTTTGGTTTGTGGGATTCATTTTTCTGTTTTATGCAACTTTTAGAAAACTTGATGTTGAATTCACTTTGCCATGCATCTTATCTAGACAGACTAATAATAAAATAACACTCAAAAATGTGTAAATGAAACAAAACACAACTCCAGGTCTGTTTTTGATGAGGAAACAACATTATTATAACACGACTTGAAGTTCACAGGAGTCCATTTTGTGTAATATATGATCTTTAATCACTAAAAACCTCTTAAAACTATTCTAAACAAACTATAATGTAAGAATTAATTATGAATCCATCTTTGCTCATGCTTTATTATGACTAATTTGGTTGTTATGATAAAACCGTACAGAAATAACACTGCGTAACATGGTCTGAGAAGTATTAGATGTATCGTGGATCTTAAACAGCAAAACTGAAGGGGAACTGAGGTATTGGGCAAGTCCAGTCTGGTCTGCGGAGAGAAATGGTCCCGCCCTGAGCCCTCACCTCACATACCAGTTCAAATACCCCCTTTACCTCCATCACGCCCCATTTTACAAGAGCATCACGCAAGAAGCAGCAAGAAGCAGCAAGAAGCAGCAAGAAGCAGCAAGAACACCTGAGTTTTGAAGCAAGAAATCAACAGGAATATAAGGTAAGCAGCTTCTCTATTGAATGAATGGGTGCATAGGTTTATAGGCTTTATTATGTATCAATGACAAAAATAATGTTATAATTGAAGGATGGAAGACAAAATAATACTGATTTACTGAAGACATTTTGGTGTATTTGTGAACATTGCTTTTCATTTATTATATTTTTTTGTAATGTGAAATGCAGGTTATTCATTTAGAATTTTTCGTAAAAAGTAAATATAGTGTTTTTATTAGAAACAATAAATGCTTTAAAATGATTTCCATATAATTCAGTAGTTATAACAGGATATAAAATGTCAGTGAACCATTATTGGAATAACTGTCTGGCCTATAACAAAAAAAGAGCAAATGTTGCTTGATTGGGCTTATTTGGCATTAAAATGAATTAAAAAACTAAATGTTGCTTTTACCAATGATTTAATTCAGTTATTTTAGTTTTATTAACAATAATAAACGCTCATAAACATTAGATAAATTAGTACTTGTTGTTGAGAGAAGATCCGCACAGTGGGAGGGTGGTACTTGGCGCGAACTTGCCCCAAACTCAAGCACCTAAAATACCTGGAAATCATGTTGGATCAAGTTTGAAATCTATGGCTCGATATTATTTTGCACTTTTTCTTCCTTTTAAAAAAAAATTTTTTATAACTAAGAGCCACTACTAAAAACATACAAAATACAAAGCCAATGCAATAATAATCAATTCTTAACTTAAAAAATACACATTGCTTACAACTACAACCATCACTACTTTTACTTTTATTCGATGTTTCAGATCATTGTGCATAAGCCTCGAAATAAATGTTTTGGGAAAGATTGGAGAATAAAACGCAAAATTAGCCATTGATATTTTAATTAGAAAACCCATTGATTCAGTCCATGTTCAAAAACAACTTTTGTGATCACACGTCTTGGGAAAGGCCTCGATACCTGAGACAGAAGAGGGCGTACAGTTCGAATGGGTGTCACTAGAGTCCTGTTTGGGCCTGTCCTATCACCTATCACCTGCTTGTCTCCATGGAGATGTTATAGCTTTGTCCAGAATGTTCCGCAGTATAGATTAAACTTCTCTATTACAAGGGACACGAGCAGATTACAGCACCGCGCTACATATTATTGAGTCAGATCTGTGGAGTCTATGGAGATGACAGATTACAGATGTTCTTATTGCCAAGAAAAATGCATTAAAAACAAGCTACTTCTATATAGACAAATAAGTTTAACCTGCAAAAAGTGGCTTGTCCTCTCCGGGGGGTTTGGTTTTGGGAGTCTCTGCCTCGAGTGGAGGAGTTCAAGTATGTCGGGTCTTGTTCACAGTGAGGGGAGGATGGAGCGTGAGATTGACAGGTGGATCGGTGGGGCGTCGGCAGTGATGCGGTCGCTGCATCGGACCTTTGTGGTGAAGAAGGAGCTGACCTGAAAGGCAAAGCTCTCGATTTACCTCAGTCTCCGTTCCTCCCCTCACCCATGGTCTTGAGCTCTGGGGAATGACCGAAAGGACGAGATCGCGGATACAAACGGTCAAAATTAGTTTCCTCAGCAGAGGAGCTGGGTGCTCCCTTAGAAATAGGGTGAGGAGCTCGGTCACATTGGAGGAGCTCAGAGTAGAGCCGCTGCTCCTGGTCTGGGAATGCCTCGGGATCCCCCTGGAGGAGCTGAAGTGTCTGGAGTGAAGGAAGTCTGGGAGTCCCTGCTTAGACTGCTGCCCCACGACCGCGGATAAGCGGAAGAATTTTTTTTTAATTAAAAAAAAAAATTATTCATTTCATTCATTAAAACAAAACATAGCAAATGCAACATACTTGCATCTTTACAGTTTTAACATAAATATGAATGAAAGGGAACAGAAAGAAGCAAAAGCTTATAACATCTGCCCCTTTTCAACTCAAAATTATTTTACAACTCAGTTATATGCAAGGATGGATGGACGGATGAAGTTTAATGCCATATTGTGGAACATTCCAGGCAAAGCACTATAACATCTCCATGGTGATGAGCGAGTGACCTTCCTACAGTTAGTGTTTATTCAGTACGGGTGTTTCTATTAATCCAAAATACCAAAAATACCATAAGTCGCCCCTATTCACCAAAAGAATTATGATATTTCTGATGTAGGAAGGTCACTCGCTCATCACCATGGAGATGTTACTGTGCTTTGCCTGGAATGTCCCACAGTATGGCATTAAATGTGTCTATATGGTGGCAACTACTGTATGTTTGTATTTTCTTGGTAATCCAAACATCTGTAGCCTCCATGGAGACCTGCAGGAGAAAAGAGGACGGTATCGTCTGTATTGTTTGTATCGTTTGTATCGTTTGTATAGTTTGTATCGTTTGTATCGTTTGTATCATTTGTATCATTTGTATCGTTTGTATTGTTTGTATCGTTTGTATCGTTTGTATCGTTTGTATCATTTGTATCATTTGTATCGTTTGTATCGTTTGTATCGTTTGGGTGTTTCCAGCGTCTCGGTTTGGGCCTGTCCTGACACAGCCGGGTATAATGCGTACCATAATACATACCCCTGAGCGAGAGATCTTGTACGGGCCTGTCTGAAGGCGGGATGTACTCAAAAAATATGCATTCAAGCATGAGAAAAGCTACCTGGAAACACAGCTTGGAGATATGAAAAACGCACCTTAGAATCTTATGATCACTACAAATAAAGTTAAAGTTTGTAGTTGGTTTAAATGAACAACACTCATATTGTGAAAGGAATTATACATTAAGAATGAGCTGAATGTAAACACTGGGATCTCGTATTGTAAACGTTAAACCTTTTGGGGCGTAGTCTTTTCACAGTCCAGACTTAGCCCTGGGTTTAGTCCTTTGTTGCTTGTTTATTCATGGACAATAAGTCTGATTTCACTTTCATTACACGTTTTATTCTAACATTTTAAATACCCATTACAAACATTTCATAGAGTATCACGATTTTGATTTATATATTAACATTTTTGGTGGGGATTTCCATGGCAAAGTCCTTTGTTTTGCCTGGAATGTTCCACAGTACGGTGTCAAAACTGTATTTAGTTTATATTATTACAGGTTTTGTTTTCATTTCTAAAAAAAAAAATAAAAATATTGAAAACATGCATTCTTATTGGAAGCGGGTTAGCCTCTCCACTTGGCCTGGCTATGTTTCCATGAAGATAATTTTAATGCCATAATGTGGGCTATTCAGGGCCAGTTAATAATAACATCTCCATGGTGACGAGCAGGTTACCTCCCCTCTACCCTGCCAAGATTTCCAAAAGTTCATATTTGCACATAAACCTCCTCAAAATTGGGACTAACCATCGACTAATACTTGCTGGACTAGACCAGGACTAAACAAGGACTAGAACAGGACCAAACCTGGAGACTTGCAGGTCACAGCACTACATTAGGCTACATTACCAATCAGATCTGTGGAGAGGCGCCCTATTCACAAAAGGAATTATTGTATTTTTGAGCAAAAGAAACACCCATAATCAAAAATACTAGATGTATATGTTTAGTATCATACCACAGAAGAGTCTCTCCAGCAGAAAATTTGCGCGTTACACCTTTAAGTTTGGATGTAACGTGTTATAATGAAGATTTGAACCATGTTGTAACTCTCGTCTCTTCTTTCAGGATGGGTTCGGTTGGAGTTCAGATCGTGTGTGTGGCTCTGGGGGTCCTGGGGCTCATCGGGATCATCGTGTGCTGTGCCATCCCGCGCTGGACCATGTCTTCGTTTGTGGGCTCCAACCTCATCACGGCGCAGGTACAAAACACGTACTTATTTACACGGAATTACACGGAGATCATGAGGATAATCGCCACTCCAGGAAGCAGGAAGCGTCCGTCCTGTGAAACCATCCACACAAAACCCAGTAGTCAATAGGAAAGTTGAGGTTCAGAGCTTGGTCTCCTTGTTTCTTCTTGTTACCACGCGTTCATTAGGTCTATGAATGCATTCTTTGCCATAACAACATGGAGCTGCACACACCCATACCGTTAGGATCACATTTTACAAATTTGAGATTAGTCGGTTGAGCGGTTCGAGAGTTATGCATGGAACAAACAAACAAACCAACAAACCAACAGGAGAAGACACAGACAGACGTTACTTGCACTAATAGACAAATTATGAGAAACTTCAAAACAATATTCTTCAAGTACAAAGTCGAAGCTTTGTACTTGTACTTGTATTGTATTTGTGGAATCTACTCTACAACTACTGTAACATCTGAATTGAAGTTAATGTAACCTGGAGGGGATCTTTTTTAATTGAAATCTAAATCATATCAAATAAGGAGTTGTGTAAGAAGATCAAAGGTTCAAACCATTTTATTCTGCCGGCATAACACTTTTGTCATTCAGAAAAAAAGAAAGTGCCTCACTGGTAAAGAATTAGTGGAAATGTAGACAGCAAAACAGGAGATGTTCAGTAAAAATCCTTTATATTTTGAAGGACAAACCGATGTGTTTTGATCTTTATGTGGTCTTCATCAGGGCAAATTTTATTTATAGAGCGCTTTTCATACAAAAAATGCAACACAAAGCGCTTTTCGGTGATTGCAAATACAGCTTCTGTCACTTGTAAACACAGCGTGAAGTGTAAGTTACAGTGTAAAATATATTACTTAAGGAGGAGTAATCGTACAGTATAGTTACTGAAAACTAATTCTACCTATGTCGCTTTTGTTATATGCAAACTTAGAAAAGTGCTAAGACATGTTCAGTCTCTTTATGTGATTACTTACCATTAAGGATGTAACAATATCTAAATCTCTTGGTACGATACTTTCACAAAATACATCTCACGGTACGATATTTATTGCGATATTTTGTGGAGGCTCACAAAACTGTGAATTTTTCCTGTTAAAATGCCTTGACAAGCCTTTAGTTTCATCATAATCCAAAGAATTAAGATTTAAAAGTGCTTAATAACAGTTATTTCTTTATGTGCAAGTGAAACGGAGCAAAGGATCATGGTCTAAGTAGTTCTCTGTGTATTTTTAGCTATATTTCTGCACTATTTAAGCAGAGACTTGTAATTCGATATAGTGATGGCCCACGGTGTTATTGTGAGACTTTTAACGATACAATATCACGATATTTCAGTTATTGTCTCATCCATATTTGCCACAAACCATGACAATAAAAAAACTCTCTTGTTTCTCTTCCACAGACGACGTACAAAGGTTTATGGATGGAGTGCGTGATGCAGAGCACAGGGCAGCAGCAGTGCAAAAGCTACGACTCCCTCCTGGTTCTGGCCTCCGAGCTGCAGGCCGCCCGCGCAATGACCATCATCAGCGCCATGCTCAGCGGCCTCTCCCTCCTCATCCTCTTCTGCGGCGCCGACTTCACCACCTGCATTGAGAACGAAGACGCCAAACCCAAAATCAGCCTGGTGGCCGGGATCGGTATGATAGTCGCCGGCCTGCTCGTGATCATCCCGGCCAGCTGGTCCGCACATACAGTCGTGAGGGAGTTCAACAACCCCATGATCACCGGCTCAGCCAAGATGGAGATGGGGCCCTGTATTTTCATTGGTTGGGCCGCGGGGGTCTTGCTGTTGATCGCAGGGGGGCTGTTGTGTTGTTTTAGCAGACAGAGTAGCAGCTCCGGCGGTACGGCCAAGTACTACAGCAACTCATCTCCGTCTGGCCCCAAAAACTATGTGTAAGAACAGTTTAGAAGTTTATACGCCGCAAAAAAAGTTAAGTTACGCTCCAAAAACTAAAATCTAGACTCAATTTCACTTGACAAGTAAAATGGAACATGGACTTTTTGTACTTAAAATATGAAAATACATCTTTCTACACTTAAAATGAGAGCAACAGCAACTCTGCACTTGATAATTTTACTTGTCATGTTGAATCTACTCACTTTTACAGTAAAATGTTCTTAATTTAAGTCATTTTAACTTACCTAGATATTGCTTTTTGTGGTGTAGTTAGAAAAACTCTTGATTTAGGCTGTTACAGTTAAATATTAGTTGTATTTGCTATCAATAAATGCATTAGACTGGCGAAAATTGTGTTCGAAGAGTACACTTTATAACTGAAAGTGTTGACTTGAACTCTTTTTTTTTTTTTTTTTTTTAAATATTGTCGTTCAACACGGCAAAAAACAAAATCTAGTCAAGTTAAGATGACTTGAATTAAGAAAGTTTTATCACCATTTGAGTAAATTTCACTTGACAAGTAAAAGTATCTGCCAGTGGAACAAGGCTTTTTGTACTTAAAGTATGAAAATACATCTTTAAAATAAGAGAAACAACAACTTGTTGCACTTAAAATGGGAAACAAAATCAAATGTTGCTTGAATTAAGAAAAAAAACACACTATTCTAATGATAATTTGACTTTTCAAGTTGAATCTACTCAAATAAAGTAAAATGTTCTTAATTTAAGTCATTTTAACTTAGCTAGATAGTGTTTTTTTTCAGTGAATCTGTTATTTTATGTTGACCAGTTTTTGGGTTTTAACAGAATACTTAAAATGTTTATGTTCAGTTAACTTAAAATATTTAGATTGGAAAAGAACTAAACTATTTAAAGCCAACTTTTCATTTTGTGTAGTAGAAATGACTTAATAAGTTATTCATTAGAATCAGGAATTTAAAGTTTTAACAAATTAGATGAATTTGCTTAAAAATGCTTTATTATACGACCAGTTCCATTACAGTACAAATTTAGATTTTTCATAATAATCATTGGCAATGCAATACAATTTTAGCTCGTAATAAGAAAAATATTGAGACTTGATAAATTGTAAGAAGTCAGATCATTTAAACCTTTGGAAAATTTGTTAAAAACACTAAAACATTGTATTAATTATAACAAATGGAGGAAATGACAGGTAGTTACCACTGGAATAGACTTGTACATACTGATGTTTCACAATTACTTTATCTGGTCTTAGACTGTCTGGACCACACGGTACTTTGGGTTTGGTATTGAGTCATGATCATAGACGGTATGTTTAAGTATATGACATTTAGGACGATATTGCAACACATAACTTCACAATTCAGAAATCCAACATAGGAAAGATCAAAATGAGTCATTTATAATATACAGTCTATGTGAACAACCACTTTTCATTTTTCTTTTGTAAATACTCACTCTTCATAACACATTTAAATCATTGTTTTATGTTTTTTTGTTTCTTTTCCTTTTCTTAACTGTTCACTGTAATAAACATAAGCTACATTATTAAGAGTTCGATCTGTACTTCCCTTGTGATTTCAATCATTTCATGAATTTGGCATTTTACAACAAATTGCATGAGTTGCACTGTTTTCTTACTAAAATTGTTACCCTAAAAGAAAAATAATTTCAACATTGTAACATGTATTATGATTTAGTTTAGTCTAAAGTCACAGGTATTAGTATTTTAAGTAGTTTAGTGATGTTTTTTATGTTTTTTCCGTGTTTTTTGTTAACCAAAGGCACCTCAGTTGGCCTCAGGGAGCATTCTACATGTTCATCCTTATATGACATTTATCAGTGAGTAACTTTGTTTTGTACTGACCTGGATAAATAAATAAACTGTGTAATTGCAAACCGTGTTTGTGTTTCGGACTTCCAGTTTCATTTGTTCATAATGACAGAGTAAAGATTATTAGAAGTGAATGAATCAGATGGACCAAGAGAGTCTGGCTGCGTATTTACAAATATGTAAATGTGATAACTTTATATTAATATATTAATTTTTCTACTCCAGATAAGGTTATTAGGATTATTAATCATGCAAATTACTACGCACCAACAAATCCTCTTTTTGTTAACCTAAGTACTTACATTTTTTGATCTTGTTGACCTGAGTACAGCTGTAGTGATGTACAAGGCCGAAAATCATTTGCTTCCTTCTAGTTTACAGAAGTTATTTGAGCAGAGAGAGAAGGGCCACAAATCTAAACACAGACGAAGCAGAGGGCCGATCGAGGGTAATAGTCTGGTGCTAAATACAGTAAATAATTTAAATATTTGCATGTTTAATACGTTAGAATGAGCCATCAGGCTTTTATTCATGCTCAGATCCTCAAAACCACACACTAAATATTAAATATTGGCTTTATCAAGGTAGATTTTTAAAAAAAAAGCTTGCAGTAAAAAGTACTGCTCAAGGTAATTTGGGCCAATTCACCTGGATGCCTAAGGGCCAAGAAAAAATTGTCTGAGGGCCACATTTGGGCCACGGGCCGTAGTTTGGAAATGCCCGCCTTAGAATAACAGGTATCATTAAAAAAATGAAGATAATAACTAAGAAAAAAAGTGATTGTATTTCTGTTAAAGGGATTAGTATATGGAACAATCTGAGTGATGATTTTAAAAAGTCGCTGTAGAAGCCTTTAAAAAACGGTATAAAGCGTTATGTTTTAAAATATATTGAGCTCTAAAATGAATGAAATATGCATTAAATTTAGTTTGTTTTAATTTATATTTGTTTCTTATATACAATAAGTCGCAAGTGAAATTGTAAATGTAAACGTAAATGTAAATGTTGCTGTTCATATGGTGCTATTTCTGTCATTGTTTAATAGGGTTTGGTGTTTTAGTATTTTTACTTCAGCCTAAATCCTTTTGGTCATGATCTATGGGGCTGTAGTCTATGTTTTGTTTTCTAGTGTTGTAAAATGACAAATAAACTACTACTACTACTACTACTACTACTACTACTATGTGTTATAAGATATACGCCTCACCTGTAGAGGGCAATGTTACAGATATAAGACGCTGGACTTCAGAGATAGTGAAGAACATTGTAACGTATCTATGCCATGAACCTGCTTTTCTGCATTAAATGACACTGGAGTAAGAACCTGAAGTAAAAATCTCATACGGCCCCCCTCTGATATAAACTGTTTGGAAGAGGGTTTGATTTTGGAGCCCTCCTGACACTGGAAACATCTGACTAATTTTATGACATGGTGAAATTTCTTGTACGATGATTCCATAGAAATACAAATGCGAGCTATACTGTCGAACATTTACCATGGAAATACATTCATTTTATGCAATACATACCACGGATCAACACTTCCATGGAAAGCCCCTGGCCAAATAATGCATGTTTTTCCTCATTTTTTAGTGCAATAACAACATCCAAAGCAAAAAAAAAAAAAAAAAGCATGAATGACAGTTTATTTGGGGGCTAAAAGGTTTGTTATGGAAATCTGCTTTAGTTTTTACTCTTTACTGGGTTTAAGCTGTTGATTAATGGTTGTGGGTTTTGCATCTGCTGTAGCTAACTAATAATTTGCTTTAATTCTGCTCTCTTATGTTGACACTCTGGCCTTGTGCCTTTATAAAAGTCTGTTTCTCATGTGAATGCTAGCTCGTTATTCCACTGATTGTTATATCTTGACTTGAGGGGTATAAAAACTCTGTTTGCTTTGTTATGTTACCAACTTTGGGACAAACTTTCTGTTAAGCCAAGTGTACACTGTGCAACTTTTGGCCCTTTTTGAGATGATTTTTGGAATCAAAAGAATCAGAGTTTTGGCTTAATCGTGTGTCGTGCTTCATGTAGTAAACATGGGGTAATGAGCACCGATTAATACCTCATGACCAGCTCCTGATCGGCAATCGTAGGTCGCAAGAATATCAAACCTGTTTATCGCCTCTCGTGAGAATTTCGCACTGTTGAAGTAGTTCATATAGAGTGAGAGCATGAATTGTGAGCTGTGAACTTTTAAACCCTGCGATTTGGTTGTACAAGTCTCTCCATGGCCGAGCACCAAAGTACATCTGTGACATGTTAGTGCCGTATGAACCATCTGCACTCTGAGGAGCTCAGGGACCGGCCTCCTGCTGGTCCCAGAGTCAGGACTAAACTCTGGGAGTCAGAGTTTCAGACTCATGCTGCAGCTAAAACCTGGAACAGTCTGAACATGTGAGACAGACTCTACTGTGACTCTGTTTAAATCCAGGCTAAAAACAGTTCTGTTTAGCTGTGCATATGACTGAAAGGTTTTCATTTTCCATTCCGCACTCTTCTCTTCTCTCTAATTCTCTCTAATTTAATGCTCCATCCCTATTTTAAAATTGTATGATGATTATTCATGTTTTGATTTGTTTGTATTGTGATTTTAATGTATTTCTTATTCTGTAAAGCACTTTGAATTACTTTGTGTACAAATTGTGCTATAGAAATAAACTTGCCTTGCCTTACAGTTTGAGCTGGGGCCGAGTGAAACCATCAAAAATAGTGTACAGTGTACGCCCGGCTTTAGGGACAGGATAGGCAGCGATTGTGGCCACAGTTGCTTCAATAAATCTGACTCTTTGATTCAAGACAACTTCTCAGTTTTTTATTGATTATAGTATAGAATTTCCACAACAGGTTCCACAGTGGGGCTTTAAGATTAAGGTTTGTGTTTAAAAATCAAGTATTAATCTCTATCAAAGGTGGAGGTAGTGCAGCTCTACTTTCCCCATTGACTGCGACCAGACACAGATGGACAGTTTAAGTTAGGTAGGTTTTGAAGATAATGTTACGTAAAGAAGGCAAACTCCAAATATTAAAAGGATGCAGAAGTAAGAGCTGCCAGAAATCCCAAAACAGAAGCTACAAGTTTTTGAAAATACTTTTATTTCAGACTAAATATATTAAAATGGATGGTTCACATCTTGACATGTTTGGTCCTTGAAACCCTCCCTTTAAAATACAGTATCATGTTGTTTTACACACAGGTCTAATGTACCGTTATCTCTGACTCTAAAAATGCCTAAATGTTTGATTCCAGTTCTAATGCTTGCTCTCCAGCTCCTTCACCCGGTTGGTCAGTGCTTCTATTTCAGCTCTCAGATCCTTCACCTCTTTCCTCAGAGACTGGATGTCCTGAAAAAGAAAGATAGTAGTGTTTAAAGTTGATATGTAGATAATATAGAGCAGGACTACGCCTCAACCGCCCTCTTCTCCTCCCCAGCGAACCACAGCTCACTTCTACCACGCCTCAATTTCCCAGAAGCCTATTTGTAGCAGCCTTTCCCATCCTCCCCGTTTGTCTGGGCTAACTCGACTCCACCCTCCCAACTCCTGTCTTTTTCAGACATAAACGCCTATGAGGGACGGTCCCGTTCCAGCTGGGCCAATTGGCGATTGAGACGGAGCCCCCACCCATGAATCTCAACCCAGCCATCTCCGCCTCATACTCTTCGCACACTGTTGTTGTTGGCATGGTCCTTGCTGGTGAATGTAGGTTACATACAACGATACAGGCACAAATAATAACAAACTAATCATTTTTAACATAGCTGCGTCTATTTTTTTTCCATGTAGCTGAGCAAAACTGATCCGACCCCAGTACAAATGTATTGTATAAGCAGCTCTTGAGGTCAAAATAAGATTACTGTGCGCTGTCTGCAACTAATTCTAACGCATTTTATCATCCGGGAATCAGAAAGTGCACTGTTAACATGCTAGCTCTGCTCTCATCTCTGAAAGTTGTGAAAAGCTCTAACGAACTATTCACGCTGAACGATCAAAAGTTTGAGGAAATGTTTGAGATTTCCTGATAATGTTTGATAATCATTCAGTTGTAAATGTTTTATTGTGTTTTAATCCATGTTTGAATCAACTGTGTTTAATCTAAGGTCTGTAAATGTATTTTTTTTTATTCATGCACAGCTATAATGTTCAAATTTAATGTATTCATAAGGTGGAGGCTTTAATATTACGCCCTTTTGTTTTGTTTTTTTGCCTCTTCCAGCACCTACTTTTTTATCTAGTTTGCTTTTTTATTGTTGTATGTATTGTATATGTGCAAAATAAGTAAATAAATGTACAAATAAATGTGTAAGGTAAGTGAAGAATAACTATGGACCACTGCAAAATGCTTAAAATTAATAGTTAATTAGTAGTTTTGCATGTTTTTAGGACTGTAAATATCATATATATACTGTGGAACATTCAAATATTAAACTTAGACAAACTTTATTGATTCAGAAGTGAAATTATCTGGACACAGTAGCTCACACATCACAGTATATTATAATAATAAAGAGCAAAAATAATATGAGGATCCATCCCAAAATGTGCTGCACCTTTAACTATTCAACCCACCACAATCAGTTTTCTATACGTCCCGGTTAAATTATTTTCAACCATATGAATTCATAGTTTATTCTCACCCCGTTGCTGTCCATGGTCCCGGCCACAGAGGCGCTTGATGTCTTCAGGAGGCTCTTGTGAACTTTGAACTCTTTGGCTTTGGTGGTGGCCACAAACCCGTCCTTCAGGGAGATGAGGATGGGCGGAGCTTCTTTCCCGTCGAACCAATCATCTGCCTCGACCGACGGCTCTGGGCCAATCGTGTCCGGGTACAGATCCTCCTGGAACAAGTCCGACTGGACAAAGACAGAGCGAAGAGTCAGATACACTAGAGAAGTCTGATGATATTTAAAGAAATCCTAATACAGTGATGCTGAAATACTGCTTGTGAATCTATTATTGTTTTCTTCCCAATTTACTGAAAATCTTACCTTTCTGGGCACGGTCATGTGGATAGGCTCACATTTTCTTTCATGGAGTTTGTAAAATCTAAAAACAAAAAAAACAAAACAAGAAAACATATTTGATCAAATACAATTTAAGATAAACGCTCTGTTTTTTGAATGAAACAAAACAGAACTTCAGTTTTCGAGGAGGTAACAGGTATATAACATGAGTCAAGAGTAAATTCTGCATAATATAGGACATTTAAACACATTATTTCCTCTTTTTAACTTGAAATTATCGCAAGTCTGTCATTAGCCAATCTTCGTCCTTCAATCAATCGCCTCACAAATTGGTTTTAAGTACATCTACATGTTTTTATTGAACAAATTTCCATAAAAAACATGTATTTTTAAGGTGAGCGGAGTCACTTTTCCACAGATATGACCTGTAACTTGGCCTTGTGGTGGCACCTGCTTGTCTACATGGAAATAAATAAGTTTAAAGCCAAATTAAACTTATTTATTGGGATATTTTATAACACCTCCTCCATAGAGATTTGATAAAACTGTAATAGTGCACCTTTAAGTGTATATTCATCTAGATTTTCTTCTTCTTGAACTTTGAGTTGCAACCCTGAAATATCCCCATTTTATCAATCTATATACATTATTTCCCCTAACAAATCCATCATTATTTGCCTTCTAAACAGGCCTGCTTATGCATCTGCCTGCTGGGGTCTCCATATTCAATAACCAGTTCCTCGGTGCCTCCAAGGTGATAATACTGTATTTTGTACCTGGCGATCTCACACTTGTTGACCTCCAGGCCTCTCTTGGGCATGTACCCCATCCCCTTCTGACTGTCTTTGCTGCTGTACATGGACAGGAAGTGCACGTACGGAGCCTCGTCGGTCACCTCAAAGTAACGGATACTGCTGTCCCCCTGAAAAACAGACGAAAAACATGTAAACCGAATGGATTATTACTGTTTTCTCCTATGTTGTTTGTGTTTGGTTGTTTATTGATACTTTGCAGCTGATAAAGGCACATTACATTACTTAATAAAGCAAGAACAAAGACCAGTTATAAAGAACAAATAGTTTATAAAGAATAGATTCAGATTTAATAACAACTTCACTATAACTATAACTCCTAACCCTAACCCAATAATTAAGCAGTTACTAATAAATATTCATTATAAACTAAGCCTTTTCTTTCTTTATTAAGGCTAATTAACATGCAGTTAGTATAAAGTGTAACTTTTTTATACAGTAGATGGTATAGGTGCTGCTCCTGTTGGTTTAAAAACTGAACCTAGGATGCCATAGCCATTAGCTGTGCCTTTTTGGGTTTATTTACAACTAGTTTCAGGTGTAGGATCTGGCAACCCAAAGCAAAGAGATCAATGTGCTTTATGACTGGATAAGCAGCTTGAAACTCAAAAATCAGTTCGAAAATGGAGGATGTTTATGCAAAAATGACCAGTATAATATTAGAAATAGCTAAAAAGATACAATGAGACTATAATACATGCTGTACCTTCCCACAGAGGTAGACCACGTTTGTGTCTGGGTCGTAAAACGGAAGCAGGACTCCACTCCCAGTGTCCAGCTCCTGAAGGTTCAGAGGCTCAGAGAAGTTCTTCTGCAAAAACAGCAAAACAAAACATTATTAGAGTTTTGTAATGAGTCATATTATCTTTAAAAATGTGGCCATCCTTTTGGAGAAAATTTAGCAATTTCCCACAGCTTTAATTAGGGATGTAACAATAACCGAAATATTGTGATATCGTATCATCAAATGTCTCACAATAATATCGTGGAGCATCACAATATAATATATGATGCAGAAATAGCTAAAAAAACAGAGGGAACTACATAGACCATGATCCTTTG
Source organism: Odontamblyopus lacepedii (assembly GCA_034769755.1). Classification (NCBI taxonomy): domain Eukaryota; kingdom Metazoa; phylum Chordata; class Actinopteri; order Gobiiformes; family Gobiidae; genus Odontamblyopus; species Odontamblyopus lacepedii. Next base: position 10,492,759 of record CM068351.1, read on the forward strand.
CTCCGTTTCAGTGCAGATACATGAAGAATTAACTGTTCTATGCACTTTGAAATCTTCATTCTTTAGATTAAGTCTTGTGAAGGCATTTTTAGAGGAAAAAGTAACATATTCACAGTTTTGTGAACCTCCACACACACAAAATATTGCAATAAATATGGTACGGTGAGATGTATATGGTGAAAATATTGTACAGAGAAATTTTGATATTGTTACTTCCCTAATGACAATAAATGTTGTACCAAATGACTGGTCAAAGCATTTTATAATGTCAGTCTTGTTATTATGTAGAATATTGTAATATCGTGAGCCTCCCCACCATATCATAAGCTTTCCCACAATATCGCAATAAATATCGTACCGTGAGGTTCATACCGTGACAATATCGTATCGTGAGTCTTGGATATCGTTACACTCCTAGTTTTAATGTATTTTAATGTATTTGCATGTCAATTCTGCGAGACGTGAAATCTGAACGTCTGATTATGTGTAGGGTTGTCAAAAGTATTGAAAATCAGATACTAATCGATACTAAAGTTAATATCAAAACTAGATACTCATTTGAGCAGGTATCGATACTTAAAAAGTCACATTCACAGGACAGAAATGAACCTTTCCTGAAGAGTGATTTTGGGCTGTATCAGAACAAGTATAAGAGCACATAGACGAGTTTACGCCCATGGACCACTGAGGGATTACACAGATATAAGACCACATGGGAATATCAAAGAAAGTACTATGATTTAATATTGAAAATCACATTCTATTGTCTAAATAAAGAGCATTTTATATTATCATTGTGGTAGCAAGTCTATTCCTTAGTACTGAAATTGAGTAATGTGAGTAATTATAAACTACTTCATAAACAGTCAAATTTACCTACTCCTTGGTTTGGATGTGGTCTAGTTCCAGGTTTAGTCAGGTGAGAAGAATGTACGCACTATTTAATATCAGGATTATGTTGGCTACAGCACCACCCTTATAACTTCATCTATTGAGAAACAATCGGAAATGCATGATCACACTAAAGCTACAGACAAATGTGTGTGTTTGGTGCAATAGGAGGATAAACGGACTATTATGAGATGACTGTACTGGCTTAAATGGAGTTGAGTAAATTTGTGTAGACCAGATCTTTGCACATTTTGTAGTATTAAAAGTTTAAATTTGGAACTGTTTTTGATGTATGGGGAGGGGGGCTATTTTATTGATACAATGACCGCATAAAGCAAAACTGTGTTGCCAAGTCCATAGTCATTTAAAATTGGACTAACATAAGACTAAGGACTATCTGACTGATGTGGGGTTGGCTCGTAGACTGTATATAAGCTAACCTTAGCCTAGCCGCTATGTTCCAAATAGGAAGTGAACATGGGGGAGTTTCCGGCTCCAATTAACTTTACACTGGAAGATTTGTCGCCCCGCTCTCTGTAACTGCTGCAGTGAGTCTCATCATATCTATACAAAATAATGTCTTACAAATAATGCATAATGTCTTAGGAACAAAAGGATGTCACCTCTCTTAAATTTTCAGCCTACTGAGGTCTTAACTCTTTTTTCACATTGAGCTCTGATGTGTTTTCAATGTGATCCTTTAATTTTTTTGTATGTGCATATGTGTGTGTGTAGATATATGTATGTAGGTGTGTATATATGTGTATAAATGCATATTTTTCTTTTCATCTAAATGTACGTTCATTCTTGCCGACTGTGCCTGTGTTTGATTTTGTTCTTTGAGGTTATATCAAAACGCCTAAATAAAAAAACACTCAATTATAAACCCCCAAACTCTAACCATAAGCAAATTAAACATGCAGCTCTTGTAAATTAATACATTGTCCCCATCTTATTCAGAATAATTGAGGTTGTATAGTGGCTATAGCTGACTCTTTTAGTTGATTTTAATTTTCAGTCCAAATTGTTACTCCGTGCACTCACAGGGTCCCACAGCGCCACCTGCCTCTCGCTCATACGACTGAAGCCTGTGCTCAGGATCTTCCCGTCGGACATGAACACGGCCCGGACCGGCCTGGAGCCCTCGTGAGGCTTCTCCTTCTCCTGTGGGGCAGAAAACAGAACAGATCATGGCTGAGGATAGGAATGAAGGGTTAGTTTGGATTAAAATGAAGATATCAAAGGAAAATCTAAATGCATTGTTGAAATAAGAAAATGTGTTTGATTAGATCCCAGCTCCCAAACTGTTATATCTAACTTAGAGTATCGAGTGTCGCATGTGTGAATGAAACAAAACACAGCTGAATATTAGGATTGGGCGGTAATACGGTAATAAGGTATCCCGCGGTATCTAAAAATAGCCACGGTATCAGATTCATTACCGTCATTAAAAAAAATCTTGCCCTAATATAATATTAACTATAATTGATTTAATGCCTAAATAAAGAGTGTTTTTTCAACACTTATGTATGTGTGGTTGTGTTTGTTAATTTAATACTATTACAGTTTAAAACGAATATTACTATGTTATAGTGTAATGTTTCTCTTAACTGTTGATGAAGTTCCTGGATGTTGCGTAGTCACGTGACATTACCGCTCCGAAGGGAGAAGGAGGACAAGACAACATGACAGGCCATGACAGTTGGTCCCAAAGAAAAATACAACGTCTGCAATTTGGCAGCATTTCGGATTTCGGCCAAATGACAAGGGAGAGCCAGGCAGACAGAGGAGCGAGCAGAAGCAGAGACAACTGCATATTGTCGCGAGGCTGTTATTCCGGGAGATGAAGACCCCCTTCTTTGGTGGAAATCCAATGGAGTCAGGCGCTTTCGGGTTGCCCGAAAATACCTGTGCGTTTGTGCCACAAGCTCTCCATCGGAACGGGTCTTCAGCACCGCGAGCAAAGTTGTCAACCCACAACGTGCCCTACTCAAGCTGGAAAAAGTGAACATGCTGGTTTTTCTGGCGAAAAACATTCAATAGCTTAATCATTTTATTTTCAATAAGGAGTGGCTTTTTCTGACGTACAAAAACGGTTCGAAATGTTGTATAGTTGTACTTTTAATTTATTTGATTCATGTTAATATATTTTAAAAATATACAAACGAGCATTTCCGCTGCGTTCTCATATGCACATTTTCGGTTATGTCTTGTTAGCCTGTTTATTGTTCAGATTTTCTTATTTGATAAGATCAAGTATTTTATTTATTTGATTCTTGTTGGTTTGTTACTGCCTTTGTTATTTAATGTAATTTTTGTTATTTGATAAGCCTGTGAGTGCTGGATTATATAGGGCTGTGTTTTAATTTAATTGATGTAGCCTACTGTACTGTTCGTTCTGTCGGTTGACTGCTGTATTTGCACTTTTTAAACATTTGTTAATAAAAGTTACTAATTTTTTACATGTTTTGTTATGTTTTCAGTATCATTAGGCCTATGTAATGCTTGCTTTTCTGTTTCTAAACGGTATAAGTGCAAGCTGCCATTTGGCCAGCGGACTCCACCTTAGTGCTACGAAGTGTTTTATTTGTTTTTGTTGTTTTTCTTTCTTTTTTTTTTAGCCTTAGCAACGGTAATACCGTATACCCCGGGAAAATGTGGAGACGGTTTAACGGTATCAAAATTTGGATACCGCCCAACTCTACTGAATATATGTTTGTGATGAGGAAACGTTATAACACAATTAAAAATAGTGCAATATAGGCCCTTTAAAGATCCTATATTACACAAAAAGGGTTCTTGTGATCTTTAAGCCATGTTATAATGTTGTTGACTCAGAAAAATATACCCAAAGCTGTGTTTCGCTTCATTGACACATGTTTGAATAATCCTTTAGTCTGTCTATATCTCCAAAGCTCAAAATACTCCACCTTATGATGTCATGTAGGGGTAGTTTTTAATCAAAGTTTCAGTCAAAATTTATTGATAAAGTGCTTTTCATACAAAAAATGTAACACCGTGATTAAAAACAATCCCACATTTCCTTTGGCCCATCCACAACCAAACAACCCAGACACACACACAGACGCGCACACACTCACATACACTCACACACACATATGAACATTATAAAATACATAAAACTACACAAAGTAAAACGTGAGGCTGAATACAGGTGAACCAGTTGAGAAGGCACCATCAGAGGAGCTCAAACTACCTTTCACCTTTAGTTCAGTAGAGATTGGTAATTCAAGGGCTGAAATTATCCAAATGATTCTAGTGAAGGTGCATAGAGTTTAAAAACACAGTAAAGTACTTCCTGTGCTACCATATGACATCACAAGGTGGAGTGTTTTGCGTTTGAGGGAAGAACTCAGCCTAAATATGCAGGATTTCTGTGTAAAACATGTGTGAATGAAACAAAACACAACTTAATATATGCTTGTGATGATGAAACAACATTAAAACCCTACAGGCCCGTTAATTTTCTTCCTGGATTGTGACGGCGGTAGTTGGTGGTTGCACTCACGGAGATGACGGTGCCTTTGCGGGGATCCAGTATCCGGAGGGTCTTGTCTTTGCAGGAGGTGAGGATCCTGGAGCCGTCCCTGTTCCACACGGCGCTGTAGATCAGGTCTGTGTGAACCGAGTCCATACGCACCACCGCCTCCCCGCGGGCAACGTTCCACAAGATCACAACGTTATCACAACCTACGGGGGAAAAAGAGGATGGAGGTTTTCATTTTGTACTCTTCTCTCTCATTTATTGTCTTTCTTTTTTAATTTTATGATGATTATTTATGTTTAGATTTGTCTGTATTGTGATTTTAATGTACAGGGTGTCCCAAAAAATGTGACATCATTTCACAAGCCAATAATTCTGGAAATTCTTGTTAAAGTAGCCTCAAATTTTCACAGAATCACAGAAAAACAGATCACGATTTTATATTTAATGTTTTATTTTTGTTTTGTTTTTAGGTTGAGCCGTTCACTCCCAAAGAGAAGTCATTTTGAGTTTTGGAATCTGCTCGACCACAGTCACCCAAGACTGTGCAGCCTTCAGTGCAAAATTTGGAAAAACTTCATCAATTGGTAAACAAATTTCGACTTGGAACCAAAAATTTAAAGAGAAAGGCTACTTATGATCTGATAGAAAAACATTAACATCAGAAGAGAAGTGAATAGGAGTGAATAGCTCAACATGAAAACAGAACAAAAATAATACATTAAAAGTATAAAATCTTAATCTGTTTCTATACATTCTGTGAAAATTTGAGGTTGAATTGCCTGCGAAATGATGTCAATTTTTTGGGACACCCTGTATTTCTTATTCTGTAAAGTGCTTTTATTACTTTGTGCACAAATTGGTGGTTCAAAGCCCGGTTTCGACATAAAAACATCACTGGTTGAGCGGCCCACTGACCCACAAGCGATTCCTTTTGTTTTTTTTTCTTGAGTTTTGCGTGTATTGTGGCACCATTGTAAGGTGACAGAACGATTCTTGGAATAAAACACACTCCTTCAGATTTATCTTCCACTATTTGATTTCCAGGTACATCCGGACACTTTTCTCAGAACTCTGCATGTTTTCTTCAACCTCTTTTCATGGCTGAACAAGTCCAGACACACACAACCTCTCCTCTGTCTTTTTTTAATGACAGAGATACTCAAATTTCTGCAACAACTACCACCTCAGGAATCACAAAGAGGGAGTATTTTATGTCTATGGGGTATTAACTGCTAACATATAACATATTTAGATCACCATGTTACATTTTATGGTATTGAAAATGCTATATTTGCCGAAAACAACATAAAGAGGGTTCAAATAGTACCCGATAGTGGTTGGTTTGTTACTCAAATGCAAAAGGAGGATTGCAACTTTATTTTAAAAGGTTTATAAGGGCCACATTAAAACACAGACCAGCATGAGGGTTGATTGAGGGTCATAGATTGGTGGTCAAAACAGTGAGTAATTCAAATCTGTGCATTTATAACAGGTTTGAATGACCCTCCAGACCTTTGTTCATGCTTAGACCCACAAAGGGACACGATAAATTTGCTTAATCAAGGTATATTTCAAAAACCAAGACCATAGTTTGGACATGCCTGGCTTACACCCTCAAATAATGACAGTTAATGGAAGAATATTGTCTTATATTGCATCCATTTGAAACTCAAATATGCCCTCTGTCCGTTTGGTCTGATTCTGCCGCTGATATAAACCCTCTTCAGGCGTGTTTTTGACGAGGGAGCAACATTATAACATGGCAGAAAGTTCAAAAAAGACTTCATCTTTAAGTAACTAAAAAGACTATAAGGCTAAACCAAAAAAAGCCCAATAAATAAAGTCAAAACTAACCCAGACAAAGCAGCAGGATTACAACGGGACTGTTTCTAATGCTGCTCCCTCCACTAGAGGGCAGCAGAGATTGTTGTAAGTGGCCAAGGCGTTGCAGTTTCATGTTCAAACTTCAAGACTAAAACTAAATCCAGATCATATCATGTTCATATCAGATCAAAATAAGTGTAATATCAAATAAAATTTAAGAATAAAGCCAAAAATGACTGGACATAAACAGAGAGGCCGTGTACATGACTTTTTACTGTCTTAAAAATGTGTTTGCAATGGTCCAAATCATCTTATTTATTCCCCGTGATAAGTTTATAAGCACTTTTCATAGCTCTCAAAGGCCAAAAAGGAGTGACGTAAAGCTAAAGTCAACTAGTAGGCTAATGTGCACTTCCTGATTATTATAAATGCTTTATAACTAGATGCAGACAGCGCACATTGAATTTATTTTGACCTCAAGAGTTGCTTGAACAATGTATCTGTACTGGGGCAAGAAAATGTTTACTCAAATACAAAATTAAGAAAAATAGTACATGCACTTAAACTATCTAAATGATAAAATATAGGGTAGCGCTTTAGTCAAACTTGTTATGCTGAGATTCTCTTTGATTTTACTCAGTGACGTGTTTAGAAGATTTTAACCCAGTTGTGTTCTCTATTATTGGTTCCACCGCTCTTTATTTAGGCAACGTTATTTAACCAAATAATGACGATGGACAAATTAAACTTTTGAGGAGAAATTTGATACGGAGAAGTTACGCACTGCACAAATTTTAAGACCCAGATATAAAAATTCAAGACTTTTTCAAGTCTTTTTAAGGTATTATTTCCAAATACCGTATATAATTTCAATGCCTTTAAGACTTTTAAAGACACTGTAGGAACCATGAAAATACCAGTGTTTCTTAAACTGCACTGCAAATTTCTCTGATCTGGCCAAGATTTTAAAACTTATATCAGGTTATTAATGTTGTTTTCACATTTATTACCTACTTACTAGTTCTGAGACGGCTTTGTTCTAGTCTAGAGGTGGTTTATTTTAACATAACTTGTCAAGTAAAATGATCTTGCTGCATAGACAGATAATTTCACTACTTTTAAGTCATTTTCTGATAGAATTAAGTGTTTATATTTTACATTTTGGCCAAGCTTTTTTGCAGTTCTACAGTTCTGTTTCACCAACCACTGGAGCTCTAGTGTTGTCAGTCCTATTATAGATCTGGTCAAGCCTTAAATTAGACCTGATTTAGTCCGGTTATAGTCCTGGCTTAGATCTGGTGTTACTCGAAAAGTCAAGTCTATTCTTAGCTGGTAGTTGTGAGAGTTTGTCTCAAGCTGTGTGTGGTACAGTACCTGCGGTCATGAGCACGTTGTGGGCTGTGGGGTGCCAGCTCAGGATGCCCACACGTTTGGAGTGCCCATCCAGTTTGACCACAGGCTCCGTCAGAGGAGAGCTCAGCCCGCCCTCAGGGATCTCCCAGATCTGAACGGGAAATTAGAAAAAGAAACTCCATAGAAACAAGCAGGTTACAGACCCCTAACCAAAAAGTTACACAGTGCAACTTTAAATTGTGATTTTCAAGGGGAACAATGCAGAATTCTTTGCGATTTTTTGTTTTGTTTTACAATTTAAACACCATTAAAACACAATCTTTTACACAGCCAGAACAACAGGTAAAAAAAGGTGCACTGTGTAACTTTTTGGTCTGCTTGTTTCCATGGATATGTCATTGCTCTGCCTAAAATGTTCCATAGTATGACATTAAACAGCTCTACTATACATTTATTACATTACAGGTGGTTTTATAGCTCAAAAATACCTAGAAAAAAAGACATTCTGACTATGTGCGGGGTCGCCTCTCCATAGATCTGACCTGTAATGTGGTATGGTTTGGTCTCCATAAACGGAACTGTTTAATGCCATACTGTGAAACATTCCCGACAAAGCAATAACATCTCCATGAAGAAAAACATGACAGATAATACACGAGAAAAGTTACAAAATGCACCTTTAACATTCCACTGTAACTTATCTTCTTGTCTCCATGGAGATGTGACTGCTTTGGCTAGAATATTGCACAGTATAGCATTAAAAGTATTAATCTCCATGGAGACAAGCGGCTGACACCACCAGACCAGACGAGAGCCTACTCGCAAGAAGAATACATGGTTCAGAGTGCATTTTTGAGAAAGAAAAATACCTATACCTACATTAAATGCCATATTGTGGAACTTTCTAGGCAAAGCAATAACATCTCCTTGGAGACAAACAGGTGACAGACCCCCCCAGGAGAAGTTACATAGGTTAGGTAAGGTTAAAAATACTTTACTACTATTACTTTAGGAAGAAGTGACACCTAAAACTTGCTAACTACCCCCAGACAGTTCACACTGATCCACACAGAGGTGTACTGTATGTATTTCTGTGGGCCGTTACCATGACGCTGCAGTCCTCAGATCCGCTGGCGATGATGTTGTCGTTGTGGGGACAGAACTCGATGTCCAGGACAGGCCCAGTGTGTCCACAGACTGTGGGGTACGACATGTCAATACGGCCCGTCTGAGAAACAAAAACAAAAGATTATTACAAAATCATTAATAATGCTAATGCTACTACTGCTACTACTACTACTGCTACTGCTACTACTACTACTACTACTGCTACTACTACTGCTACTACTACTACTACGACTGCTACTGCTGCAACTACTACTACTACTACTACTACTACTATGACTGCTACTGCTGCAACTACTACTACTACTACTACTACTACTACTACTACTACTACTACTACTACTACTACTACTACGACTGCTACTGCTGCAACTACTACTACTACTACTACTATGACTGCTACTGCTGCAACTACTACTACTACTACTGCTACTACTACTACTACTACTACTACGACTGCTACTGCTGCAGCTACTACTACTACTACTACTGCTGCTACTGCTAGTACTACTGCTACTACTGCTACTACTGCTACTACAACTGCTACTACTACTAGTACTACTACTACTACTACTACTAATTAAATTACACAAAGACTGCACAGTATGTTACTCTTGACCAAGTAAGAGAAGTTTCCTCAAATGCACAGAGCAAACTTCCTCTTTAAGGTCAATGAAGTTACAGCTATCATGATGTGAAATTGAACCATTTGTTTGTGCATAATTTGTAATAGTAATACAGTATGTAGTGCATGAATGGTGTTTACATTCATGCTATATATGCTTGTCTGTTCATTAACATGCATTGCCCCGTTTAAATAAATAAATAAAAAAAGATACATTTCATGCATTATTCATTCACTCCATTCTCCGATTGTTTGACTCCCCCAAATTTAAGACTTTTTAAAGACCTTTTTAAGACCACTTAAATGAAAATTAACACCAACATCGCACCCATTATGTGGACAAAAAACACCAGATCCAGTTCTAATAATGACCATTACTCACTGCTTTAAATAACAAAAAATACTTTTATTATACAATCTCATTCAGAACTCATTTATAGTCGTGTTCATTGCTTGTAAAATGGCCAAAAAATAATTTCTAATATTCTAACAAGATAAACTAAACTTTCACATGGTCTTGTCTCACTTTGCACTGCAGCCTGGTTGAGTTTACAAAAAAATAGGCTACTGAAATTTAAGACCTTTGTGAAAAAAATAAGACTTGTTGCCATGTTGTCCAACATGATTTAAGACTTTTTGAGGCCTTAATTTTGGAACATGAAATTTAAGACCTTTTTAAGACTTTTAAGACCCCACGGCTACTCTGATTCTTAATACTAGAACTACAGTACATCCTATTACGCTTGCTACATTTGCTATTATTACTACTACTATTACTACTACTACTACTCCTGTTTCAATTGTGCTTTTTGTGAACTGACCACTAAAAAAAGGATATATTGAACTTCACATAATGCACTTAAACTCATACACTGGTAAATAAATGACTAGATTACTGTACGTGTTCCTGCTTAAATCCCCAAATACCTCCTGAGCCTCGTCACATCAGCTGATTCAATTCTATTAGCTGTAATTGGACAGAGTGAGCTGGACGTATGAGTCCATCTGTAATGATTATATTCGGCCGCAGGCTTCATACTGACACGTTCACTTTCAATTAACTCAGCGCACATTTACTGTGTGTCCCAGATAATTATGCATGTTTGATTTTTCGTTATCGGGAAGAGGCGTTTTGCTTATTTTGACTAAGTCTGTCTAGTGGTTGACCAAGAGGAATTTCGATTGAGAACCTTTGGGCGTTTCTCAAAAAGGAGTTGTACGCCAAAATCCGTCAGTTTTCCTCTAAGGACAATCTTTGGAGAGTAATATTAAGCACAAGCAAGAAAACTGACTCCAAAACCATCAAGAATCTCACATTTTTGGTTGATTCTAGACTGGTTAAAGTCTAACAGAAGAAAAGTGGATAAATCAACATGTGAAATGCACATTTTATTTAAATATTGTTGAATATTGTTTTAAAATACAGAATATAACGCTATATACATGTGTTATTTATTTTCAGAAATGAACTTTATTTCTTTTCGATTTGACTTGGATAATTATCTAGAACAGTCATACTGTAGAAAATTGGATTATTGCACCTCTAGATAATAAAAGTATTTAAAAACTACCAAATAAAGCTGAAAAAATAGGCCTTTGCAATAGTAAAAAAGTAGATTTAGTAAAAATAAGCAAAATGCCTCTTCCCGATAACGAAAAATCATACAGGCATAATTATCTGGAACACACATATACACATAAAGCAATAAAGAAAACTGATGGGGCCATGTCCTGAAGCTAGAGGAGAAAATCTGAATGTTTTTATTTCATTTATTTACATATTTTTATTCTAATTTTAATCTATTACTGTATCGACAAACAGTTTCAACATATTTTGCTTGTCTTTATTGTGATATTATTACTTTTCCTGGATTGTTAGCCTTGTATTTGCAGCATTTAAATGAACTAACTCCATGGAGACAAGTAGTGGGCACCGTCAGACCGGGTTACGGGTCAGATCTACGGAGAAGCGAGCCCACTCACAGTAAGAGCAGTGTATTTTGAGCAAGAAAAACGTGCAATTGAATGAATAAATACAGGGATGAATAAATGAGAAGTAAGATGAATAAGGAACATTCTAGGAAAACAAATCAATAACAGCTCCATGGAGGATGTAGCATTAGAATTCTCAGTGTATAATGAGGAAAAAGATCTTTGCAAACTGTTTAAACTGAACTAGAGCGACAGAGTTAGAAATGCAATGAAGGGAGTGTAAGAGAGGGAAGTTAGGGATGATTTCTCCTATAGGATCGTGATAATGGTGAAGAGGAGCTGGAGAGACTGAAGAGGTGCATGGTTTCGCTGCTGCGGTGGAGTTTTGAAATACATAAAGAGAGGAGTGGATTTAAAATAATAGTAGAGATGTAATAGTACCAGGTTATGATAATGTTGTTTCCTCATCACAAACAGACCTGGAGTTGTGTTTTGTTTCATTCACACATGTTTAACACACAAACCCTGCAGATTTAGGCGGAGTTCTTCTTTCAAAACACTCTGTTCCACCTTGTGATGTCATGTGGTACTACAGGAAGTGCTTTACTATGTTTTAAAACTCTAAACACCTTCACTAGAATGGATCATTTCAGCTCTGGTATTGCCGATTTCTACTGAATTAAAAGTAAAAAAGGAGCTGTTAACTTGAAAATTACCGCTTCGTGACATCACAAGGTGGCACAGAGCATTTTGAGCTTTGGAAATGTAGACTCACTAATACAAAAGGTTTACTCAAACATGTGTGAATAAAACAAAACACAACTCCTTGTTTTTGATGAGGCAACAACATTATAACATGACTAAAAGCTCACAAGAGTTAATTTTGCGTAACAGGTGACGTTTAACTAAATATAACTTGAATTTTTGTCCTCTATACAAACTTTATCTCCAGAAATCTCACACTCAGTACAATACAATTTCCTTCACAGAGCGTAGACACATTCATATTTAGTGTCTTGAATGTTAAGCGTGAACCACATCCTGTGTCTTGAACATGGCCAAATATGGTAAAAACTCGACAGCGGCAAAGTTTCGTGTGACGGCTGCGTTAAACTTCCTTTTTCAGTTGTTGGCATCATTTAAATGATGGTGGGAAAGGTACTTATATGGTGAGTCTATACACTATTGTGTCCTGGTTTAGTACACGTCATAGACAGAACCAGTAAATCTGATGCTTTCTGTGCGTCTGATGGGAATACGCCCATTTTATAGCACAACTCTGCACTGCCATATCTTTATTTTAAGATACATATATATAATTGCAAGCTTAGAGGTCCTATATTACGCAACATTACTATATTACATGAAATTTAAGCCAAGTTATAATGTTGTTACCCCATCAAAAACATACTTGTAGTTGTGTTTTGTTTCACTGACACATGCCTGCAAAATGTATTTAAATGCAGGTACAAATAAAGCAACCTAACCTAACCTTTCATAACTACTTTCATATCTACTTTTTACCTTTTAATTCACTAGATATTGGCATTTCCAGGGATGAAATTGTCCAAATAATTCTAGCAAAGGTGTATGGAGTTTAAAAACACATTGGAGGACTTCTTTTACTGCAAATTTCTATGATCTGGCCAAGATTTTAAAACTTATATCAGGTTATTCATCTTGTTTTCAGATTTATTATCGACTTACTAGTTCAAAGACTGCTTCATTGTAGTGTAGAGGTAGTTTGTTTTAAGATAAGTTGTCAATTTCACTACTTTTAAGTCATTTTCTGATAGCTTTAAGTGTTTATATCTTAAATTTTGGGCAAAGTTTTCTGCAGTATTGAGTGTTTTTTGTTTGAGAGAAGAACTAAATATGCAGGGTTTGTGTGAATGAAACAAAACACAACTCCAGGTGTGTTTGCGACGAGGAAACCTCATTATAACAGATCAGAAAATAACCTAATAAGTGTCAAAAGTGTGAGACGATATGTAAAAGCACTAATAATTTGTCTTATATTCTATCTATAGCCTTGTTTCCCTGGGTTTATATGGGGCAGACTGCTTTGGCCAATACAGTAAGTGTATTGTGGCGTTTATTTCCTTTCATTCACTTGATGAGCACCTTTATGTACACGTTAGACTCACTCCTCTCTCACTAAAGCACCAACATAATCAATATAACATTCTGTACTTTAGATCTTATTGTGGTTAATTAGTATCGAAATGGAAACAGCTTCTACGGTGGCTAAAATGGCTTGGATAAGGATTTTAAAACAAAAACTATGAAATTAAATGCACAATGGCAATATACATTTCTAGTAGTAAGATCTGAGAGTTTTAACTGATTAATACCACTCTTGCTTTGTCATGTAAATATAAAAATCTACAGCAAATACCTGATTTTTCCCACATATTTGAGCAAAATATGTCTTGCTCTAGTGCAGATACATTATATAAGCAGTTCTTAAGGTCAAAATAAGTCCGCTGTGTGTTGTCTGTATCTCTTTTTAAAAGTGTTGTACTCAGGAAGTGTGCAGTTAGCATGCTAGTTGTTGTGAAAAGCACTTATAAACTCATCTAGGTGAATAATTAGGATGTTTTGAATGCATAAAGTAAGCAAGGAATTACTTTGGACCACTGTAAACCTTTTAAAATGAACTAATTCTGTTTTTCACGTTTTTAAGACAGTAAAAATGAGTTACAACTAGAGATGTTCCGATCTGATATTCAGTATCAGTATTGGCTCCTGAGCCGGCTCTTTTATGAGTATTGGACAGTATCGGATTCAGTCACATGATCAGACTGATCCAGTTTCACATGTTTTTGCAGCATCGATGTGCTTTATGGCAGCTGTAAATCAAAACACCACCATGTCGCTGTGTGGGACTTTTCACTACAACAAAATGGCAGCAAACAGCGACGCAATCGCTCCAAAAAAACAGTTTCTCATGGAGGAACCAACACCAACTCACTTTAACTCTACCAGTTTGATTCGTCACTTACAAAAGAATCATCTGGACGAGTTTGAGATTTACAAAGCCACAGCAGCAAACACTGGCGGAGGCGAGATAAGGTCGGTAAGGCTTACGTCGTCTAATGGATTTTTTGGAGCTAAGGTACGAACTTCCTTCACAACACTACATTACAGAGACGGCGCTACCGGAGCTATAAAACAAAAAAGGTATCGGATCAGTATCGGAAAGAACAATTCTTAAAAAATTCGGATCGGATCGGAAGCCAAAAAATCTTGAGCGGGACATCTCTAGTTCCAGCTCCTTTAAAACGTTTTCATTGTGTATTTCCCGTACCTTGTTGAGGGGCAGCACTATGAAGGCCCCTCCCCCGCTGGCATCCACGATCATGGCCACAAACTTGGGGTTGACGGAGCAGAAGTTGCTGTCCCAGGTCATCTGAGAGATGCGGATGTCATCGTAGCACTGGTCGGCCTTCACGGGCTGACCGAACACATGACGGAACTTACTGGACCGCACCACCTTTCTCGACATGGTGAACTGGAAACGACAAGAGAACAAAAATATGTTACAAAATAAGGCACAAAGGGAATGTCACAGTGGTTTAGGGGTTATCTGATGTTGTATTTAGACTTTCTGTAACTTTCTACCATGCCTATCCATCCATGCATGTTTGAGAATCTAGTGATCTCTCCTGGGACCTATTCAAACCTTGCTGACAGTGCAGTTCTGACTTCTGTACATTGTTTTCGGCAAATGTAACATTTTCAAAGCAATTAAATATAATATGGTGATCTAAATATGTTATGTGTTAGCAATTAATACCCCAGAGACATGCAATACTACCTCTTTAATGCTATTTTACATGTCTTTTCCCTGAATTTCACTTTGGGGATATAATAATAAAGTATTATCTATCTGTCTTTTATGGGTAGCCTCACTCAAGATCTGGAGATGGGTCTGAGCCCTAAACACTGCTCCTCACAGGTTGCTCCAGCAGCACTGCTTAAAGGACGGGTCAAATGCAGAGAATTTCCTGCACAAGGGATTCATTAAAATATAAATGAAGGTTCCTTTCACTGGCAATCGAAAGTGGAAGTCCTGTCTTTGAGTGGAGCCCAGACCAATTTTAATTATGGAGTGCTTTCTCAGTCAACTAAAGTGCTGTGAAACTGAATTATATTTATAGTTGCACCACCAAACCTTCCTGGTGGAGGGGAAACTTTCTTGTCTTGTAAGGTATCGACACGTATTTTCAGTAATAAACCTGTAATTTAATAAATCCAAGATACTGTGGAACATTTCCGGCAGTGCAATAACAGTGGACAAGGTCATAAAAGTTACAAAATGCACCTTTAACACCTTTAATCTAATGTTTCAGTGGTCCTCCTGGTGTTTTAGACTGAAGAAGTGTCCTGGAATTATGTCTAAACTTGGATTTTCCAAAAGATTCCCCACATAAAGAGATACAGGAATTGTCTGGGGTGAGGGAAATCTTGAAGTCTCTGCTTATTTGTTCTAGTGACGCATTCTCAAACGTGCAGTGATGGAAAATGGAAAGTTAAAAAGCAAATTATCTGTATTTGCAACCAAAGCTTCCTCTTTTAAAAGCTTACTCCTTTGTTTATTTATTTACTGACAACTGACTTGACAGGAGATGTTACACACTAATCCTGAACTGATAAGATAAAATAAATAAAGCGAAAACAACCATTATAATTATGAAATCTGATGCTTATTTTAGAGTTACAAGCATAATCAACCCTGCAACGAGAAAGACACCGAGCGTGAAAAGCTAAAACTAATTTTAAAAGAGGAAGTAGCATCTTTCACAAGTCCATCCCGTTTGCGGCGGCAGTAACTTTTGCAAACTGCACATTACTCTTGACCTTAACTAAAACACAACCTTATAAGACATTACAACTGGTCCCAACATTATATTTTACCTCAGCATGTTTTCACCTTCATGACTGTTAGACCACTTCCTCGATCACATGCTCCAAAAAACCTCTGCATTTCCTCTGTCACCATATAAGTCATCCAAGCCACTTACGGTGCAGTTTCTCACACAATTTCCACCATAAACGAGAGCATCTTACTAAAAAATCGAATGTTTTACCTCCATTTGCAGGGATAACATTGGTAGCGTCCAGAATTTCCTTGTTTTGAAATTGCGAGCCACATCTAGAGACCGTTCCCTGCACTCTCTCCTCGGCTCCCTCTCTTTCCTCTGTTTCGGCCCTAACTCAATAATCCTTCATAAAGTGGAGACTAATGTTATCAGTGGGTAAAAGGCAGGTCAATAATACAGGCCCGCTGCTGTCTAACCTGCTCAAAGTGGTGGAAATATTGGACTAAGCTATTTATTTATAGGAAATGTTGATGTGGCATGGACAGTATAGTGAGTAATGTTAAAGTACTTAGTAGTGCTCGGGTTAAGAGAGTTGAAAAGTGAGAATAATACAAGATTTAGTCAAAATATAACTCATTTTTTATGCTTTTTCAATTGCATGTTCACTACTTGCAGCTATTACATGCAGTACTATAGAGGTAATCAATTGAACTCTATGGAGTAGTGGGATTTTGAGCGTTATGAAACACTTAAACGTAGAAATAACTTTGGTAGTAAAGGGTCTGCCATGTGCTTGTCTCCTCTCTGTGATAATTGCACTGACCTTTGCACTTTAAACATATCTATCTTGCATTTGTTCAACCAGAGATGTTTTTATTGCTGAAAAAATACCCTGAAAAATGTGCATTATCACTGTGCAGGCTCGCATTTCCACAGATCTGAACTCGCCTGACAAATCCAGAATGAAATCGCTGTATTTTTACACAGATTGATATCAGGATGGATCCCACGCCCTCTTCTGCGCCTCAAACCTGGTCAAAAGTGATAATCTGATGGAGTTTGCTTTACTAACTAAGGCTAATTAAAGTGTATTTACGATAAAACTATAATAAGCAGAAGAACAAGGATGGAAATGAAAGTCTATAGCTCCGCTATTGAGGAATTCAGCCAATTCTCAGGCTACAAAATGAGCGTAATTATGAAAAATCATTAGCTCTTCCTCTAGGAGATTAAATGAATATCTTAACACGTTATCACCCCTTTAATGTAACTACAAATGGGTTTAAATATCAGGACAGATCAGGGTATTCGCAGGTCTGACTACCCCAGATTTAAGACTTTTTAAATACCTTTTTAAGACCACTTAAATGATGCACCCATTACGCAGGGGAAAAACACCAGATCCAATTCTAATAATGACCATTACTCACTGCTTTAAATAGCAAAAATACAAAATTCTTATTCAGAACTCATTTATAGTCATATTCATTGCTTGTAAAATGGCCCAAAAAAATCATTTCTAACGTTCTAACAAGACAAACTAAACTTTCACATTGTCTTGTCTCACATTGCACTGCAGCCTGGTGAGTTTACAAAAATAAGATAATCAAATTTAAGACCTTTGTGAAAAAATAAGACTTGGACAACATGATTTAAGACTTTTTAAGGCCTTAATTTAGGAACATGAAATTTAAAACCTTTTTAAGACTTTTAAGACCCCGTGGCTACCCTGCTGATATGTACATTTCCACAGATTTTACAAAACTAATTAAGAATAATCTTTAATCTGTAATTGTAAAAGTCAAAACTGACCTTTTTAGATGGACTAATCTTTCATTATCATTGATGGATCCGGTAGCAGTTATAAAAATGGAAATTAAAGCTGCATTGTGAAACTTTTCTGGTGGAGGATCTGTCAGAGACTTGGAATTTCCATGGAATTGTTATTACCTTCTCTGTAATTTTTCACTTTGTGTCTTCATGGAGCCCAAACCAGACCAAGTTACAGGTCAGATCTGTGTTTTTTTTAATACAGATTGAGATCAGTCTGGTCCCCACATCCTCCTTTGTGTCTCAAATGTGATCGTCCAATGGAATTAGTTTATTTCAGTGACGCATGTGAAACGAACGAGCTCATTGGTCGCGTTTAATTTACAAATAAAATCAAATTGATCTCGCCTCAGACTAACAGAGTTTATCTTCGCTCTTTGATTCTGCAGAAATCTGAGATGCTTTTCAGTCCCCTGTGATCATTTCTTTCTTTCTTTTCTTCTTTCCTTCTTCTTCTTTGATAAAATGACCACGCACGTCCCTGATTAGCTGATCCACCTGTCAATCATGTCCATCTGAAATCTGTGAGATTCATTAGAGACCAGACTCATGTGCACATAAACTACTGAAGAAAACAAAAGTCTGGATCCAAGGCAAGATCTGACCTGTGACTTGACCTGGAGGCATCACCTGATTGTCTCACTGATAAGTTTAATGCTACATTGTGGAACTTTCCATTCAAAGCAACATCTTCATGTAGACAAGGAGAAAATAAAAAGAAAAGGAAAAAAAACAATATCTAGGTGAGTTAAAATGCCTTAAATTAAGAACATTTTTCTTTATTTGAGTAGATTCATCTTGACTAGTGAAATTATCTGCCAGTGGAAAAAGTGTTTTTCTCTTAATTCAAGCAACATTTGATTTTATTTCTTATTTTAAGTGTAGCAAGATGTATTTTCATATTTTAAGTACAAAAAGTCTTAGATAATTTAACTTGTCAAATGAAATTTACTCAAATCATGGTAAAACTTTCTTAATCCAAGCCATTTTATCTTGACTAGATTTGTTTTTTTGCAGTGAATTTTGTTACATCATGATAAAAATAGAAGAATATGGACTTGAATTTGCAGGATTTTTCATTGTAAACTTAAACATTTTAGCACAACTGTTTGAACTTATCTTTAACGCCCATATTTGCTTCAGTGACAGTAGCAGATTATGTGCATTTCAGGAAGTTGCAAAGGGTGTCAATACTGCTTACTTGTAAACCACACACATTAAAAAAAGAAAGAAATAAACTTCTTTTTTTACGTAAACGTCGCTTTCAATGCTGGTTTTACACTAATGTAGTTTATGCAGCCAATTTTAACCAACTCATATCTAGTCCAGTGTTTGCAATGGGCACATTCAGAACACAAAGTGAGACGTAGTTTTGCAGAAGAGAGCGGAACTAAATAAGGAAGTTACAGGGTCACTCAGTTTTGCAAGCTTTGTATTTCTTTCTTACTGGACACATTTTTTATTTTTAGTGCAAAAAAAATGTGATGACTGCAAAAATTAAACAATTCTATGATTCTGTGTGTTTAGTTGCAAAAATAAATCATCAATGGACACAGTTTGGCTTATTAAATTGTAATTTGGCATTGCTTTTTGGTTAAAACTTTTAGGTTCTGAAGTTACATGAAGTATAGTCGTTTTTTTAATCTTAAATTATAACTTAAATTATAATTATAACTTAAAATTTCTGTTACCCATTCTCCCCTTTAATATAAACAAAATCTGCCTATTTCTTTGCATGGTTTTCAGCTTCCTGTTATATGCTGCCATTTTGAGGACCGCTGGCTATTCAAAAATCGCTGTACTTGTTTTAAATTGTCAGTCGCTATGGCAACGGTCCTCACTTTCCATCATTCCCAAAGCCACGGACAAATCGGGTCCAGTTAAAATCACGTATTATATTCATGCATGCATTCATTCACATTTTTTTCCAGCTTCCTGTTGCCTTTTGTGGAGAATTGTGAAGGATTTGCACCGTTACCATAGCGATTAACCATTTCAGACATGTTTTGAATGGAGGGGAAACATGTTGCATATAAGAGGAAGCTGAAAAACCCAGTGAACATGCAACGTTTTGATGACAGTCTCACGCAAAAGCTGTAATACGCTGGTTTAAATGGTTAATCGCTATGGTAACGGTCCACATCTTCCATCATTTTGAAAGGTTAGGGCACGGCAGGGTCTTACCTGGTTGTTACGGGGGGGCTGTTGAGGTTGAGAGGTCCGGAGGGCTGCACCTTGTCGGCAGAATGGGCGCTCACAGCAGCCGGAGGAGGGTGAAATATGAAGTGTGTTTCGACAGGGAGGAAGTGAGAGCCCGGGCCAAGGTGGAAGTAGTATTGGGGCGGGCGCGTCGTCGTTTTGGGTCAAATGTTGAACTGCACAAGAGCAAAACCCAGATGGTGGTGCAAGAAACAACTGAAATCATGTCCTATATTAGCCGAAATGGATTTGTGTGAGCTTTAAATCGCGTTATAATGTGGTTATCTCATCGAAAACAAACCCGGAGTTGAGTTTTGTTTCACTCACACAGGTTTGAGTCTAATTTCCAAAGCTCAAAATGCTCTGTTCCACCAGTATTTTTCAAGTTAACAGCTACTTTTTGCATTTTACTTCAGTTGATATCGGCAATTCCAGGTCTAAAATCATCCAAATGATTCTAACAAAGGTGTATGGAGTTTAAAAACACACTGGAGCACTTCTTTTACTGCAAATTTCTCTGATCTGGCCAAGATTTTAAAATTTATATCAGGTTATTCATGTTGTTTTCAGGTTTATTATCCACTTACTAGTTCTGAGACTGCTTCATTCTAGTCTAGAGGTCGTTTATTTTAAGATAAATTGTCAACTTCACTACTTTTAAGTCATTTTCTGATAGATTGAAGTGTTTATATCTTAAATTTTGCACAAGGTTTTCTGCAGTATTGAGTGTTTTCTGTTTGAGAGAAAACCTAAACATGCAGAGTTTGTGTGAATGAAAAAAAAACACAACTCCAGGTGTGTTTGCGATGAGGAAACCACATTATAACAGATCAGAAAATAGCCTAATAAGTGTAATACATGTTAGATGATATGTAAAAGCACTAATAATTTGTCTTACATTCTATCCATAGCCTTGTTTCCCTGGGTTTATATGGGGTAAACTGCTTTAGCCAATACAGTAAGTGGAGGAGCACTTCCTGTATCACCACATGACATCACAAGGTGTTTTTTTTTTGTTCGAGAGAAGAACTCAGCCTAAATATGCAGGCTTTGTGTGTTAAACGTGTGAATGAAACACATAAACCCTTAAAACATCGTGTAGTATTGTCCATTCCAGTCGAGTCGGGTCATGTCCAGCTTCAATTTGCTTCTGTTATAGGGAGTATTATACCTCTGATGACGTAGACCGAGATAACAAGAGCTGACAGTGTGGGGGTAGCACAGCACAGACATCTCTATGGAAATAAATCAATAAATCAGTTTAAGGCCCTACAGTGAACAATGTAAACTTAAAAAATCAATACACAACTTAATCAAATGAAAGAAAAAAGCAAACAAAAAACATTATTGACTGTTTAAAGCAGGGGTGCCCAAACTTTTTTCATCTAGGGCCATATATTAAAACACAGAGCAGCGTGAGGGCCGATCGAGGGTCATAGACTGGAGGTCAAAACAGTGAGTAATTAAAAACTGTGCATTTATAACAGTTTTAAATGACCCTCCAGACCTTTGTTCATGCTTAGACCCTCAAAAGGACAAACTACATTTGCTTGGTCAAGGTAGATTTCAAAAACATGCAGTAAAAAGTACTACTTGTGGTAGTTTGGGCCAATTCATTTGGAAGCCTGAGGGCCAAAAACAACTGGTCTGAGGGCCACATTTGGCCCCCGGGCCATAGTTTGGACATGCCTGGTTTAAAGCATTTCAACCTTGTATATTTCTTTTTTTTTTTTTTTTAAGCGGCTGCAATGTTTTTAAATAAATTTGACGTAAAAAAAAGACCAAAAAACACCAGAGCGTTTAAAAATATAGACTTCGTTTATTGCACAATCGTTGCTGGAGGAGGGTGAGAGCCTGTCTGTTACGAGGCCGCCATTTCATTTTTGACAAGAGGGGGACAAAAGGATTTATTCCAGATGAAATTAGTCCACTTTTTTAATCCCAATTCACACTCACGTCCACCAGGGGGAGCCATGCTACTTAAAACGTATGACGGTAACAGACAGACCCTCGTTTAGCTCCTTTCTCTGTCCAATATAAAGAGCTTCTAAACCTGTACAATTACATAGAGTGGTGTCAGTAGATTTCACAACACATACAGTTTTAAACAGGCTGTCCGGCACCCGTTATGATTAAAAAACTCAAATTTCTTTGTTAGTTTCCTTACAATATATTATAGTTTAACATACACACAAAAGGACAAATATTGGGTCTGAAAATTCTGCCCTCCGAACATGGATCAGCGATACTACTAGTTTAAAATCAGTGAATAATTACATATACTGACCTTTATTTTTATGCTTTGTAGCTTTGTAAATTGGCCATATACTGTTATACGAGGTTATACAACAGGACAAAGTCAAATAAGAGTTAATTTCAGGAAGAAATCTGGTTAAATCACATGTATTATAATTGTTTTTTTCTCTTTTTCCATTAAATATTTACCAGAAGACAGCTGCATCCTTCACGCGCCAATGACAACTTAAAGACTAACTGACTGTGAATAATAAATAGTGAAGCATTATAGTGTAGAATTATCATGAAATTTGCTGTTCTAGACTGAATTTTTACAGTTTTTAGGTCAAAATAATCACAAATGAAGCAGTTTATGTCGCCTCGAATCAAAACAACATATTTATTTTCAAGAAATATGTATTGTCTTATAATTTAAGTTTAGATTATGCTTAAAACATAGTATTATTATTGATTTTAAGGGTTATTTTAAAGATTGCATAACTTTTCTGGTCATTTTCTTGTCACTGCTCTGCCTGAAATGTTCCACAGTGTGACATTAAACAGCTCTACTTTACATTTATTCAATTACAGGTGGTTTTATAGCTCAAAAATACCTAGAAAAACAGGTATTCTGACTGTGAGCGGGGTCGCCTCTCCACACATCTGACCTGTAACTTGGGTCTGATTTGTTCTCCCTGGAGACAGAAAGGTTTAATGCCATACTGTGAAACATTTCAGACAAACCAATAACATCTACATGGAGAAAAGCATTTGATAGACCCTCCACTAAAGAAATTACGCAATCCACCTTTAAAATAACCATTAAAATCTATAATAAAAATAAGTTTTTTAAGCACACTGGAAAAAAATATCTAGGAAAGTTCAAATGAATTAAATTAAGAACATTTTACTTTATTTGAAGTCGATTCAACTTGACAAGTAAAATTATCTGCCAATGGAATAAGTTTTTTCTTAATTCAAGCAACATTTGATTTTGTTTCTTATTTTAAGTGCAAAAAGTTGTTGTTTTTCTTATTTTAAATGTACCGAGATGTCTAAAATTAAATCTGAAGACAATGCACTGCAAGAAACAAAATCTAGCCAAGTTAAAATGACTTGAATTAAGAAAGTTTTATCACGATTTGAGTAAATTTCACTTGACAAGTAAAATAATCTGCCAGTGGAATAAGACTTTTTGTACTTAAAATATGATAATACATCTTCCACACTTAAAATATGAAAAACAACAACTTTTTGCATTCAAAATAAGAAACAAAATTGAATGTTGCTCAAAATAGGAAATACACTTATTCCACTGGCAGATAATTGTACTTGTCAAGTTGAATCTACTCAAATAAAGCAAAATGTTCTTAATTTAAGTCATTTTAACTTACCTAGATATTGTTTTTTCCACTGTGGTTTGGTCTCGATGAAGATAGAAAGGTTTAATGCTGTACTGTGGAACATTCCTGACAAACCTATAACATCTACATGGAGAAAAGCATTTGACAGACCCCCAAGTTATGCAATCCAGCCTTTAAAATAATCCTTATAATCTATAATAAAAATACGTTTTTTAAACATTTCTTGAAAATAAAATGTTATTTTGATTCGAGGTGACAAAAACTGCTTCAGTTTTAACTATTTTAACACCACAAATATGAAAAAAAAGTCCCAAAATGTTGCTAAAACACATTTAAATAAGAAATATCCAAATTAAAACACAATTCTTGCATCAACATTACATTTTGGTCTTAAGCGTAGACTTCTAGAGTGTGCAGTCTGTGGTCTAAAGACACAGCGCCATCATCTGGTAACTTTGAACAATGCCTGTAAATTGTAAATTCCGTATAGAGTAGAGTATTTTAGATGAGAAACAAAAGAAATATTTGGCGATAAACTTTGATAGAGCTCTCAAATCTCGACAATAAGCATCACTGAGACTAGAAGTACTGTCGGCCATGTTGGTAAGGGCAGAATCCGTCCCGTTTTGACTGTTTCTCAGCTACTGCGGTGGCTCCCTGAGAAGTGGGAGACCAGTCCATGTTATAGCCAAGCCCTCAGTACGTTTATAATAGCTGCTGCTGCTAGTTGCACCACAAACTTAAACTTATATCAAACCTCGGTATAATTCTAATAATATTAACAATGCATAGATAGACTGGGAGGTATCACTGCAACATGCCTGACCACAAATCAACCGATATTCACGTCTCCTCCGACAAGTTGTGATCTAAAAAGACTCGAATATAGGGTTACAAAACTTCAAACTTGACATTTTCCAAGTTTTTTCCCCGTAACTGACACAAGACAGTCTTCGTAGATAGTGGATTATGTTGTGTGAGTTGTGGCTGACGTGGTATAAGATCACAGCAAGAAGAAACCAGTCTCGCAAGTTGAATTTTCAAGGAATAGATGCAAATGTTTCATAGAAATTCAAACGTGTAAAACCTGATTTTGCATAGGAGATTTGATAGATTTCCATTGGGCGATTGGAGATTCTCAGAGGTTTAAACCTGGTCTGGCAATTCGTCATTACAATTCAAGGTTTACAGCTAAGCAGGTTCAAAATTGCATTGGTAAATTCTCGTATTTATGGGGCTAAACATGCATTTTCAGAAACTTTTTGAAACTTTTTTTGCCTTGGGAGTTATTAGCCGCTAATATGAGCCTACTAACATTCAAATAGACCTAAGATGAAGCGTTTATTTTTGGTTTTCTATCATCTAAAGTGCACCACCTACTCCTGAATATTGTATAAAAAGTCATATGAACATTTGAACACAATGTATTGATATTTTTCAGTTGATGTCATCAACTTTCCTTGGGGGTGTGATGCTAACTGGAGGCACTTCTCCGTTAGAAGAATTTTATTTTAACGCAATCTGACGCACGGAAACGCATTACCCAACAGTTTTTTTAGTTAGTCACTCTCACCTTTTTATCGAAAATGCTCGTATACGTCACAAGCTCCGGAAAATGTGCCGTTTAAATCCATTTTGCAGTTTTTTTCCCTAGATTACAGACGATTTAAAAGCGTTTTTGTCTAATGTGTGCGTTGCGTCGCCATGGTAACCGCTGAATATTCTGCCAATAGAGCCGACGTGTGGGAAAACCCCCAGCGTGACGTCCCTGCAAAGTATCAATTGTCAATTTAGAGGAACGCCGAGTCCTAAAAATGGTTCGCAAAGTGGTAGAATTACACAGAAATATGAAATTGAACCCTCAACTGTGAGATAATTGTTCTGAATACAAACTGATCTGTTACATGTATTAAAACAAATTTAAACATCAGTATCTGTAGTACTTTTGCCATTTCTTGCTTTCAAATTGTCAAAAATAAAAATGAATTATAAGTGGTGCAAAGTTAAACATTTTTCCTTGTAGCTCATTTTATTTTATTGTTTATAATTGAGGGATTTTCTTTTCAAATTGTATCTATACAATTTTTCCAATCTATTAAAACACTATTAAAAATCTATGCAAAAATCTGTTTACCATTGTTGTTTAATCTAAAATAGTCCCAAGCTTGCATAGCTGAGAGCTTTTTGCGAATTAAAGCCCCATTAAGAAACATTTCAGCCACTAAAGTTAACAAAGATAACATAAAGTGCGATTTTAATGCCTTATTGATAGTTTAAAGATGCACTGTGTCACTTTTCTGGTGTAGGTACGACACATTTTTTGTTGTTTTTGAGTTGTTATTGTTTTGCTTGGTATGTTCCAGAGTATGGCATTAAAGTCTGTTCAGCGTTTGTTTCGTTAGAGGCGCTTTATTGTTCAGAAATACCTTTAAAGTGATATTTTATGTTGGGAAATTAAAAAAAAGTACTACAATTTGGCGTACAGTGTTGTATTTTAAAAATAAATTGATGAAAACTGTATTTCATCCAGAATATATCGGGTAAAATATATCCGGCGTTAGTGATGGAGTTACTGATTTTAACGTTCTAGGGTTAAGAATCATCATGCATTCTTGTGTCAGCAGGCTCGCCTCTCCACCGAACTGATCTGTACTTTGACCTGCGTGTGTCTCCATGGGAATAGATAAGATTAATGCCATACTATGAAACATTCCAGGCTGAGAAAAGGGGAAAAAAATGGGCGAAGAAAAAGAAAATACCTTAAAATTATAGTTTACGATTGTAGTAAAAAGTAAAAAATGAGGAGAGGAAATGATTATGGTGAAAATAATATTAGTTAAATATAGTGTTAATTAAAAATAGTGCAAAGAAAAGAAGGAAAGGAAGGAAAATTAAATTATAAATAGGCCAAAATATAAATAAAAGGCAGCCTAGGAGTATGTTTACGCTGCAGTACCACATTACTTTTACTTTTTATTTACTTAAATGTGTGTGTGTGTGTTTTCTGTATTGTTTTCTGTTGTTGTGTCTAGTTTTGTGGACTGTTAAAGTGTTAGAAATGTTTTATTTTGTGCAAAAAAGGGGCAGATATTACAAGTTTATACTTCTTTCTGATCCTTTTCATTCACATTAGTGTATGGTGGCCATACCGGCTCGTCAAAGCCTGATCCCGTCAGATCTCAGAAGCTAAGCAGGGCCGGGTCTGGTTAGTACTTGGATGGGAGACCACTGGGAATTCCAGGTGCCACAGGGGGGCGCCAGTCGCAAAAAACTGTCATTGTGTCCTTAGGCAAGGCACTTCATCCACATTGCCTAGTATGAAAGTGGTGTGTGTGTGAATGGTGGTGGTGGTCGGAGGGGCCGATGGCGCAGATTGGCAGCCTCGCTTCCGTCAGTCTGCCCCAGGGCAGCTGTGGCTACAATAGTAGTTTACCACCACCGGGTCTGGAGTGAATGAATAATGCTCTGTAAAGCGTCTTTGAGTGTCCAGAAAAGCGCTATATAAAACTGATGCATTATTATTATTATTATTATTATTATCAATCTAGTTATTTTGTATTTATCTTCATGAATGAAATAAAAATTTAAATGAAATTAATTGTTTTCATGTTTATTACTGTATTTTGTTTGATGTTATCTTCTATTGTTATTAATAAAAACAAAAAAATAAGCAAAAAACAATATACCAAATAGTTAAAGATTAGCGTGTGGCTTATACCCTCCCCAAGAAAGGTTACGCAGTGCATCTTTAATATGTTTTTTAGCCAATTTGTAGTCTTCTTTATGAAATTATTTTGTAAAATTATTGAAATTTTGCTATGCCATTTATAAATCATGTTTGGGACACAATAGCCTTTATAAAAATTAACCAATAGGGGGCGCTTTAAACCACGTCTTTATACAGTACGTTGCCAGATGCGTTCAACAGTAGCTTGTAATTGGTAAAACTGAAAAAAAAAACTCAATAAAATAAAGTTCCCATAACATTTTAAATCTAACGTACTCCCATGCAGGTTCATTCCGATGCCATGACACGTATTTTTCTATCGGTTGCATCCCGTATGTTTTTAAACTAGCAGAAGAGCAAAGCATGTCACATTTTGACACTAAAAGGGGCTT
Source organism: Odontamblyopus lacepedii (assembly GCA_034769755.1). Classification (NCBI taxonomy): domain Eukaryota; kingdom Metazoa; phylum Chordata; class Actinopteri; order Gobiiformes; family Gobiidae; genus Odontamblyopus; species Odontamblyopus lacepedii. Next base: position 10,520,590 of record CM068351.1, read on the forward strand.
TGTAATCTACGTGCAAAACCAAACTTCACCTCTGAGCGTTGTTCGCACAGGAAGTTAACTTGTGAGAACAAAAAAAAAATTCAAAACCAAGTGTCGGCTATAGGTGTGACCATTGGCAACGAAAATGACATTGTGCAAAGTTCATTTCAAACTATTTCCCCACACAACCAAACAAACACAAGTTGATCCCTTTAACAGTTCACCGAAAAACATAAATAATAAATAATCACACAACACAATCAACACAAAGCAATAAAGGCTAAAGGGTCCATTCCTCAGTGCAAGGTAAACCCCACGTACAAAATAAATAACATGAAAACACACGTGAAAATCTTTGTAAACATGTTTAAAATTGTCAAAAGCTAAAATTGCATTAAAATAGTTACACACAGCAGTCCCTTTTGGGCCCATATTTCCTATTTAAATATAATGTTTCTCGTCTATAATGTTTCTCGTCACAAACAGACCTGGAGCTGTGTTTTGTAATAAAAAGATTGCTTAAATATGTGTGAATGCAACAAAACACAACTTTGGGTGTGTTTCTAACTTTCTAACATAATTTACAGTTCACAAGAGTCAATTTTGCGTAATATAGGACCTTTAAAGTTTAATAAAGTAGCGTAGTAGTGGTATTATCTCGTAAAAGCAGTGGAAATATAAAGTACTAAAGCGCTGTAACGACCTATAACAGATAAATAAAATGTTTTTAAAATGCTAAAACAAGTTTGACAAGAATGATGGAAGTGGTTTGACTTAAAGATGCAACTTTTCCACCTTTTCCAGTGGAGATGTTGTCGCTTTGGCAAAGCTGTTCCACAGTATGACATTAAATGCATTTATTCAGATGGAGACAAGCCTTAATGTTAGAGGTCAGATCTGTGGAGAGGCAGCCCTGTTCACAGCAAGAATGTGTGTTTTCCAGGTAATTTTGAGGCATAAAAACACCTGTAATAATAATAATAATAATAATAATAATAATAATAATAATAATAATAATAATAATAATAATAATAATAATAATAATAATAATAATAAATTTTATTTACTAGGCGCCTTTCTGGACACTCCAGGTGGCCTCACAAAAACATTAATTTGAATCTGAAATCTATGGTTTGTAAATGTTTTAAATAGCCGTATGAAATTGTTGCTTGAAATGTGTCCTGTAATATTCTGGATGTTATTGTTGCGCTGCTGTCTTGGCCAGGACTCCCTTCGAAAAGACTTTCCTGGTTAAATAAAGGTAAAAAAAAAAAGATAAATACTATTACAACATACCGTTAAAAGCCTACAGTACAGTTAAAGTGGGACAGTATTTAACTGATTGATTGGATTTTGTATTGTATTTTATTAGTATTTACTGTTTAACTGAATAAATGCAAGATAGTTTAGTTTAATGCTATACCGTGGAACATTCCTGGAAACAAGCGGGCGGCGTATAACTCTCACCAGAAAAGTTTCGTACTGCACCTTTAAGCAGCTATGCCACCGTTTAATTTAGCAAAAGTGGAGGCAGATTTTCTTATTTTTACTATATTGTATGAACATTTTTTCCTAGAAGTTTCCAACGTCCGACTCGTCCCTGAAGTGGATATCGTCCGGGCGACCGTAAAACCGTTGTGCAAAAGAAAAACACGTGCCAAAATGAAACGATAATCCCGGATAATCTCAACGGAGCTAAACATTTCGGTGAACTCTGACCCTGATTGTTTGAGCAGTGAACCCGGGGCTTTCAGACAATGTGACTCAAATCAGATTAAACAAAAAGCCATATCGCGCAAATAAACAGGATAAAGCCGCGAGTTAACCGAGAAAACACGATTTCAAAGGGGTAATTGTGGAATAAAACGCTGCTTTTCTGGTTACCCTGCTTGTCTCCATGGCGATGTTACAAAATATCCCGCTGTATTGCATTAAACTCTTCTTGGAGGCCACACTAGGTCGAGTTACAGGTCAGATCTGCGGAGAGGCTGCCCCTGTTCGCACGCATGCTTTTTGAGGTATGTTTAAGATATAAAAAATACCTGTACTTGAAGAGTTTAAAGCCATACTGTGGAAAATTTCAGACAAAACAACAACAGCTCCATGGAGACAAGCAGGTGGCAAACCCTCCACTGTTAAAAGTTACATAGTGCACCTTGAAATCTTTGAAATTACATGTTTTTTCTGTCATTTTTCAAGTTTGCATGATTATAACTTATTCATTATGACACTTAATAAAACATAAGTATAACAGAATGTCTTTCAGTGCGTGTACTAAGTGTATTTTCTATTAAATTTGGCAAAAACGTGTTCAAAAATCCATTTAAAACAACATAATATGATTTACAGCCCTCGCCTCATTCAAATAAACATATTCATGGCGCGTTAGTCGTGATAAATGCTGCTCAGTGCATTACATTTCAGTATCATGGACACATTTGAATAACAAACCAGTTTACAGGACGATGTGTTAAATGAAACAAGGCTGTTTCATAAAGAATGTTGTAGACGAGAGACTGGGGCTGAATCAGCAACGGATAAAGGTCCTATATGACGCAAAACGGACTCTTGTGAGTTTTAAGGGATGTTATAATGTTGTTACTTCGTCAAAAACAGATCTGGAGTTGTGTTTTGTTTCATTCACACATGTTTAAGCAGTTTAGTTCAGTCTGTTTACATCTCCAAAGCTCAAAATGCTCGTTTAGTTTAACAGACATCAGCACATTACCTCAGTTTTAGGTTCTCTTCACTGGCTGCCTGTGGGTTTTACTGCGTTTAAGGTTTTACTGATCACTTTTAAAGCTCGTTTAGGTCTCGCACCAGTTACATTTCAGATCTTTTAACCCCGTACGAGTCTCCCGCAGCCTTAGATCCTCAGGCAGGTCCCTCTTCGCTGTTCCAAAGTCCAGACTCAGGACAAATCGCGATTGGGCCTTTTCAGTCCGAGCGCCTCGACTCTGGAACGACCTGCCTAAGGAGAAAAGGCTGCACCATCAGGATCATCTTTAAATCCATATTGAGCTCCCTTTTACCCAAATTAAATGCAAATTGTGAAAACAAAATTAATTTTAAGATAGCTAAAATCATGTTGTTAGCAGCAAAAAAGGAATTACAAGGAAATGGTTAAAAGCAGAAGCACCAACAAAAGAAAACTGGGCTGACGTGATTCACAATTTTTACGCTATAGAGAAATTAACTTATGCCCTAAGATTAGAAACAGAGAAATTTGAAAAGATATGGAAGAGTTGGCTGAATTTTGTTTGTTTGTATTTTATCTGAGTACTCATTTCCCCAGTGTTCTGTTCGCTACCAAATTGATTTTTTCTTTTCTTTCCAACAAAAAAGTAAAAATCTGCATTTTATTTTGAAGATTAAGTTTTAGAAAATGACTGTGCCTTAAACAATATTTGCATTTCTGTAAGTGTAATGATTGTCTTGAAAAACCAATAAACAAATAATTGAAAAAAAAGTATCATCTTTAAATCACTTCTTAAAACTCATTTTTATCGGTTGGCATTCGTTTAACTGATTTTAGCTTGATTTTATTCCTTATTTATTCTCTATTTTATTAACTTTATTTATAATTAACTGAATTGATTGCTTCACTGTCTGTTTTTGTGCTTTCTGGATGGTATTTTTATTGTTCTTTGCTACTTGAACAGTACTTTGTAAACCTTATTTTTAAAAGTGCTTTACAAATTAAGATTTATTATTATTATATGTCGTGGTAGTTTCAAAATTTACAGCTCTCTTCTACCTTTTGTTCAGCAGAGATGGGCAATCCCAGGCCTGAAATTAACCAAATGATCATATTTTGCTATTTTCTGATTTTCTGTTGAAGTGAAAACACGTTGTACCACTTCGTGATGTCATGTGGTGATACAGGAAGTGCTCTGTTGTGTTTTTAAACTCCACACACCTTCGCTAGGATCATTTGGATGATTTCAGACCTGGAATTTCCAATCTCTACTGAACGAAAAGGTAAAAGGTAGCTGTTTAAAACTACCACTTCATGACATCACGAGGTGGAACAGAGCATTTTGAGCTTTAGAGGCGTAAACAACAGCATTATAACATGTTTAAATGCTCACAAGAGTCAGCTTTGCGTAATATAGGACCTTTACGTACTTATTAAAAAGTAACACAACTTTTTAAATGGCTGTTTTTCATACCACGCGTCACCATAGTGCATTTTCTTTCATTGTGCATTCTTAATTGACAGCTCGTCATTTCCACAGAGAACAATAGTGCAAAACAGCCTGGCAAAATTAGCAATCGCAAAACACAATGTCAACACGAAAACAATATAAGACAGGAATGAACCCTTTAGCTTCCCCGGTCCACACACAAACTCATTTAGAGGCAATGGCAAAACAAAAAAAACTACACATTATAACCAGAACTGGGCACCATTCAGAAGTATTCAATCCAGATTTACCTGCGTGAAGTCCATGGGTTCAGCTTTGTGTTTATATGTGACATTTTAAAGCATTGTTTGTTGTTAATTGCTATAGTAACAGTGCTGGATTTTCATCTTTCTGAAACCCAGGCATACCAGCTTTACAATACTTGCTGCATTCATCAATAATAAACAAAAGGGATGTAAAGAATATTTGGTTAATTGATATTCCAATTTTTCAAGGTTGCCTATGCTCAATAATTATAAAAAACAGTGATTAATTGTTATATTGTGATGTTTCTACTCGCAAAAATTACAAGTCTTAAATTAAAACTAGAAGATTTGGTCATTTATAAGTGCCAGGATTTCAACTAAACCTTTTAAAATTTGATATATTGGGAATTTTAACAAGTAAATAAACTATTTTTAACTATTTAACTAATTTTGTGAAGGCAAGATTGTGATAACTCTTGAAATTACAATATATTGTTAAAGATGCACTGCGTAACTTTCTAGGGGAGGATCCGTCATGTTCGTGTCTTCATGGAAATGTTATTGCTGTGTCCAAAATGTCCCACAGTATGGCTTTAAACGTTCCTATTTCCATGGAGACAAGCCCACAATGCATCCAGTCCAAAGATTAAGTAGTAAAACGCCTGGAATTGAATGCAACACAGATGAGTTTAATGCCATACTGCGAAACCTTTCAGGCAAAGCAAAAGCATTTCCATGGCAACAAGTTTTAGGCAAACCCCCTACCAGAAAAGTTACACAATGCACCTTTAATAGTATATTGTATGTTTCAAGCAAGTCCCAAGTAAACAAAAGAAAATCAGTAATGCGAGAAGTTTTAAAAATCAGTTTTCGATCAAATTCCATCCATCCATCCATCTTCTTCCGCTTATCCGGGGCCGGGTCGCGGGGGCAGCAGTCTAAGCAGCATTCGATCAAATTTCCTTTCACAATTTCACAATTTTACAATTTCAGCAGTCATATTGTAACTCCAGGTATCGTTTAAACTTTAAAAGGTGCCCAGGTCGTGTTATATTTCCTTTTTGTTGGCAATGAAATTCAAAACCGTGTCAAAAACACATTAATCTAGTGAGATATGGGTTTGGTGCATAGGTAAGAACAGGGACAATGGAGCGGGTCTGTCTAAACGAATGATATCATGAAGGATAAAGTCGGACCAAAGCGTCAAACTGGGCTTTTAACAGTGGCTTTGAAAGTGTTGTACGAGACAAATGGAGCAGCTGCTGATACCGAAGAGGCGTAATTGTGTTTTTTAATAGGGCTGCACAAAATATAGAGAATTCAGATCAGATTATCAGCTCAAACAGCCCATGAAATTAAATGTATCGGTACAAACTGTTCTAATTTGACCCAAAAAAAGTCTGTAACAGCTCTTTAATTTAGTTTCTCCTTTTCAAGGTTCTGGTTTCAATCATTAGGAGCAGTTTTGACTAATCAGAAAATGAATCTCTGCGTTATATAGTTATATTATAAGCAATTACTAAAGATGCGCTCTGTAACTTTTTGGCGCTGGTTGTCTCCATGGAGATCATTATTGCTTTGAATATTCATTTAAGGTATTTTTAAGAAACAAAAACAAAAAACAAAAGCTGAGTGAATCCAATGATGTACAGTGTGGATTTTAATGCCGTACTGCGTAATGACATCACCATGGAGACAAGCAGGTTACGGTCCCAACACCATAAAAGTTGCACAATGCACCTTTAACATCGCTATAGAAAATTGTAGCGATGCACCGATACCACTTTTTTGAGAACCGATACGAGTATGAGTACAATAATTTTTGTACTTGCAAATACCGATATTTTACCAATCTCACAAATGCGCAAAAAATATATATTTAATAAACCCGGAAAAATACAAAAAAACATGATATTACCTCTACACACCAGGCTGTCTCCCTAAGAAGAACTTTGAACTTTTCTTTCATTATTTGCTTTAGCTTTGATTGAGAGTGAGAAACGTAATTTCATTTTTTCATATGTGAACTTGAAAATTTGACAATAACCTTTTTGAATCTTGATTATAATGTGTTTAATGCAGCTTTGCACACATTCGTTTACATTTTACAGAAACTAAACTTAAAACCGCACGGCTCATTTGCATACAGTATAAGCGCTGATGTGTTCAGCTTCTGTGGGACTAAAGAACACGCCTTAGTGGAATATGAGTGTTCTCTTTGTGACAGAGGGATGTTCTGCTGATGGTGAGTCTGTTCTGTGCATATGTCGCGTTGAAGATGGTTCATGCTTAACTTTTCAGAGATCGTACGAGTGCAGCAGCTCTTTCACTGATGTCGCTACAGTCGCTTTATTTATGTTGCTCTGGTTTCTCATCACCAGGATACTGAAACCGGGATACTGCGTAATGTGTCGTATAATAGTGGTATCAGTGCGTGGTATCGGCAAATGTTTAACGAGTACGAGTATATTATGGAAGTATCGGTGCATCCCTAGAAAAGTGAATGCGTTTTCTCAAAGTGTACAGCCCTATTTGTTACCAAACTACTTAAATAACTGATTTTAAATGCAAATTGTTTAGTAAAATGTCCTAAACAGAAAACTATTCAAATTCAAATTTTTTACAGACAACGTATCAGATGACTTAAATGGACACTGGTAATGGAAAAACTAGTGGGTACAGGGCGAGACGTGTGATGATTCAACTCTGCCGCTGTGTCATTGGGCAAGGCACTTCGTCCATCGTGCCTTCAGGGTCGTTACCGCCGCTTTTCATAATGGATTTAACTTTAACGTAACGATATATCAACACTTCATGCACCACTGAAAAAGCCCAAATCTGTTCTTTCACTACCCGAGCACGTTCAGACGTTAATGGAGGCCCTGTCCAAACCAAAGTCTGTATGTTCTTGTTGTAAACCACATGCAAATCTCCTCTGCAGTTGGAGCTTGTGGGTTTAAAGCCAGGGAAACAATCTCTCTACAAAGAAAGATGGTGAAAAAAGACAGGAAATGGTGCACAATGTTGTTTTTCCTCCATATTTTGATCTTTTTAGCTACAATACAAAGACATTTTAGGTGTAATTTATAGCCCTATTGCAACAGGTACATTTCTTATATTTCATTGCAGCATGAATAGAGTTGGGTCTCAATGGGATCTAAAGCTTCAGATGGAAATGTATTACTATTAGTTATATTTTCCTACAAATTTCACAAACAATGATAAAATAAATCTTTGGAATATTGTTAAGCTTTTCAATAAAGCTCTAAAAATGTTGGTCAGATCCATCCATATCCTGGTGACTCTATACAATATCATTATTTATTCAGATACTTTTTGTTTTTATTATTATTGTTACTAGAGTGATGTATATTTGGATTGTTTAAATATTACAGTGTTTTTTTGGGGATACTATTCATTTAACAACCTTGGTATTTAAGAGGCCACAGAGAGCTCTTCCTCTATTTGTGTGTTGAAGGCTTAGTGCCGAAAGTTGTTGATGTCATAATTCGCAATTTGCAAGTTTTCTTCCAGATCAGGGTTTGTAAAAACTGTAGTTGCCGTTGTTGACATACAGTATTTAGATGATTTCCAAAAGCTGAAGCATTTCTTTTCAAAGCTAAACAATCCAAATGTGGTAATTTCTAAGATTTCTGTTTCAATACATGTTTCTTACCCTTTTTATTGAAACAGGAAGGAATAATGTAGGTCAAATCTGCCAAAAATACCTAAAAGATGTACTAAAATGTCCTAAAAATGACTAAAATCTATAATGTTAAGTGAAAGTAATTCTAACTAAAGTATTTTAATAATAAATAAATTCTTTTCCGCAGTGCTGTCTTGATTGAGACCTGCTCTGACAGCGTCCTGAACATTTTCACACCTGAAGCTGCAGCGAAGTGACAGAGAAGCCAACCCTGTTCAAAAGAATGGCCCTAATTTCACAAGAGAAAGAAAAACAGGAAGTCAAGTACACGTCTTTAAAGATGCACTAGGTCATTTTTGTGTTGTTACGTTGCGTGCCTGTATGGTAGGTATACCCATATGTTTAGATACAATTTGAATCTTTTTTCCTTAAACCAAATTCCTTTAAATGTTGAAAATAATTGTCCAGTGACCAAAAATGTTCAGTTTTTTCATAATTGTGTTTTAAATTTCCACTCATCAAACGCTAATATTCTGAAAACGTTTTTGATTTCAGCTTCAGTGCACAATTTCGAGGATGATCAACAAACTATAGCTTTAACTTCTTTTTAAACCCACAGCTGGACAGATCTAATTTATTTTATTTGCTTTTTGCTCCTGTTTGACGCATTATTTGTCATGATCTTGACTAATTAACATTGCCAGTTTCTTTGTATCATATCATTTTGCAAATAATAATAAATAAAGAAATAATAATAATAAAAGAAATATAGATAGATTGGATTTTGGAGATTTGTTTCCTGGTTACATTTTTGGAAAATCTTAGTTTGGACAAGGCCTTAAAGTGGCACTACGTAACTTTTCGGTTTCGGTCCGTCACCTGCTTGTTTCTATGAGCATGTCTCTGCGCTGGAACGCCTGAAATGTTCCACAGTATGACTTTAAACGGCTCTACCTTACCTTACCTTACCTTATTCGATTACAGCTGGTTTTAAAGCTCAAAAATACCTACAAAAACAGGTATTCTGACTGTGAATCGGTGAAGATAGAAAGCGTTAAAGCCAGACTGTGAAACATTTTAGACAAAGCAATAGTATCTCCATGGAAAAAAGCATTTGACGGATTCTCCACCCGAAAAGTTACACAGTGCGCCTTTACTGTAATGCGGAAAGTGAATAATTAAAACTTCTTGAAGACGTTTTTGCTGCTTGCTTCTTTTGCACCTGTATCCCGATGGAGGAGAGAAGTAGACAGTTAAAGATATGAACATTCAAGGACTAACACATGCATAAGTTTCCCCTTTTATTCCTCGCGCCTCCGCACAGCCCCTCGCCCCATTGTCTCTTTCATTGGCCCTAAAGTCTGGCATTTCAGGGCACAGGGGCTGCTTGGGAGGGGTCAGTCCGTGGGGCAACTGTAGTTATTGATCCAGAGCAAGTCGTCTAGCACCCCCCAGTGGAGATAGAGGATGGACCCCACCACCAGCACGTGCATGATCTGGTGACTGTTGCACCAGTAGTCAAACAAACCCGGTCTGAACCTCTCCGGGATGCGCGCAATGTTTATGACGCCGCCCAGCACCGCCAGCACATCCATGGTGACAAAGTGGCGCAGCGACGTCGGGCTGCCCCCCCCTACCCCGACCCAGCGCAGGATGAAGAAGGAGAATCGGAAAAGGGCCTGCCAGGCGAAGGAGCGCAGGCGGCGGACGGAGCTGCGAGCGGTGACGGCGCAGTAAATGGCGTGCGTGGAGAGGAGGATGTAGAGGAGGAGGGCCAGCGTTCGGATCACGGGGTAACACAGGAGCGTGCTGTAGACGATCGGCAGCATCCCTGAGAAGAGAGGAGACGAGAAGAAAGAGACAGAAGAAGTGGAAGAAGAGGAGGATTATAGGGAGGAGAAAGGAAAAGGAGAAAGAAGAGGAAGAGACAAGAAGAGGAGAGTCAGAAAAACAAATATAAAGGCCACACGCCACACGTATCAAAACAGATACTGATACTTTGCAGTGACATAAGGCTGGGGGTAGGTTTGGGCGGTAATACAGTATCCCGAAGTATCAAAAAGTAGCAGCAGTATCAGTTTCATTACCGTCATTAAAAAATCTGCAGCGCATAAGGACCTAATATAATATTAGGAGCATTTTGGCTTCAGGTCGAATGACAGGGGAGAGACAGCAAATGTTGACGGAGCTACAACCCTGCGTCAGGCCAGAGATCCACCACAGTCGCTTCAGACACGGGGCACAGTGCCGACTTTCTCCCCTCCGCTCTCTCTCCTCTTCAAACGTTGTTACGCTCGGAGATTTCCATCCACACGCAGGGAGGAAGAAGAAAAAAAACCCCGGATTGACGCTTCGTGTGTGATGTTGAGCTGAAAAGTTTACAATGGAGACGTTTTATTGAACGCCGAGAGTCAAGAGGGGACGCGGTGCTGAAGAGGAGAAAGTTCCCGCTTGAGGGCGAAGTCAAACTTTCACGGAGGAGACGGGAACTTCTCCGAGTGACGAGAGCGCAGGTCTGTCAGATACAACATGCTGCAGTGGGAAATATCACGTGCCGTGGACCGTCGCCTTTTACTTTTTATTCCAGAATCTGCCTTTTCTGCTCTTTTCTTGTCTTGGCGTGTCCCAGATCATTAAATGGAGGGAGATACGAGCTGGTGAAGTGTGGTTTGATCAGAACTTGTGCCTCATCTTCAAATATAATGCTCCTGTTCTGTTTCTGAATGGTTTACGTGCAGCTACAAAATAATAATACTGTATATCTCGGTAAAATGCTGAGAAGATTTAACGGTATCAACATTTGGATACCGCCCAACCCTAGCTGGGGGTCTTCTACATGTACGTCTATGGAGGGATGTTTCTGTAGTTACCATGGTGACACAGTGCACACATTAGCAAACGCAGACAAAAAAAGTTTTGAGATGGTCTGAAAGCTGAAAGAAAAAATACAAAATGGATTTAAACAACGCATTTTCAGGAGCCTGTGATCACTACAAACATTCATGGTTCCATTTAGGCGTTTGATGTTCAACAGAAAAGACGAGTGAAAAAAAACAAAACAACAAAAAACGGTCAATTCTAGCTCGTTTGTGACTATAAACCTATTTGAGAGGAAGTTGTTTAACAGCACAAATATCAGCTCTCCTGTTGTAGTTCCCGCTGAGTCACTTCTTTATGGTCTGATTGTCTAATGTGAGGAACAGAGCTTCAGACAGAGCAGTGCCTACAGTTAGCATCACACCCCCAGGGAATATTTTTGACGTCAGCTGCAAAGTATCAATACTGCTCTCAGTGCAGATGGCTCTTCTGACGGTGCTTCGTCAACCGATTCATCTGTGCTCAGGCTAACGTCCATTATTTAAAGTGTGTGTGTGAGTGAGTGCATAAAGTAAATATAGAAAATAAACGATAATATTTAAACTAATTTACGCCACTGACAAAACTGCAAAAAACTATTCTAAATTTACAGTTACAGTACAGTTTTCTCCATAGACATTTTCCTTTGTCTGGAATGTTTCACAGTATGGCATTAAACCTTTCTATCTTCACGGAGACCAAGCCAGACCAAGTTACAGGTCAGATCTGTGGAGAGGTGACCCCGTTCACAGTCAAAATGTCTGTTTTTCTAGGTATTTTTGGGTTTTAAAACCACCTGTAATTAAATAAACTTAAGGTAGAGTTGTTTAAAGTCAAACTGTGGAACATCCCAGGCCGAGCAAGGACATATCCATCGAAAAAAGGAGATGACCACCAGAAAAGTTACACAATGCACCTTTAAAAATCATGAGTTGCAGTAAATAAACAGCCGAATGAATCAGCTTGTGGGTAGTTTGCATCTGTAATGAGTCATAGATGTTAATAATTCAAGCTTTTATGGATTAAATCTCATCGTGTAGCTAAAAATAACCCAAAATTTCCCAGTTGCGCAAAGAAAATGAACACACGCGGTGAATACTGACTGAAAAAATATTGTTTCCAGCTTTCATTTACTGAAGGATAAATCGATATAGTAGTTATTGTGACAGGCTTTGTTGTGAGGGGATCATTTGAATTGTCTCTCTTAAGCACTTGGAGTTACATGCAAAATGCGAAAGGCTTCATTTGATTTGATAAACCTGGACTAGACTGTGACTAAACCAGGACTAGACCAGGGTTAAACCAAGTCTGCATCAGGAAGTCTGATGAGGAAAGGTGAAGCTAAGGACACAATGACATAATTTAAATAATAAACTGTGGAAATCCTGGTGCTGTATCTCAAACGTTAGCCTGAAATACGTCTTCAGAGATTCATGGATATATATATATGAGAGGATACGTCATATGGTTAAAAGTAAAAAATACAACCACATCCAGAAGGGGCAGGGCTGCATTAAACTGTAATGCTAACTTAAAGCACTGCTGTGTCTGAAGCTGACGAGTTAAACTTTATTTTAACACAATCTGATCAAAAAGAGCTGACTCAGTTGGAATTACAACAGCTGATTTTGTTAAAACTTAAACACCTCAACAGGACCATGAGGCTGCTATTGATCACAAACTCCTGAAAATCTGTTATTTAAATCCTGTTTTTCAAAAAATATAATTCACTCATAAATGGGATTATAAATGACATTGGCAATCGAGTCTTTTGGGCTTTCACATGTGCAGTGGGAAATCAACAAAGGTAAGGCTAAGGCTGCTTATGAAGTTGTTTTATAACGTTTCCAGACACTAATGAGTGAATCAGGAGTGTTTTGTTTGTTAGACTCGTGGCTGTTGTAAGATGGGTTAAAGTGGTGTTAAGCTTCTTCAGTGTGAAGCAAATTGGTGTTTTATGTGGAAGTTAAGAACTTTCCCCCATCACTACACTAGTTTGTTGCCTTGACAGACTCACTGCCACCGGGAGATCTCCGCCGAGGCAAAACTGATCTGTGCCGTTTTTTGGCTTCTGACAGTATTCGACCACCTCTAGAAATGGACTTTAGCTTGAAACGTCGTTCCCCTTTAAGGTAAATGAGCTTCTGTCTCCCTATTACCAGTTCACGTAGTACTAATGGGTCATTTGCATGAGTTAATGCTTACATTTCTGTAAGCATTAACTCAGAGGATGTGAGGGCCCATTCTCAAAGTGTCTTACAAACATAGAGGCCCATTTATGGTTTTTAAGTGAAGGAATTTGAAGTAGTCCTATAAGCATTAAATATCTGAGAGGATGTGTGGGCCCATTCTCAAATCGTCTTGCAAACATAAAGGCCCATTAACGGTTTAAGTGAGGGATTTTGAAGTAGTCCGCTCAGCATAAACAGTACTACTACTTTACACAACTTAATGGTGCTCTTTGTAACTTTTCTGGAGAAAAGTTTTCACAGAGATTTGGAATGTTCCACCGTATTTTGCTTTCATTCAGTCACACTTTTTTTTTTCATTCCAAAGAAAGGCACTGAAAAAATGTGTTCTTACTGTACAGGGCTCACCTCTTCATAGACGTGATAGATAAGTGTTTATTTATTTATATGACAAGGTTAAATGAGTGAAATTTAATGAGTGAATTACCTGATGTGACTGAATGAATGAATATTTATTCAGACAGTAATGCACAGAACGTGCATAGAAAATGTAAATACATAGATATAATACAAAAAATAAATATTTCTTTTCTATAACAATAAACAAAAATAAATGTCACACAGATTTTAATTGTGTCCGAAAAGGAGTGGGAGGAAGTATAAATACTTATTTAACTCCACCCGTTTTTTCTCCTGTCCCAAATTAACAAAGAGCACAAAGACTTCTCATTTCCTGTACATTATAAGGTATAATTGCACAGTGCACGCATTTCTTTACAAATAGTTTGACTTCTATTTTCATGTTGTTCCATGTTCCACAAACAGAGATACAAAAACTCTTCCTTGTTGTTCGAGCAAGAGGCACTTTAGAGTTTAAATAGCTTCTTAAATTATAGTCTTGCCAATGTGCCTTCCCTTTCACAAAAAAGTTGTTGAATATTTTTTGGTAAGTGCTTACTTTTAGCTTTATACATCACTTGCACAGTTTTGTACATGATCAAATCATTCAGTTTAAGTAAAAATATAACATTATGAGTGTAAATGTCATACTGTGGAACATTTTGGGCAAAGCAAAAACATCTCCATGGTGAAAAAATACCTTCAGAAATGTTACATAATGCACCTTTAAGTAGAATTCCTAAAAATAAAGACTTGCTAATAAAGAGGCTCATTACTGCGGACACAACAAAGACACATTTAGGGATTTTTCACACTTAAAATAAAAAAAACAAAAAACCTATTGTCAAACTTTGCACCAACTCCCACTTCAGCACATTTTTGGATTTCCAAGAGAACCAACTTTAATGAACTAAAGCAAGTCTGAAAAGGACTAACTCACAGAAAGAATGTTGGGCTTTCTCAAATCTTAAAATGTAACTTGAACAAAAAGAATGGATATTAGAAAATACAAACCAGATTTTAACCAGAGCTTATAAACAAAAAAATGATCAGACCAGGACTAAACCAGGTCTGTTTGATACGACACCTCAAACTATGACAGAGCATTGGGGCCATTCATGAAGGAAAAAATATTTTTTTTATTTGGCGAGCTTAAAGTCCGCATGTTGAGATTAAAATCGACATGTCGAGATTAAAGTCAACATGTCAATGTTAATGTCAACATGTCGATGTTAAACTGGAAATTCCGAGAATAAAGTTTAAATTAGATGTCGACTTTAATCTTGATGTTTCGACTTTAAACTAGAAAATGTCGAGAATAAAGCTGAAATCAATGTCGAGATTAAAGTCGACTTGATTTCAACTTTATTCTCAACATTTTCTCGGAATTTCCAGTTTAATCTCGACATGCTGACTTTAATCTCAACATGCAGACTTTAATCTCGACATGTCGATTTTAATCTCAACATGCGGACTTTAATCTCAACATGCGGACTTTAATCTCGCCAAATTAAAAAAATATTTTGGCCATGAATGGCCCCAATGCTCTGTCATAGTTTGAGGTGAAAACTAGGTTTGGATGTAACAGGACAAAATCTGGTATTTTGACAAAACTGAGATAAAAACTAAATGTGGAATGGCAGTACTAAAAGCAGCACTTTTCATAATGTCCAGAGACCAGATTTTTGCCAGACAGTGAATCTAACAACAGCTAGCATGCTAATGTGCACTTATTGATTATTTAACTGTAAAATGCTTTCTTTTTAAATGCAGACAGCAATATATTTGTACTGGGATAAGGCAAATTTTGCTCAGCTGGAAAATGGTATATAGGACATTTAATATTGTCAGTATGAAAGGCTTTTGTCAATTGTAGACTCAAAGTGACTCACAGTGGGAAGACTAAACAAACTTTAACTTAAGTAAGAGTACCGTAACACTGTAGGAAAGGTGGTGTCTGAGAAGTGCAATTGTAAAAAGTTAGTCCAGTAAATGTAATGCAATACTACACCTCTGCGTATAATTGTGTTTACATTAGAGAAATAGATTATTACGATCAGGTCGTTGGTTTTCGCCTTCATCGGCCCTTATAAAAGTGCCTGCACTCATCCACAGGGTCCCAGTACGCAGCCTGATCAATAATCGCTTTAGTGGAGGTCGGACCACTGCTTACACTGGCCAATTGACTCTGACTCGGTCGTCAAATATGTTCAGGCCAATCGATATGAATGCACCTCTAAGCAAAACAGTTTTATGGTAAATCATTGGCGCTCAATCATAAAGAGCAGAGCAGAGCAGCCATAAGAAACACACCACGTCATAAATGATCACGGGCGGATGCTGAGAGAACAATAACGCGAGAGGTTTGAAATCAGTGTGACCGCAAGCGCAACGGAGCTACTTAAGGGGCCCATATCGCGCTATTTTCTGATCTACGTTAGAATGTTGTTTCCTCCTCACAAACATACCTGGAGTTAATTAAGCTCTGGATTTATAGAGCATCTTTCAAGACACAAAAAAGATTTACAAAGCATCCGATTGTATGATTGTTTTGGAAAAGAATTTGAAAATGGAATATCAGAAATCAAATGTATTGTGCACTTTCAAATACTTTAATGTGAAAGGGGGTCGGCTTCTCTAAGCTTCTTGCTTCTGTCGACTTTGTTCTTTGCGATCTGCTGACCACTATGATACTTAGATGCTCAAATAAAAAAGAAAGAATGAATTATTCCTTCACTCCACACTCGGTGGCGGTAAAATCCTATAGTAACCACAGCCCAGACTGACCGAAATAAGGCTGCCAATCTGCTCCATCAGCCCCTCCAAACATCACTGACATTCACTCACACATCACTTTCATACTGGGCATCCACTGTGACACCTGATTTTCCCAGCAGTCTCCCATCCAAGTACTAACCAGCTCACTTAGCTTCTGAGATCTGACGAGACCACAAGGTTGTTTTTGTTTCATTCACACATCTTACATATTTCTCCTCTCAAACAGAAAACACTCTGTTCCACCTTGTGATGTCATGTGGTACTACAAGAAGTGCTCCAGTGTGTTTTAAAACTCCATACACCTTCACTAGAATCATTTGGATGATTTCAGACCTGGAACTGCAGATCTCTATGTATGTTTGTGATGAGGAAACATCATAACATAAATCAGATAATAACTAGGGCTGTCAACGCGTGCGCATTAGTCATAAAAAAAATCGCACTAATGTTTTTTTTACGCAGATTAATCACAGTTTATTTTGAACGCACATGCTCCTCTATGGAAAGCACGGATGGACCTGAAAGGCGGTGCAGGTTATTAGGTCAGTGATCAGGTCTATCCATACGCGGATGTGAAGACGACAGATGAGACTGTGACTGGTGCTCAGAGGCAAATTTATCTTCAAAAAACTGCCCGAACGGACTTTAGATAAAACTAAGATAGTTTGCAGATATTGCAGCGTGGAACTCTCTTTCCACAGAAGCACAAGTTTCAAATATCATCTTAAAGCAAAACACGTGCTTGATTCAGCGGCAGCAACGACGCTACTTGTACCAACAACAAGCTGCGCACGACAACCTGCTGCAATGTTGTCGACAAAACTACCAGCAATAGAAAAATGTCAATAATATAACTTTTTGATATGAAATTGCATTTTTGTCAAAATGTTTTGGGCTTTTTTTGAAGAATAATTAACTGCGATTAATCGTGATTACCGTATTTTCCGGACTATAAGCCGCTACTTTTTTCCCAGGCTTTGAACCATGCGGCTTTTAGTGCGGAGCGGCTAAATTTAGATTTTTTTCTTCCACGGCTAGGGGCGCTCTAACCGGAATTTCAAAAACAAGATAGACGGAGAAGAATATGCTACTTTTTATTTAGCAGATATAACACGCACGACAAATTACTAAGTGGTAATTATTTTCAAATCCTCGCCCCTTCATCATGAAAAGCACACGAAGGAGTTTGTATGATGCAAGTTTTAAGTTGAAGGCATCGATCTTGCTCCAGGAAGGAAACGGCTGTAGAGCCCTGCACCCGCGGGACCAGTGGGATCCAACACAAAACAGTGCGGCGCGGGAGGGACCATGGATGTAATAAGAGCATCTGAAAGAACATTCTGAAAGAACATTCTGAAAGCTTATTGTGGGCGCGGGCGGGAGCGCAGCGGCATGGCTCGGGCGCAGGCAGTAGCGGGACTGAAGACTGCGGGAGCGGGATTGTGTCCCGCGCAGACCTCTACCTGCTGCTGCACATAAGATCGGCGTCAGCGGAGATGATTAAAGTGACTTGTGGTTTCACAGCACAGGAGAAATGAAGGTAATCAATTACCGGTTCTTTTCTGTTTTTGACCCGTTTTAATCAGCACAGTTGCTGCCGTGTTTAAAGGCACTGTTCAGAAAGAATCTGTTCAGGTACATAAATGTACGTTTACAGTACAAAATCGTTCAGTATATGCAGTAAATATCTCATTTTTCAACATAGATATCAGTGGCTTATAGCCCGGTTGCGGCTTGTACAACTTTTTTCTTAATTTTTTTTTTTAAATAGCGTGGGTGCGGCTTATATACCTCAATAGTCCGGAAAATATGGTAACCAAAAATTCTAAAGTGTGATTAATCTGATTTTAAAAATGTATCGTTTGACAACACTAATAACAACACAATATAGGCCCTTTAATATGGTTAATTGCGCAGCTCTACTGAAACTAAAAAACGCACTTTTTCCCACTAAACCTTTCCCTAAACCTTACCCAGTGTGTTGATCATGCAGATGCCACAGACGTCGAGCTTGAGCAGGGTGTGGTAGACTGGCTCTCCCCCCTCGTGGTTCATGAACAGGTGGTAGAGCACGGAGCCCAGCTGAGGGGACAGGCAGGCCAGGAAGTGCACCACACCCAGCCACGTCACTCCGATCTGGGACCAGGGGATGTTCAGAGGCAGCAGCACCAGGAAACAGACCAGAGGGATGCCTGGAGGAGGAGATGAGACGGGTTAGCTCAGGCTATATCTATGAGCTCTAAAGTGATGAAAAGATAGGACTGTTGTTATGGAGCTAAACAGTGACCAACCACCATTAATTTTTCCCAAAGACTCTTCGAAAAATTTAAATATCAATAGTTAGGCTAACCAGCTATGTGTTAACTATTTGTGCAAAACTCACTTCAGAGTGTTACTTATCAGTCTAGAGTGAGCCAGGTTAGTTTTAAGTCCACATTTAAAACATAAGATTCGGTGAAATGCTTTAAAAAACTTAGTGTTACAGCCTCAAGCCCTCCAGTTCTTTGATTCGTTTTGTGTGTGTTTTAATTACTTTTTTTTGTTTTTTTTGTGTGTGTGTCTGTGTCTCTTTTTGTGTCACTATGTTGTACTAGTACGTGCCTTTTGTTTTGTCACTTGATTCTGTTTGTTGGCTCATTTTACTTTTGGGACACTTGTGATTTAGTTTTGTTTGCGTCCCTTAGTTTAGTCACTTGTTTTTCTGTGTAATCCCACGTGACTTGTTAAATGTTAATCCTGTTAATTTTATTTCTTAGTTTTGTTTATGTTGTGTACATATTTTAGCATGTTTTCTTTTGTTACCTTGTACATCCTGTTAATTAAATTACTTTATTTATTCAATTTTTCCATATTCCATATTTTCCATCTTGTTTTATTTTTTGTTACTTCCCCTGCCCCGATCAGAGCTGGGTCATTTCGGAGTTTCAGAAACAGATTTAAATAAAATTATAGGTCATGTGGTCATTAGTTTCCACTGACTAGCCCTGCACAAGCTTTTCAAACTTTTTTGGAATGTTTATGGAAAAATAAATGAGAAATTTATTATGTCTGGACCCGGATCAAACGGTCACAGTTGAGCTCCAACAAGAAGATTCGTGATAAAAAACAAAATTAGTCTAAGCTCTTAATACGTTGACTTTTTAGAATAGATTTCGATTGCCCCCTCCTCTGGTTTATAGTGAATCATTCTGCATGTCGACAAATGTGATTCATGTAAAATCCAAACATTTTCCCACCGTTTAAAACCCTAAATGAGACTCATTATAGTCACATCAGAGGTCTGGACGTAGGAGAGACGGGTTTGAATAATTTACCTACAGAGGATTAGACTGGCCTCGCCCGCTCTGACTCAATGGTGATTCGAGACACTTAGGGTGGTGCCAGGGACTCAGCGATAGTTTCATTTAACAAAAGGCTCGTGTTTACATCTGGATTAGCTTTGCGGTTTAAGGTTCACACAGCCACAGGGTAGTTTACTTATTTATTTGTAAAGGGACAAAACATATTATAACAGTTTAAGATTAAGGTACTATGCAAATTTGGCTTTTGTGAGGTTGTAGTCATGTTATAATGTTGTTACCTCCTAAAAACATACAATAGACACACACAATACAGTAATGCAGCATGTTCAGGGCCAAATATGGACTATAGAATAAGTGTAATGTACTGCAAACTAAGGCTGAAAAACAGGAGTAAATAAAATAACAACATTAATCATCCTCTATTACAGAAAATTGATTGCAATATTTAAGTATTGTTATAATGTTATGAAATATATAACTTTTTTTTTAAATAACAAAATATACCTGGAGTTGTGTTTTGTTTCATTCACACATGTTTGAGTAATGGTCACATCTTTATACAGCGCTTTTCCACCTTCAAGGCACTCAAATCGCTTTACAACAAGAAACCACTCACCCATTCATACACCAGTGTACACAGACACTGGGGGTGAGGTGGATTAAGTGTCTTGCCCAAGGACACAACGACAGCGTTCACCTGTGGGAGCTGGAGTCACACCAGCGACCTGTGGGTCAGTGGATCTGAGCGCTCATCCAGTGATTTTTTCATGTCGAGAGCGGGATTTGAACCGTCAACCTTCGGATCAGTGGACAAAATGCTCTACCAACTGAGCTACTAGGTGTGTAAGAAAAATCAATTCAGTGATATATCGTGATACTTCATCACAGTTATATATCGTGATACTTCATCCACCCTCCTGTGGGCTCACCACCTGCAGAGGGGTTCATAGGGGGGGTCAGGTGCTATGAGTATTGGGCAGCAAGCTGCCCCCGCGACCCAGCTGGATTAAGCGGGAGAAGATGGATGGATGGATGGATGGATACTTCATCACAATTCTCAAATCGATTTTTTTAAATAATATTTTTCACTAAAATGTATTAGTTGTATTAGTTGTATTATGTATTAGTATTCACTGTTGTCATGATTTAAAAAAGGTATATTTCATACAATCTGGTTCTTATGAAGGTAGTTGACAATATTAATTGAAGTAATTATTGATAAATTGCAATACATCATCCATTGTTTTAGTATCGGGATATATCGAATTGTGACATGCATATTATGATATGTATTGTATCGTCAGGCTCAAGGCAATGCACATCCCTATGAGACAGTCGTCTGTCTACATCTCCAAAACTCAAAATGCTCTGAGCTACAGCTCCTTTTTATTTTAGTTTTTTTATTTGTATTTTGTTTTGATTTTTGTTCATTAGAGATGGGAAATTCCAGGGCTAAACTCATCCAAATGAATCTAGTGAAGGTCTGTGGAGTTTAAAAACACAGTGGAGACTTCCTGTTATTTTCCACATGACATCACAAGGTAAATGTGCGTTAAATATGCCGGTTGGTGTGTTAAACATGTGTGAATGAAACAAAACACAACTCCACGTCTGTTTTTGATGAGGAAACAACATTATATCATAGATCAGAAAATAGCATAATATGAGCCCTTTCAAATATAAAAGGCCGATGTGGCTAATTTCCGTCTTTAGTCCCTTGACAGGTTGATCTCGAACAAGTGCTGTCCCTTTACAAATAAATAAACAGAGCTGAACAATCTGGGGAAATATGTAATTACAATTTTTCTGACAGACACTGTGATTGCGATTTGATTGGCCATTCATGTTTTAATAACAGTATTCAGTTCAACGTTCACATTATAAACACGACCAGAGGAAATGACAAAAAGACTGAATTATGAACTGATAAACTAATACAAGAATCACATGTTTGTACAGATCTAAACTACAGGGTTAGAAGCTTTTACACATACTAAAGCAGTGAGATAATATTTTGTTCTTTGTGGAGAAAATTATGGTGCCGCCTGGTGTGATTTGCTAATTGTGTCCATACAAATTGTGATTTTGGTTCGATTCTGATTGATTTTACAGCCCTACCACCTGGGGCTTGTACAAATATTATTTTAATGTTTGTATTTCAACACAAAATAAGACAATATTACCATGAGTTGGACAAAGAGCAATGGAAACTTTCTCTAGCGCTGCCTGTCTTGGTGGATATCTGATTGCTTTGCCTGGAGTCTTCTCCCCCAGTCCAGAACCTCCCTGTATTATTTATACAGAGAGATCACCACACAGGGAATGTTCCACAGTATGGCATTACACTTTTCTCTGTTGTCAGTTCATTTCCAGAAACATGGAACGTTCCGTAGCGCTCCATGAAGACAAGGAATTGGAAAACCCTCAACTGGGGATGGGACAATATAATATAATAATAATAATAATAATATAATTTATTGTGATACAAAGGGTCGATAATAATCGTTTGGGGGACATTTTATTTTTAAATGTGATAATCGCCAACAAAGATAATCACCATTTTATCACCACAATATGCAGAAAAAAGCTACATATCCATCATGATTGTGGTAATTTTCGCTTATAACAAAGTACAATTACTGTATTTTCCAGACTATAAGTTTCCAGAGTATAAGTCGCACCAACCAAAAAATACACAATGAAGAAGAAAAAAACATATAATTCACACTGGACCAGGGCTCTACAGTGCGCCCATTTCACTCGCATTTGCGAGTAAATATTTCGTCGTGCGAACGAGGAAAATAAAACAGTCGCACCAGTGCGAGTGCTTCTGCAGCCACAATAAGGAGAGCTGTGCACAGACGTAACGTGACAAGTTAAACGTTCTAAATGTGTCAAACATTAGGGGCGCAGTCACAGTAGGACTTTAGAATCGTGCCCAAGCCTGGATCGCCCCTAAAGCGCCTCACGCTTGCCCAGCGCGATCGCAACCGAACCATGCCCGGGCACGACACCTCCGACCGCACACGACTCCAGCATACGAGCTCCACGTGTGCGCCGATATCACTCATACGAACAAACTCCGCTTCAAAACACCCCCACGCCCCCTTAAACGAGGAGCACCGCAGCAGGACCCACACCTGTTCCACCATTCAGTAGATTCCCCTGTGCCGCTGGACTTCCAGCTCCGCTAAAGCGAGAGTTTTGTCTTGGTCTTGTCTCGGACTCAAGGTCTGAATACTGAGTGCGGTCATTTTTCATTACGGCCGCTGCTATCGGCAATAAACTTGTGCGCTGGAGCCCGCGGACACGCGTGCGGCACCGCCAGCGCGCGGCTTGTACATAGCGCGCACCCTCATGTACCAGTGTGTATCACAGGGCAGGTGAAACATCCCACCTGTCCATCCGCCTCGTCAAATACGCCAATACTAATTTTATGTCCGTGTCCGCACAGAGCAGAGAGCTACGGCACAGAGCAGGTGATATGTGGGCAGAAGTTTGCCTAAGAAAATGCCAAATAAATCTGTTTGTCACAATGTACGTTTTGTTTGGTAAATGTGCAGAGGCTAAAAAACACTTTAAAACCAGTAAGAGAATGTAACTCCATTTATGAATTTGAAAATGCAGGTTTAAAAATCCTACACACTTTATTCACTTTGAAGCAGTTTTGTGCCAGTGGAAGTTTTCTTAAAGAAGAGGTTCTTAAACTGTGGGTGAAGGTCCAAAAAGGGCCACAGAGTGTTCAAGTGCAGTACAGTTTGTTTGGTTTATTTTAAGTCTAAATAATAATCAGATAAAATGAAGATATATTTATAAAAACATTGCGATCATGCAGGAAAAGTACAGTCATAATGCTTTTGTTTTTTGTATTAAATTTATTCAGTGTTGGTGTTGGTGTGTGCAAGTTCTGCACTGTAATAATCGTTCAAAACTAAAACCTATTTGTGCCCCCATATTTTTTTCTGTGCTCCTAAAATTTTTAACTTAGGGGCACGTGTGCTCCTGAAAAAAAAAGTTAGCGTAGAGCCCTGCACTGGACTATAAATCACATTTTATTTAATAAAATCAGAGACCAAGAACAGACATTTCATCTTGAAAGGCAAGTTACAGTAATAACAATAGAACAGAGAACAACAGGCTGAACATGTGTCTGGTGTGTTCACGTCACATATGAACAGTTATTCACGAAACTAGAGTAGAAACAACAGAACAGAACAAGTTTACCAAACTCTCCATCTCACTCCAAATCACTAAATCCAAAAATTCTTCATCCTCGGTGTCACTTCTAAGCAGCTCTGCCAACTCCAGCTAAATCCAGCTTTTAGCCGCGATTAGCCTTTTTTGTTTTCTTCATTGCAGTTTGAGTTTCCTCCACTTTTCTCCAGTCAAACACAAGTTTCTCGCTCATTCCAAACTTTCTTTCTGCTGCTCCATTATCGTTTTCAGCTGCATATTTCACTACTTGCAGCTTGTAATCTGCAAAATATGACTGACAGTTATATATATATATATATAAAAAAAACGCATTTCTCACCTTCCACGGTGGTTGGTCTCTCACCCTCATCAGCTCGGGTCCTCTACCAGAGGCCTGGGAGCTTGAGAGTTCTGCGCAGTATCTTTGCTGTTCCCAGTACTGCACTTTTCTGGACTGAGATGTCCGTTGTCCTTCCTGGGATCTGCTGCAACCACTCATCCAGTTTGGGGGTCACGGCCCCGAGTGCTCCGATCACCACAGGCACCACCGATGCTTTCACCTTCCAGGCCCTCTCCAGCTCTTCCTTGAGCCCCTGGTATTTCTCTAGTTTCTCGTGTTCCTTTTTCCTGACATTGCCATCGCTCGGTATTGCAATGTCCACCACCACGGCTTTGTTCTCTCGCTTATCCAGAACCACTATGTCTGGTTGGTTCGCCCTTACCATTCTGTCAGTCTGTATCGGGAAGTCCCACAGGATCTGTTCTAGGATATATATATATATATATATATATATATATGAAATGATATATTTTAATATATAAGTCACACCTGAATATAAGTCACAGGAACCACCCAAACCATGAAAAAAAGTGTGACTTATAGTAAAAAATAGAAAAATACGGTAGTTGTTTAAACATAGAACTGTCAGCAACTTTAATAAATATCGTGATATAAACGTTAACCGCAATAATCTTGGCTATAATAATCGTGACACCAAATTTCAATATCATCCCACGCCTACCCTCCACCAGAAAAGTCACATAGTAGAGCTTTAACAGCAGATTTCCTTCTCTTTTAGAGCAGATTAATGATATAAATGGTGGTTTAGCATTTCATTTGAATATGTCTGGCTCCTTCATCTTTGTAGCTTGTTTATTTCTATACACATTATCATGTGGGTGTTTTTCCGGTGACGTCATTTCCGGTGAGTGAATTCTGTTTTGCGAGCAGTATTACTAGCGTCTCTCTACTGAATCTCTTAATCCACGAATCCAACATCTAAACTAGTGCCTGAGTACTTCGTCAAACCATCGAAGTTTATTCAGCATCTAGTGCTCCGTAATTCGTGGTCTAAGCCTCTCTCTCTCTGTAGTTTCAGCTTGTAGTTTCAGCCTGATCTAGCCTAGCCTAGCATCATGGCTAAAACTCTTACCCCCCTTTCCTGTTCTAGTTGCCACATGTGGAGTGAGAACCCTGGCTTATTTGATAGTGACAGGGATAGTTGTGCTAAGTGCAGCGTAGTGGCAGTCCTCGAGGCCAGGGTTACAGAGTTAGAAACGCGGATCCGCTCATTGGAGGTGCTGAAGCCGAGTTATAGTCAGGCAGTAGCAGGGACCCCGGACCGCATTAGCATGAGCACAGCTAGCGAGAGTATCCCCCCGGCGCATCCCGTGCAGCCGGGACCAGACCAGGACAGGTTTGTGACAGTTAGAAGCAGGCGCAGGGCTAAGACTAGGACTGCAGATCAGGGACACTTAGTTGAGTGTAGGACTGCAGGAGACCAGGGACACAGGGCTGAGAGTAGGGAACTTCCTGTCCAGAACAGGTTCGCCCCCCTGAGCTGGACGCGGGACACTCTAGTCATAGGGAGCTCCATAGTCAGGGATGTGGAACTGCCTGCAGCTTCCACACGGTGTTACCCTGGAGCCAGACTGGGTGACATCGAGGGGAATCTGAGGCTTTTAAAGAGAAGTAAGAACAGGTACCGCCGGATCGTTATACACGAGGGGGGTAACGATACTCTGCGCGGTCAGTCAGAGGTGGTGAAGTTGCAGATAGCGGCAGTCTGTGAATTGGCTAAGTCAATGTCGGAGTCTGTGTACTTCTCTGGCCCCCTTCCAAATTATGCCAATTGTGAAATGTTCAGCCGCTTTTCAGCTGTCAACCAGTGGTTGTCCAATTGGTGCCCGCAGAATGGTGTCGTCTTCATAGACAACTGGAGGGCATTTGAGGGGAAGCCCAGGCTTATACGTAGCGACGGCATTCATCCCACACCGGCTGGCTCCTCCCTTTTAGCTCAGAATATGATTGCTAGCCTTAGATGACCATCAGGTAAGACTAGCACACAGAATAGCTCAGGGAGTGTCAGTGACGCTAGGGAGCAGAGTAGACTAGTGAGGCACTGCTCTGTTAGCGAGAACAGCTCCAAACAGGCTGAGACTGTGTGTGCCCCACGTACAGGGGCCTCCTCTGAGCCACCCTGCATGAACAATTCTCCCAGACTGGCTAAGGCTGTCTATGTCCCACGCACAAAAAGCACAAATAAATCACAGCTAAACTCTGATAGGAAAGGCATCAGATCTCCTAACTTAATAAAAATAAATAATTGTGTCGCAAATAAACAAATTAAGCATGTAAAAAGCACAAATAAAACTCAACTAAACTCTGATAGGAAAGGCGTCAGATCTCATAACTTAATAAAAATAAATACATGTGTCGCAAATAAACAAAATGATAAGTGTGTAAAATGTGGACTGCTAAACATCAGGTCCCTCTCCTCTAAATCTCTTTTAATAAATGAATTAATTGGTGACTTTAATATTGATCTTCTAGCTTTAACTGAAACATGGCTTCAGGAAAATGATTATGTTAGACTAAACGAATCTACACCTCCAAGTCACGTGAACTTTCAAAGTGCCAGGAGCACAGGTCGAGGTGGCGGTGTGGCCGTCATTTCTCACTCCAGCCTAATTCTCAGCCTCAAATCTAATTATACATTCCGCTCCTTTGAAAGCCTTGCACTATCTATTACGTGCGCCAACTGGAAAAACCAAAAAGCTGTTATATTCATAACAATCTACCGACCTCCTGGTCCATATGCCGAGTTTCTGACAGAGTTTTCTGACTTTATTTCAAGTTTAGTTTTGGAATGGGAAAGGATTGTTATAGTTGGAGATTTCAAGATTCATGTTGATAACAGCAGTGAGTGCCTCAGCAGTGCTTTTGGTGCTCTCCTGGATGGGGTCGGTTTTACCCAGAGTGTGAACAAGCCGACTCACTGTCACAATCACACTCTTGATCTCGTCCTAACTTATGGTATTGAGATTAATTATTTAATTGTTCTTCCTCAAAACCCTATACTCTCTAACCATTTTTTAATTACCTTTCAATTCATACTAAAAGACTATCCAGCTCGGCAGGAGAAAACTATAATGAAAAGAACAATAACAGAAAAATCGGTAGCCGAGTTTATTTATTTATTTATTTATTTATAGCGGACAGTGCAAGTTGACCAACAGTAACTGTTTAACATGCCAGAATTAGCCAAGAGGCTAGTTTTCATCTGTTGTCCGTTGCCATGGTGTTCAGATGGCTCCTGTAAAGACATTTGCAGATGTGGTTAAAAAGTTGAAAAGCTTAAGTCTTGAGCAGTGAATCATAGCGAGGACAAATGACAAACAAAATAATAAAAACAGACAGGTTACTAAGAACAGCTTGCAATTAATAACAGTAAAAGATTATGTTAAAAAAGCACAAGAAAATAAACAGAGGGGCGATAAAAGATTTGTTAAAACAGAGTTACAGAGAAGCACATGCAAAAGACAAACACTAGCACTGGCAGCAGCAGGAGTTTGGTGTTGACAGGTCTGATTTGTTAAAAGCCAACGTTTAAATTGAGACTTAAAGGAGCTGTATGTGGAGCTCTCCCTGATGATTGTAGGGATGCTGTTCCACCCTTTAGAAGCTCTAACAGAATAGGCTGATTGACCAAATCCTGTCTTTCTGAATGGGATCAGACAGTCTCCTCTTGAGGCTCCTCTAGTGATGCGGTTTGAGTTTGATCTTAGGCTAACAAAGTCATTGAGCGGTGGAGGGGCGAGTCCATGTAAGATTTTATAAACAAAGCAGGCATCTGTGAATCTAATCAGATTCTCCCAACTTAAGATATTATATTTAGATAAGATGCTGCAGTGATGGATGTGGCGTGGTTTTTTGTCCAGAACTTTGAGTGTCTGTTTATACAGTGATTGTAGTGGTCTGAGTGTGGTGTGGTTGGCCTGGGACAAGTCAGGTGTGAGAAGATCATGGCGTGCATGTAAATATTAGCTGCTTGGTTGGACATAGAATTTCAGATGAATCTGAAATTTGATAAGTTGAATTTGACCCTTTTGATGGTTTGTTTAACGTGTGACTTAAAATTAATATGTGAATCGATTACAATGCCATGGTACTTATGTTCTTCAACCAATTGTAGTTTTTCATCAGATACAAATATGTCAGGGTTTGTGGTGGAGTTGACACTTTTAGTGAAGTACATGCCGACTGTTTTGGACATGTTTAGTTGAAGGCAACGTTGATTCAACCATTTGGTGACTTTGATCATTGCATCTGTAAGTTTGATAGCAACTTCTTTTTTGGAGGATCCTTGAATAAACAGGACTGTGTCGTCCGCATACATTTGGATGTTAACTTCAGGGCACACAGTTGGTAGGTCGTTTATATACATACAGAACAAAAGAGGGCCAAGGATTGACCCCTGTGGCACCCCAGTTGATAAGCAGAGTGGTTCAGATTGATAACTGTTGATTCGAACTGTTTGTGAGCGATGGGAAAGATATGTTTCAACCCATTTTATGGCATTATCAGAGAAGTTAAAGGAATAAAGTTTGGACAGTAATATCTTATGGTTGACAGTATCAAATGCTTTTTTTAAATCCAAGAAAATGGCACCAACAATACTGTTATTGTCAAGTAGAGATTTAAGTTTTTCAATAAAATAACAGTTAGCTGATTCTGTTGAGTGATTTGCTCTGAATCCAAATTGTAGCGGATGAAGATAGTGAGTATTATTAAGGTGGTCCCTGATCTGTTCTGCTACCCATTTCTCGGGGACTTTAGACATGATTGGTAGAATGCTTATGGGTCTGTAGTCAGAAACAGATTGTGGATCCCCTGATTTAAGAACTGGGGAGACTATAGCTGATTTCCACACATTCGGGAACTCATTTTGGTTTATGGACTGATTTATCAGTTTTGTAATGGGCCAGGTTAAGGAAGAGTTAAGATCTTTTAACATTGTTGTGTCCATCCCGAATATATCTTTAGATTTTGAAGACTTAAGTGATTTAATTATGGTTTTAACATTTTGCTCCGATGCGCAAGCAAAGGTTAGGCAAGGATCTGATACTGGGGCTGTGTATAATGGTATGAATGGTTGAGAGAAGCTCTGTGCGAGTCAATAAAATGGTTGTTAATTGCTGCAGCAACATCTGTGGGAGCGGTTATATGATTTCCATGCAGTGAGAGTTCTATAGATTTCCTTTCTTTATGTTCTTCACCCATTAACTTTTTTAACTGTTCCCATATTAATTTAGAGTTTCCATTTGCTTTATTTATTACAGTCAAGAAGTAGTCTGCCCTAGACTTTCTGAGCATGGAGGTCACTTTATTTCTTAATGTCGTAAAACTATATTTATCTTGAGATAATTTTGTTTTTGTAGCTCTCTTCAATGCAAGATCACGTTCTTTCATAAATTTTAAGATATCAGCATTCATCCATGGTAAGCTTCTCTTTTTGTTTCCATTTCTAAAAATACAAGTAAAGTCCTTGATTACTTGTTGAACTGTGTCTGAGAGTACTTTACTTCCCTCATGTAGTTCTTTCCCTGCAAGCAAAGTGCTCCAATTTAACGTATTTATTGTATTTTTTAAAGTTGTCCTGTTCATTATTGGGTATTCAAAATGATCTTTGCTTTTTAACGGTTTGCCTAGAAGCACCAAATCATTTATTTGTCAGTTTCCTTGTCATCAGGACTAGATTATGCTCAGAGAGTCCTGTGATCATATTGAAAGACTTAGTGATCCTTTCCGGTTTGTTGCTGAATATTAAGTCAATGTGTGTTCTTGTAGTTTGAGTTATTCTAGTTGGGCCTTTGATAATCTGTGTTAGATCAAAACGATGACGTATTTGTTTAAGATTTTTCCTGGCTGCCTTAACTTCCCAATTAACATTAAAGTCACCCATAATAATTACTTCTTTGTCGAAATTACAATTTGCAAGCACGGTGTGCAGTTTTTCATAAAAGTCTATATTTGCAGAGGGTGGGCGGTATATTACAATTAGACTAAAATGCATTTGCGGAGATAATATAATTTTTAACCCAACACATTCTATGTCAGTTAATAGTGCTATTTCCTCGCAATGAATGTCTTGTTTTATGTAAATCATTACTCCGCCTCCTTTTGATTTTACTCTGTCATGTCTAAAGATTTTATAACCAGGGACAGTAACTGCTGCCAGTGGAGAGTTTGCATTGAGCCAAGTTTCTGACAAGCAGAGGAAATCTAAATTTGAGTCAATCAATAAATGCTGAATTTGATCATGTTTGGAGATTAGACTGCGTACATTGAGATGTCCACCAAATAAACCATTTGGTTTTACTTTGGGATCCCATATAATTTTGGAATTATTAACAGTTTAAAAAATATTCCAGCCCCTGTTTTTTGAAACAGCTAAGGTAAGCTTCCTGTTTTGTTTTGTTGAACTTCCGGGCATCAAAGTAGCATGTTCACTGTTAGCTTTGCATATCATTGAAATGAGATCTGATTGTGAAAGTTGCCGAGTTGGTGAGCTGTCACCTGGAGTGTTTGAAACAGATGATGATTTCAGCTGGGGCCTTTGTCCGTGGGAATCTTCGTTATCTAGCTTTACTAGCGCGTTTCCCTGATGTTGGAGGTCCCTGAAGTGGAGTTAGCACACGCGCTTCGTGGTCCCAGGTGAGGACGCCATGCCCGGTGGTCCCTGATGACTCCGTCCAGCTTGTCGCCGCGTTCGTCACGGTCGTCGGTGCCGCCACAGCGTTCGCCGGAGGGATGAAGAAAGTCAGGTGAGTTTGTTGCTCAGATGTGTGGTGTAGACATAGTGATCGTACCTGTAGGTTAACGGCGGTGCTCCTGCTGTTAGCGGTTGTGACGAGGGCTCGATCCTTTGTTGGGCTGTTGATCGGACCGGGACACTGGTGGATGTCACCGGATAGCAAGAGACAGATGGCAATTATGAAGGAAAGGCTTTGTTGTGGCTTTAATTGTCAGGAAACAGACAGACGAGGACCCAAGTGCGTCACGTTTAAACAGTTTATTAGGGGTTGAGGGGAAAAAGGGAGTGCGTGTGTGTCTCGGTGGTGGAGCAGTCTCTCCAGGGCAGCAGTACAGACAAGGGCTAGGCAGAATATGCAGGTCAAGAGCAGAAGGCAGGTCGGGTTACCGGGGCAGAGGAGCAGAAGAGGGTACAGACAGGTCCAGGTTCAATTATCAGGAGTCAGAGGTAGAATGCAGGGAAGTTTGGCAGCAGGTAGCGGATCCACACGAGCAGACGATCTGACAAAGGGCAGGCTGAAAAACAGGGCTTTTATATACAGGTCAATCAGGGGTGTATTAGGTGCAGCTGGTTGGTGAGTGAGGATGCAGAGTGGGGACAGGTGGATCAAATCAGCTAGAGGGAGGGTGAAACAGTTAGGTGGGGGCTCGTTAACAGGAACTGAGAGAGGGAGCCCATGACAGAACCTCCCTCAAGGGACGGCCCCAGAAGTCCCAAAGAGGAACCACTAAACCGGGCGGGATGGGCGGGAGCCGGGCGGAGGGTCAGAATTCTCAGACCGGGTCAGTCTCTGCCCCATCCTCAGAGGGAGCCAGAGAGCCACCATCATCAGGGACCAAGACAGGTTCAGGTCAGGTGCAGGACGAGTCACGCGGGCGCAGGCCCCCTTGGACGGCTCCCGCGGATGGAGGGCTGATCGATGCTGTCGGGAAGTCAGCTATGATGGTCCGGTCCACTATCCGACTGGCTGGCACTCCAAGATCTTTCTTCAGGCCCATAGCCCTCCCAGTCGACCAGGTATTGGAGACCCCTACCCCTACGCTCTGACCTAAGCACACGCCGCACGGTAGACTCCAGACCCCCTGCTGACTAAACGGGAGGCGGAGGAGGAGGTGCTGTTGGAACCAGTGGGCTGTCGTACGGGGCTTGACCTTCAAACATGGAACGGGGGTGTACCTTCATGGACCTTGGCAGCTGGAGCCGGACAGCAGTTGGACTGATGACCCTCTCGATGGGGAATGGTCCAAGGAACCGAGGTGCCAGCTTCTCGACTCCACCCGAGCGGGTAGGTCCTGGTCCGAGCAGCCACACCCTTTGGCCAACGCGTAGGTGGGCGAGGGGTCCTTCGACGGTTGGCTCCAGTGGTGTAGCTGGCAACAGATCTGAGGAGCGTGGCTCGGGCTCGTGACCAGGCACGGCGGCATCGACGGGCAAAGGAGAGGGCAGACGGACAGGCGACCTCTCCTTCCTGGCTGGAGAAGAGAGGTGGCTGATAGCCGTGAAACACACTGGAAAGGGGACATACCAGTGGCAGAACAGGTGAGCGAAGTTGTTAGGCATACTCCACCCACGTTAGCTGTTGTGCCCAGGAGTGGGGCTGCGAGACGCCATGCAATCGAAGGGCCTTCTCCAACTCCTGGTTCTGGTCCGCTCAGACTGGCCATTAGATTGAGGGTGGAATCCAGACGTTAGGCTGGCCGTGGCTCCCAGGAGATTGCAGAACTCCTTCCAGAAGTTGGAGGAAAATTGTGGACCTCGGTCTGAAACCACATCCTTGGGCAGCCCATGGATTCGAAGACATGTTCCAGGACCACCTGAGCGGTCTCCTTGGCTGTCGGGAGCTTAGGCAGGGGCACAAAGTGTGCCATTTTACTAAAACGGTCCACTACAGTGAGTATGACCTTCATACCAGCAGAAGAGGGCAGACCTGTGACAAAGTCCAGGGCAATGTGGACCAGGGGCGCTGGGCACAGGCAGAGGCTGGAGAAATCCAGCTGGAGGCTGGCTGGAAGCCTTATGTTGGTTGCAGGTGGGACAGGCTCGGACGAACTCCCGCACATCCCTCCTTAACGAAGGCCACCAGAACCGCTGGGCAAGCAGCTGGTAAGTGCGAGTAGAGCCAGGGTGGCAGGCCAGACGGGACTCGTGTCCCCACTGTATAGCTTGGGACCTCAGGGTTTCCGGGACGAGAGGCGGTTGCTGGGCATGCGCTTGGGCCTGGCTGATTACGTAGAGACTCCTGCACCCGCCTTCGATATCCCAGGTCAGGGCTGCTACAACACAGGACTGGGCAGAATGCATGCAGGATCCTTGGAGGGAGCGCCAGTCTTCTGAACTGGCGAGAGGGCTGCTCTGGCTTGATGTTCCGTGATCCAGGGCGGTAAGATAGGGTAAAGTTAAATCTGGTGAAGTACAGAGCCCAGCGGACTGCCTGGGGTTTAGACGCTTTGGCAGTGCGGATATATTCCAGATTCTTGTGGTCAGTCCAGACCAGGAATGGAACTGTGGACCCCTCCAGCCAGTGGCGCCACTCCTCAAGGGCAAGCTTGACAGCCAGCAGCTCACGG
This sequence comes from Odontamblyopus lacepedii, assembly GCA_034769755.1. NCBI lineage: Eukaryota > Metazoa > Chordata > Actinopteri > Gobiiformes > Gobiidae > Odontamblyopus > Odontamblyopus lacepedii. Next base: position 10,553,990 of record CM068351.1, read on the forward strand.
TTCCCTATGTCGAAGTTGCATTCAGACGGGATAGCCGGCGAGAGAAGAATGCACAAGGATGGAGCTTGTTGTCTCCTCAGAGCTCGCTGGGAGAGCACAGCACCAACTCCTGACATCAGAGGCATCCACCTCCACAATGAATTGTCGGTCCACATCAGGCATCTGGAGGATGGGGCAGAGGTGAACTGAGCCTTGAGGGCACAGAAGGCTTCGTTGGCTGCTGGGGTCCAGGCAAAGGGCTGCTTAGTGCTGGTCAGGGTGGTGAGAGGTTTGGCTATGGTGCTATAGTTCCGGATGAATTTTCTGTAAAAAGTTTGCAAACCCGAGAAATTGCTGCAGCTTCTTCGCTCTCTGGGATCGGCCACGGTCACTGCTGAAATCTTTGCAGGGTCCATCTGTATGCTCCCCGCAGCCACGATGTATCCTAGGAAGGCCACAGTCTTGGCATGAAACTCGCACTTCTGCTTTGACGTAGAGGAGTTCTCCAGAAGGCGAAGGACTTGCTGACATGGTGGGTATGTTCAGACAAGGATCTGAAAAATCAAGATGTCATCCAGGTACACAAAGACAAACTTGTTTAAATATGTCCCGCAGCACATCATTTACAAGAGCCTGGAATACAGCTGGAGCATTGGTGAGACCGAACGGCATCACTAGGTATTCAGAGTGACCAGTTGGGGTGTTGAACGCTGTCTTCCATTCTGCCCCTCCCGCATTCGCACCAGGTGGTAAGCATTGGCGGAGATCCAGCTTAGTGAAGACCGTGGTTCCCTCGAGCAGCTCGGGCGCTTGGAGAGCAGAGGAAGAGGATATCGGTTCTTCACGGTGATGTCGTTAAGGCCCCGATAATCGATGCATGGACTAAGGGGATCCATCCTTCTTCCTCACGAAGAAGAACCCAGCACCAGCAGGGAAGAAGACGGGCGAATTATCCCAGCAGCCAGGGAGTCACTGATGTACTTTCCATGGACCTCCGCTCTGGAGACGACAAACGAGTAGAGACGGCCTTTAGGAGGTGCTGGCACCAGGGAGGAGGTTGATAGCACAGTCATATGGTCGGTGCGGGGGCAGAGGTGGCCTTGGCCTTGTTGAACACCTCCCAGAGCTCAAGGTAGCATTCGGGAACGCGGACAAATCTGAGCTGGACTGGCGGGAACTGAGCGAGGGGTAGTGTAGCAGCAAGCAGACAGGTCTGGTGGCAGTCCTGCTCCCATGCCCCAACCACCCCGGTCAGCCCAGTCAAGGAGAGGGCTTGTGCCGGGCGAAGCCAAGGGGTAGCCCAGGATGAGGGGTTGGCCTGGGGAGCGGAGCATGTGGAACTCGATTGTCTCATGATGGATGACGGAGATCATCATCAAGACAGGGGCAGACACATGGGTGACTGTGCCGAGAGGGTGTCCATCCAGCGCCCGAGCAGGAACAGGAGGTGACAGACGATGGCTCTCAAGCTTCAACTGGCGGGCGAGCTCCAAGTCCATTATGTTGGCTTCAGCGCCAGAGTCCACAAGGGCGGCCAGAGAGTGTGTAGAGTCAGGATTGTGGAGTCGAACCTGCAGCAGGGGTTTAAGTGTCATTGGAGGGCTGGGTGGACGAGAGCTCAACCGATTCCTCCTACACCGGGTGAGCTTGGGCTTTTAAAGGGCAGGTGGTACTGGTGTCCATCCCCTCCACAGTACAGGCAGAGGTTGATGTGATGCGCGCTGACGCCTGCAGGGGAAAGAGAGGCTCGACCAATCCTCCATAGGCCCGACTGGTCTGGCTGGGTGAGGAGTAGACAAGGGGGCAGACGAGCAGCCTGACTGCCTCGGGTGCTGGTAGCTGGAGAGTACTGGTGCCCCTCTCTTGACGGCGGGTCTGGATTCTTCGACGATTCGGGCAGCCAGAGCAATGGCCTCGCCAAGGGTTGATGGTCGCTCATGGGAGACCAGCCTCGCCCTTTACATAGTCGGCCAGGCTGTGAAGGAACGCGCCCACCAACGCCTCCATGTTCCAGGTGCTGCGGTTGCCAGGGTCCGGAAATCGATGGAGTAGTCAGCGACGGTCCGCTCACCTTGCCGAATGCTCATCAGTGCCCGACGCCTGCAGAAGAAGAGTCCAAGTCAAAGACCTTGAGCATCTCCTCAGCTTAACAGGTCAAAGGATGTGCAGGTTGGAGTCTGACGCTCAAACTCGGCTGTTCCCCAGAGTCGAGCTCTCGACCTTCGGCCAGGTGAGTGATGGCGCATCTCTACCTTGGCTCCTCTGTGGCAAAGGTTCTGGGTTGCAGGGAGAACTGGAGACGGCAGCTTGTAAGGAATGCCCGGACCTGCTGATCGCCATTGAACCGCCAGGACTACCAATCTTGGGTTCCGGGCACCGGCGGTGAAGAGAGCAGGCGCCATGGGGAACTGGACCACCTGGCATGCTGGGTGGTGCTGGAATGGCCTGTAGACTGGCTGGGGCTGGACCGAAGCGGGTGGGTTGGCTGGCGACGGGTCAGGTTGGTGAGCAGTTCAGTTATCTGGGCAAGTTGTTCTTGCTGCTGCTGGATCTGTTGTTGTTGCATTCGCCCAGCTCCAGCAAGGCGGCGATGTCACCCGTCAGGCGATGGACTCTCCCTCCGCACGCCTCAAGGCGCTGCATGGCAGATGGTGGCTCTGGGGCATTGGAGGTCCATGTCAGGTGAAACGGGCGCTGAGTCCATGATGGTCAGATCGCACTGTCAGGAAACAGACAGACGAGGACCCGCGCGCCACGTTAAACAGTTTATTAGGGGTTGAGGGGAAAAAGGGAGGCGTGGTGTGTCTCGGTGGTGGAGCAGTCTCTCCAGGGCAGCAGTACAGACAAGGGCTAGGCAGAATATGCAGGTCAAGAGCAGAAGGCAGGTCGGGTTACCGGGGCAGAGGAGCAGAAGAGGGTACAGACAGGTCCAGGTTCAATTATCAGGAGTCAGAGGTAGAATGCAGGGAAGTTTGGCAGCAGGTAGCGGATCCACACGAGCAGACGATCTGACAAAGGGCAGGCTGAAAAACAGGGCTTTTATATACAGGTCAATCAGGGGTGTATTAGGTGCAGCTGGTTGGTGAGTGAGGATGCAGAGTGGGGACAGGTGGATCAAATCAGCTAGAGTGGAGGGTGAAACAGTTAGGTGGGGGCTCGTTAACAGGAACTGAGAGGGAGCCCATGACATTAATACGGTTTTTGAATGCGCTGAAGCCCGGTTGTAGAGGAACGGGTGAATGAAGGTGATGGCTAAGGCATACCTCCCAAATCCAAATTTGTTGTTTATGCGCATTGACAGCTTTTGTATCGATGGTGGTTTGACGATGTCTTTGGCGTAATAGTTTACCATTTGACCGGTGACAGGACAACGAGAAAAACTTGTCAGTAAGACATATATGAACAGAACTCCAGCTGCACCTGCCAAACCCGGCGCCGCCATCTTCCAAAGCTCCGCCCGGCACAGCCAAAGTTCAAAGAATTCATTGAGCCAGTATTAAATGATATGCCATGTGACAATGAGAACAACTTTAATCCAATTATCATGGATCAGTTTGTTGATAGGACAATGTTCACCTTAAAACCTGCTCTCGATGTTGCAGCTCCGCTAAGACAGAAAAGCATTAAACCAAGACCTCCGGCTCCATGGTATACTCCAGAACTGCGATCACTCAAACAACACGTGAGACGCACAGAGAAGCTCTGGCGCCGCTTGCGCTCCGAGCAGTCTCTGAAGGCATGGAAGCTCTGCCTGCTCTCTTATAAGGCCGCTCTGCGAAAAGCGCAAACCAGATACTATTCAAACCTAATAGAAAAAGCAACCCCAGATTTCTGTTCAGCACTGTAGCCAGGCGGACAAACTCGCATACTGCCCCTGAGTCTCTTCTCCCCTCAAAGTTCAGTTGTGATGACTTTCTTGAATTCTTCGATTACAAAATTACAACCTTTAGAGACAAGATCAACGAAGCCACTCCAAAAATCAGCACCGAGCAAATCCAGTCCGTAACACCAATATCCCACATAAATCCTCTAATAGCATTAGACAAATTTACTCCTGTCGATGAGGTGGAGATTACCTCAGTCATCATGTCGTCCAAACCATCAACTTGTTTGCTCGACCCTATTCCAGTCAAACTCCTCAAAGAAGCTCTCCACCTAATAATAGGTTCCATCCATAACATAATAAATATGTCATTAGAAAATGGCTATGTTCCTCAGTCCTTTAAATATGCTGTAATTAAACCGCCTTTGAAAAAACCTACCTTAAATCCTGATGAACTAGCCAACTACAGACCTATCTCGAATCTTCCATTTCTCTCAAAGATTCTGGAACGAGTTGTGGTGAAACAGCTTTGTCACCATCTGCAGGACAATAATTTATTTGAAAAATTTCAGTCTGGTTTCAGAGCTCACCACAGCACAGAAACTGCTCTGCTTAAAGTGACAAATGATTTGCTACTAGCTGCTGATAACGGGCTGGCTTCAGTCCTGGTCCTACTGGACCTCAGTGCAGCGTTTGACACCATTGATCACAACATTCTACTGCAGAGGTTAGAATGTGACATAGGTGTCAGAGGGACCGCCCTCAAATGGTTTAAATCCTATCTATCAGATAGGTTCCAGTTTGTTAGTGTAAACCAGTGCACCTCTCCCTGCTCTAAAGTAGCTTGCGGTGTTCCACAAGGATCTGTGCTTGGTCCAATCCTGTTTACTCTGTATATGTTGCCATTAGGTAACATTATCAGAAAACATGGCATTAATTTCCACTGCTATGCTGATGACACTCAGCTGTACTTATCAATGAAACCAAATCAGACCGATCAAATCGATAAGCTCAGTGCCTGTGTGAAGGACATCAAAACCTGGATGACCCTGAATTACCTGCTCTTAAACCCTGAAAAAACAGAGGTCATTGTTGTCGGTCCTAAAGGTCAGAGAGATTCTCTGTCCGACCAGATAATCTCACTTGACAATGTGAGTATAGCCTCTAGCTCTACTGTAAAAAACCTTGGAGTCGTATTTGACCAAAATCTCTCATTCACAGCTCATATAAACCAAGCTTGTAAAACTGCATATTTTCACCTGCAAAACATAACTAAAATCAGAAATATTTTGCCTAAAAATGATGCTGAAAAACTTATCCATGCATTTGTTACATCCAGACTAGATTACTGTAATTCTCTGCTCGCTGCCTGCGCTAAAGGTACTTTAAGAAGCTTCCAGTTGGTCCAAAATGCAGCGGCCAGAGTCCTAACAGGAACTAAAAGACATGATCACATCAGTCCTGTGTTAAAATCACTTCACTGGCTTCCTGTCGAGTTTAGAATTTAATTCAAAATTCTCCTCCTGACATACAAAGCCTTAAACAATATGGCCCCATCATATCTTCAGGATGCCATTGTCCCCTATCAGCCAAATAGAGCACTTCGCTCTCAGAATGCAGGATTATTAGTGGTTCCTAGAGTGTCTAAAAGTACAGTGGGGGGGAGAGCCTTCAGTTACCAAGCTTCTGTGTTATGGAATCAACTCCCTGTTGATGTTAAACAGGCACCCACAGTCTCTTTATTTAAGTCCAGGCTTAAAATCTTCCTCTTCGGAATAGCTTATGACCAGGTTACTTAGTTGATGTTACTAAGATAAGCTGCCGCAGGAGATAACAAGCTGGGGGAAGTGTGGCAACCTGAGCACTATCCTCTGTTTCCTCCTATTTTCTCATCAGCATCACTTACTATGTTCTCATCTGTAGCTCGTTCATTGCTATTCACATGTTGTCCCCTGTCCCACTCCCCCTGTGGAGTGTAACTCTTTCAGACGCCTGATGGCAGCTGGACCCCTCTCCTCCTCCTCGCCTGGCTTCCTCCTCCTCGCCCGGCTCCTCCTCCTCGCCCGGCTCCTCCTCCTCTTCGCCCGGCCTCCTCCTCCTCGCCCGGCATCCCCTTCTCACCCGGCTCCTTCCCCACCTGGGTAGCTGTGGCCATACCGAACTGGCCCATGGGCCTGGACATCTATAGGGCTGGGCGATATGGACCAAAAAATATATCTCGATATATTTTGCTATATCTCGATATACGATATATATCTCGATATCTTTACAGGAAAAATACCCCCCTCCCACACTACTGCAAAAACAAAATCTAATTTTATCTGATTAATATTCATTTAGTACTGCACTTAAACACTCTGCACCCCTTTTTGGACCCTCACCCACAGTTTAAGAACCTCTTCTTTAAGAGAACTTCCACTGGCACTTTACACAAAACTGCTTCAAAGTGAATAAAGTGGGTAGGATTTTTAAACCTGTATTTTCAAATTCCAAACTGGAGTTACTTTCTCTTGTTTTAAAGTGGTATTTAGTCTCTGCACATTTACCAAACCAAACACACAATGTGACAAACGGATTTATTTGGCATTTGGCACAGGCTGCAGAGAGAAGCCCCGCACGCTCCCGCACGCTCCCGCACGCTCCCGCACGCTCCCGCACGCTCCCGCACGCTCCCGCACGCTCCCGCACGCTCCCGCACGCTCCCGCACGCTCCCGCACGCCGGTATGAGTTTATTGGCGACAGCAGCGGCCTTAATGAAAAATGACTGCACTCAGTATTCAGACCTTGAGTCCATGACAAGACCGAGTCCAAATGCGCTCGAGTCCGAGACAAGACCAAGACAAAGCTCTCACTTTGGCAGAGAAGGAAGTCCAGCAGTGTGGGGGTGTCTGAGTGGGACAGGTGTGGGTCCTGCAGCGGGGTGCAGGGTTTTGAAGCGGAGTTTGTTCGTATGAGTGATATCGGCCACACGCGGAGCTCGTACACTGGGGTCGTGCGTGGTCGGAGGTGTCATGTGGTTGCGCTTGTGCTGGGAAACATGCATTTAGAAAGTTTGACTCGTCACGTTACGTCTGTGTGCAGCTCCTTATTGTGCTGCAGAAGCATCGCACAGATGCGCCTGTTTTGTTTTCCACGTTCGCACACTGAAATATTTGCTCACAAATGCAAGTGAAATGGGCGCACTGTAGAGCCCTGGTCCTAGTCCTGGTTTAGTCCACGACCGAGCCCCGGGCTCTGCGGCCGCGTTTAGTCCTGGTTTAGTCCTAGTCCTGGTTTAGTCCGTGGCCAGGTCCGGGCTCCGCGGAGGAGCTCGGGGGACAAAAGCAGGAGGCGGAGGCGAGCGCGGCACAGAAAAGGCAAAACAAGCGAAGCGGCGAAACCAGAAGTAAACGTAAGCATTATAGCGATATATCGATATGTCAGAATTCATATCGAGTTTCAAAAATATCTCGATATATTTTAAATATCGAGATATCGCCCACCCCTGGACATCTATAGCCTGTCCGTCCATGGGAGTGGATCTCTCCTTCACTGTAGTTCTCCCTGAGGTTTCTTCTTTTTCCCAGGACCCTGGGTTTTTTGGAGTTTTTCCTTGCTGAGAAGGAGGGTCTAAGGACAGGGGATGACTGGACAATGTTTCATTTGCTGCCTTACATGAATGTTGTTTATTCCTGTTTTGATATGTCTGTGTGTATGTTTTGCTCATCCAAATCTTGGAACGCCCTTAGAGGCAACTGTTGTTGCGATTTTGGGCGCTACAAAAATAAATTTAATTTAATTGAATTTCACAGTGTCATATGTCGTCTGTAATGATTGTTTATTGTTTGTTTATTCGGTTGTTTTTTTAATGTCTCACAGTGCACTTTGGACTTTTTTGCGCATGTTTTTCCAATGTGTTTTTAAACTCCAAATGGCAAATAAACTAACCTAACCTAAATCAATTTAAACTTAGACCATCTTTATTGATCCACAAGGGAAATTACTTGGACACAGCAGCTCACACATCACAACATATTATAATAACGAGAGAAAAAGAAGAAATATTAATGATAAAAATATAAATAGTAATAATAAATTCAAAATAAGTAGAAAAATAGCATGAGACTGCTGTAAATAAGGCATAATTACATAAATGTGTATGTATAAGTAAAGCAAATCATAGAAATATAGTGATATAAATACAATATGTCACAGTTATATATGAGAAGTCATAAAATTCAGCGATAAAACAATAAAACAATAAGTCCTTGTATTTCTAGAGGTCTAAAGTTTAAGGTTGGTTGGTTTGATGTGATTATTTAGTTATTTGCAAAATATAATATGTAAATTATTCAAATATAGTCAGCTCATTTCCTTATAGGGACAAAATCCTTGCTTAACCTTTAGCAGTATTCCACGTATGAATGACGTTACATAATTATGCAGTAGATGCCCTGCAAGGACAAGTGTGCTCTGCAGGAGGCGTACAAGCGGAATCAAACCATCAGCCGTAAGTGGGTCTTCAGTGTAATATGTCTTAAACTGTGCTGAGTCCAGTGCAGATACCAGCAAGTCTTCAGGAAATGTCAAGACTCACTTCGGACTCGGCTCAGACCGGACTGACACAGCCCGACTGCAGAGGGTCTCAAACTGTGGTACGGGGCCTCAACAGTGGTGTTAGAGCTGCACAATATAAGAAAACAAATCTATGAAGACAATTTTGTATCGTGCGATGATATTATTGCAATATTTTAATGCTGTTTTTGACATAATAAACGAGAAAAGTTAAAACAAAGAAGTACTTACCAGGGTATCCCCAGGTTTGACTCCCTCAAATTTAAGATTTTTTAAAGACCTTTTTAAGACCACTTAAATGAAAATTAAGACCAACATCGCACCCATTATGCGGGCGAAAAACACCAGATCCAATTCTAATAATAATGACCATTACTCACTGCTTTAAAAAAAACAACTTTTACTATAAAATCTCAAGCAGAACTCATTTATAGTCGTATTCATTGCTTGTAAAATGGCCAAAAATCATTTATAACATTCTAACAAGACAAACTAAGCTTTCACATTGTCTTGAGACAAGACAAGTTTACAAAAAAATAGGCTAATGAAATTTAAGACCTTGTGAAAAAAATAAGACTTAGACGACATAATTTAAGACTTTTTAAGCCTATAATTTAGGAACATGACATTTAAGACCTTTTTAAGACTTTTAAGACCCAGCGGCTGCCCTGTTTACTAGTGAAACGTGTCCAAATAAAAACCATAAATCGAGACTATAGTGAGGCAAAAATAGCACTTAAAGACCTTGTACCCGATACTTTCCATCTATTTTAGCAAAGTTGGTCTTTCCCCACAGACATATTGTATAAGCAGCTTTGGAGGTCACCATATTGTATAAATGAACATTTTTCTATAAAAAGACAGGATATTTTGTTCTTTGCAGAGGACACAGTATGTAAATAAGTGCACCCTTTGTGATCTGACAATTGCGCCAAGTCCCCAACTCAAATTGCAACTATAGATTTTGATATTATAGAGTAAACTCAATACAGATTCCAATACTACAATGATAATGAAAAAACACTCTATTATTTTATTAATTCATAGACAATGTATGTAAAATCCAAAGCAGACTGGATGAAACCAGTCTTGATTCCTGCTCAAACACGTATTTAGTTTCGATACCGGTTTTAGTATCGATTAGAATCAGATTTAAGAATAAACATAATCGTGGAAACATTATTCTTGGAACAGTGGAGGAGTGAGTTATCCCCAACTGCGCTATGAACTGACTTGGTTTGAAAATGTAAAGTGTAAATTTAAACAAAAAAGCAAAACTCAGAACTTTCAAATTGATTTAACTCTATTTCCAATACGATTTCCTTTGAATTTGTGTTATTAAAACGAGATGCAGTAAATTAATCTCTTCTCTTTTTAATGCACAATTTTGTCCAGCACATGTAACAATATCTTATGTAATAAATGTACAAAATTCAGACGTGTGTGCATAGACATTCATAATAATAATAATACATAACACTTGTATAATACGTTTCAAGATACTCAGATGCTTTACACGGAGAGAAGGGGAGGGACATTATCTGGTAAAAAACATCGGAAATTGTGTTATAAGCCTAACAAATGAGCCCATATTCTAGCTCATTCTAATTCTTGTAACCTTTCCACAACATTACACCACATTATACTGCCATATATCAGACAACAGAATATGATTTTCAGCATTGAATCATAATACTTTCTTTTATATTACCATGTCCCCTTATATCTGTGTAATTCCTCAGTGGTCCAGGTAGGTTCCATAGTGGTCCATGGGCGTATATACGAGTCTATGTGCTCTTATACTTGTTCTGATGCAGCTTAAAGGGGAACTCCGGGCACGTTTGAAGCTAAAGTCCATTGCTGGAGGTGGTCGAATATTGTCAGAAGCCAAAAAACGGCACAGATCAGTGTTGCCTCGGTGGAGATCTCGCTGTGGTAGTGAGTCTGTCAAGGCAACAAGCTAGTGTAGTGATGGGGGCAAGTTCTTAACTTCCATGTAAAATGCCAATTTGCTTCACACAGAAGAAGCTTAACACCACTCTCACCACGCTCTCCGCCGAGGCAACACTGATCTGTGCCGTTTTTTGGCTTCTGACAGTATTCGATCACCTTTAGCAATGGACTTTAGCTTCAAACATGCCAGAGTTCCCCTTTAAGATCATTCGAAAGGTTCATTTCTGTCCTGTGAATGTGACTTTTTTAGTCTTGATTCCTGCTCAAACAAGTATCTAGTTCTGATACAAGTTTTTGTATCGATTAACACTTTTCACAACACCCCTAATCATCACAAAACCTCCAGAATCACCACACCACCCTACAATGTTGCTGTTCACAAGGCTGATGCCAGATGATCTTTACAGTGGGGTTTATTTTGGGAGCTGGACCCCTCCTCCTCCGCCTCCTCCTCTGGGTGCCAGAAGCTTCACTCACACAGGGCAGGGCAGGACACAGAGTTTCCCCCGAACTTCCTGAGCGCTGGAGGAGAGGAGAGGCAGTTTCCTGTGTGTCTGGGTCATTTGTGTTCATATGCAAAGCGCCGCTAACCACAGGAGGAAGTGTATTGGGTTGCTACGGACAACAAACCCAAACCTACAAAGGGTGCGTTCAAACTTGCCCTAGTTTTGAGTGAGTGTGTGCAAGTTAGGGATGTCAAAAGTCTCAAAAATCAGATACTAATCAATACAAAAAAGTCAAAAATCACATTCTGTTGTCTAAATAAAGTGTTTTTTAATTATCATTGTGGTATCTGAAGAAACTGTTGTCAAATAAGCCCCAAGTACATAAATGTACATGTACAAGTAAGTAAAAATATAAATATAGTCATGTAAATACAGTATATCACAGTTATATACGAGAGGTGATGAAATAATAATATATCTAAAGGTCTAAAGTACAGGGTTAGCAGGTTTGAGATGTGATTATTTAGTTGTTTGCAGAAAGTAATATGTAAATTATTCAAATACAGACAATACATTTCCATATAGGGACCAAAACTTTGCTTAACCTGTCGCAGTGCACCACGTATGCATGAAGGTACAATACAAATATTTCAGATTTTTTTAATGTAACTAGTAATGTAATAGTACTGCTATAAAAAAGGGTTATTTAAAAGCACACTACAACACTTTTCAGGTAGAGGGTCTGACACATGCTTCCTCCTATTTATCTGGAAAGTTTCACAGTGTGGCATTAGACTTTTCAATCTTGCCTTGCATTTATACAGAAAATGGGTTTGGCTCTCCACACATCTGACTAGGGACGCACTGCTATATCGGATCCATAAAATCGGTTAAGACGATATCCTGGTTGGGCCTTTAACTGTATGTAATAAGACTCTTTACAGGCTGATTATGATATAGAACGTCTCATAATGATGATTTAGCCATCGTTTGTTAATGTTTTTAATATTCTAACATATTTCACGCATTATTTTCAGTAAAAACATTGGTGCCGTATCAAATTACTATTAAAACATTGCACTATTTAGCTGTATAATGTACCTGAGCCGACACTGCTTACCCACGGTTATTGTCAGAATAAAAATGGATTATAATCTTGGACCGTTTTCATCTCTTAATGGCACGAGATCTTGTTATAAGCACTTTTCTGCCTCGGCCGGACACTGAAAGCCCTTTATATCAACCACTCCCCCATTCACACACACTCATACATCACTGTGCACAGACAATACGGGCAGGGCGGGTTAAGTGTCTAGCCCAAGGACACAACAACTATATGCGGTGGAGGGAGCAGGGGTCAAACTGGCAACCGCGAGGTCAGTCAAGGTTTCATAAGCACTAGAGGACCATTAGTCAAACGCTCCAGTAAATTCATACATACTGTACGTCGTAAACCTGTCCATAAGCATCAAAATGATGACTAAATAAGTCCGTCGCCATAGTAATTAACAAATTAAACAAAATATTATATGTTTATTATGGTGAAAAGTCCTCCAAAGAAACAGAAAACATTTTAAATCTCCAATCACTCAAAGATCATTCAACTTTCTGTACATTTGTGTCTTGCTCAAGGACTCAAGAACTGTATATAGGTCAATAAGTCAATCCGCTTGTCTCTATGGTAATGCTTCGCCTGGAATGTACTGCAGTAGAGCTTTAAATGTATTCATCTCCATGGAGAGCCAAGTTACAGGTCAGATCTGTGGAGAGGCAAGCCCGCTCACAGTAAGAATGCATGTTTTTCCTAGACATTACAGAGCAATAAAAGCACTCATAATAATTTAATGAACACTAGCTGAAAGAGTTTAATGCCAGACTGTGGAACATTTTGCGCAAATCAATACACCCTCCACCAGAAAAGTTACAAACAACTAGGGCTGCAACTAACGATTATTTTCATAGTCGATTAATCTGGCGATTATTTTTCAACTAATCGATTATTAATCGGATAAAAAGAAGGAAAGTGCTCCAAAACTGTGCTAAAAGTAAGTTAGCCGTGCGTCCTGGGTTTACGCACGGAAGCTGTGCTCGCTCTGCCAACCCCTCTCTCTATTACGCACGCGGTCAGATCAACAAAGCTTTGACCAATCACGGTGTTCGTGGGCTTGTACCGCACACTCTGTGATGGACAGGAGCACCAGCGAATCACAGCGCGGAGAAGCGAGGTCCCTACTTTTTACGCACACTGACCCAAACAAGTGCTAAACCAACCCGCGGGGGAGTCCTATCGAGCTAAATCGCATTCTTTCCTGATGGAGAGTGTTGGATTACTCACAGAAAGGACTTTTATGCAGATGGGATTTATTTCAGATGGGAAGAAGGCAAAGGTAAGACTTGATTTATTTGATTTGGCTTGATTGACAGCTACTTTTTTCTGTGTTTCTTGGCTGCTAGCTTGGTGAAGGTTTGAGCTACAGAGGCTGATACCGCGGAAGCAGCTTTCAGGCGATATATAACTTATGGGGGAAGGGTGAAGGGTCGTGTCTGCTTTGAGACAGAAGTTGTAAGAGTGTCAGACAGTTGTATTTTTATATGTGTGGATATAGAGGGCTTCAGTTTGAGATGTGAAGTGCTGTGGTGAAAATGAAGTGGATAAATTGTTAGCCGTGTTTCTGCTGATTCCAACGGTGTATAACATGACAGTGTAGCACTCAGTATGTTGTAAATAGAGATGTATGAATTTACAAAAGAGGCGCTAGTCCCCAAATGTGGTGGCTGTGGGGTTTAAGAGGTTAACTGGACTAGTTAATGGCTTAGAAACACATTGTTCCAATGCAATCGCGGCTAATATGTGCTAACTAGCTAACACCAAGCAACTTCGGTTTAACTTGTATAGTGTCAAACAATACGTTGTGATTAAAACGTTCCTATTAACTTGTACCAGTAATGCAACCCAACTACTTTTCATGTCAAAAAAAGGTTGCCAATATGTTTGTGAAATCTCACCAGAGTCCTACTGATTTTAAAGGGGAGACGCCATTTCTCAAGTGTCCTCTTTTTTTCCCCGATTCTCCCGCTTGGACTTTGTCACGTGAACTAGTCAACTAATCGATTACTAAATTAGTTGCCAACTATTTTAATAGTCGATTTTAATCGATTTAATCGATTAGTTGTTGCAGCCCTACAAACAACTAATAAATCAACTTTACTTATTCCAAAAATGCATTTTTGTCTTTTCATATAAACATTAAACTACGAATAAATTAAATTTTTTGACAGGTCCCTAAAGATAATGGGGTAACCTGGCATCAAATCGCGAAACTCCTGGTTACACGAAGACTGTGCCACCTTTGCCACCCAACCCGCCATTGTGGGGAAGCCTTTTGTGTGAATGGGGCCATAACATTTAGCAGAATGCCTCGGTGAATTGGAGTAAATGACGTCAGTCGGGAGTCGTAATTCCTCTCTCCTCCGTGAGTGTTATCGGCTGCAGCTGTGAGCCATAAAACTTAAAGGTGCTTTTCTCCATCGCCGGAGCTCCGAGAGGAACAAGGATGACTAAAGACGCTGTGCTTCAGGATTATGTGCACAAATTAGACAGAAAAAAAATAGTAAAATGGAGAAATAGTAGAGGTGGGAACAAGACAGTGATGTGATTTTTAACATAATTCATAATAAATAAAAATAAACTAATGTCGTGATTCAGTTTTTTATGTCATTTTAGCACTGTTTTTGGTACAACAGCTTCTCAAGAAATGTAACTTGCCAACACTTAATCTTATTTTGTTCAATCCAAATGAAAAACATGGGAGAACAATCTCACAAGATCATTTTTATCATGTGTGCGATTTAGTCTTGCAACTTTGGTCTTTTTAGCATATCAGTTATCCTTAAATTTACAGTGCAAGCCAATATTTTGTCAATTTGCTGCCTAAAAACATACTTTGTGCTTTATATTAAAGACACACTGCGTAACTTTTCTAATGGAGGGTCTACCACTTGATTGTTTCCTTGGAAATGTTTTTGCTTTGTCTAGAACGCTCCACAGTATAGATTAAACCTCTTTCGTGAGGGAGACAAGCAGGTTACACTACATAACAAATCAGATTTGTAGAGAGTTTGGAGAAAATAATCAAAATTGGCCCAAAAATATCGACAGACCTTATCGGCCATCGGTTTATAATTCTAAACAATCGGTATCGCCACCGGCCATGAAAAAATAGTCGATCTCTACTAAGATGCAGCTCTTTTGTTGTTTTTTCCTCTGTTATTTTAGTGCTCAAGTTAAAGCAACATGGTGTAATTTACTAGAGCTGGCACCGCCCTGCATGATTCCTTGGAAATAGAAAGTTAAAACAACATACTTCGTAATATTCTCCATGCAAAGGTTCATAGATATGTTGTGGGATATTATAGTCAGAGAGATTAGAGTCCTTCCTCCAGATCAAGAGTCAGGTTTGTGGAGATGCAGGCCTGCTCACAGTAAGACCGCACGTTTATACTTTTTCTGTAGGGATGCAACATTAATCGAAATATCATGATATCGTAATAATATCGAGCGCTGTCACAATATATCAAATTACAGGTTTCTGTGCTTAAATGCATTGTTTTATAATAGCAACAGTTAATAAACACAGGGAACTACACCGAACATGATTATTTTCAGTGCAGACAACATGAAGAAATATGTTTTTTTTTATTTAATTCTTGGGATTATAGTGATAGTAATGATTCACACCAAGGTCTTGTCAAGGTATGTTATGGTCCGAGATGTCCCGGGTCCATATCCCGGACGAGTGACTCAATGTTCTGAGACACTCGAAAGTCAGAACTGACCTTGTTTGTGTTTGTTTGATTTGTCCTGTTATTGTATACTTAGCTTTTATACCCTTGGCCTTTGTTACCCTTTTATTCAAAACCTTGTAAAGTTGTGCTGTAAATATTTTAGATCCCCTTTTTCTTAATTTAAACTTTTACAACCCTGTTAATTAAATTACTTTATTTATTTCATTTTTCCATCTTGTTTTTTTTTTGTTACTTCCCATCGCCCTAACAGACCGGGGTCATAACAAGGCATTTTAAAAGCATCTACCTACAATCAGCTTCTCAAAAATATTGCCATAAATACTGTACCGTGAGATTTGGATATGTTTACATCTCTATATTTCAGTGCAATAAAACTATGAAAACATGAACAAACGTATTATTTTATTCTTCTACGATAAGCTAGTTTAATCTCCTCTGAATGCTAAAATATTATTAAACATTTCGCTCCTCTGCACACCTCTGTTTCAAACCTGAGTGAGTCGTAACAATAGGCCCGGTGGGTCTCAGGGGACGCTGAGTTTCTGCTCTATTTCCCGCTCAAATCTTCAGTCACCTGGACCACAGCGGCTACGTGACCCATGTGTCCTAAATACCGCTTATTACAGCTGTAACAACGCATTCAGTACACACTTTAATTCACGTTTGTGTAGTTTTGCAGAAGGACTGGAACATTATCTTGACATCAGTTTGAGTGGTTGCAATTAACAAAAGCGGCAGTAATTTTAAGTAATATAATAATGTGACAAATTGGTGTTTTTTAGATTCTAGATGTGATGATCATACTGCCAGATGGGGAAAGAGATGATTTTTCCTATGTACAAGAATATGGGAAAAATTGTCTCTTGTCCATGAGTATTCTTGTATGTATCTTTAAAATAATTTGTTTATAATAAATTGTATGTATATGTGCAATCAGAAAAAAAAAATCCAATTGTTTTTGCCATGAAATATCCAAAAGTTAAATGCACAGATGTTGAGCCCAGTCATTTCTTTAGTGATTAGGCCCGAGAACTCACTAGGGGTGTAAGAAAAAATTGATTCAGTTATATATCGTGATACTTCATTGCACAATTCTCGAATCGATTCAGAATGCATATTATTCAGAATTCATTAGTTGCATTCACTGTAGAGCTGGGCGGTATGACCAAAAATTGTTATCACGGTATTTTTTAAAATTATCACGGTATCACGGTATTTAACGGTATTTTTGTCTTTGGCTAAGTGGAGTGTGATAGAGTTGGTAATATCATTCCAACGTTTGCTTTTCTTGTCATAGACGGTCCCTTTAGACGGAGTGCGCGCGGCTCCAGACTCGCGCTCTCGCCCGTGTCACAAAACACTACACAGACGGTCCCTTTAGCAAACGCGCCTAACACTACACAGACGGTCCCTTTTAGCAAACGCGCCTAACACTACACAGACGGTCCCTTTTAGCAAACGCGCCTAACACTACACAGACGGTCCCTTTTAGCAAACGCGCCTAACACTACACAGACGGTCCCTTTTAGCAAACGCGCCTACCAGGGACGTCTGTGTAGTGTTTTGTGCTGCAGTGCCAACGTTACGCAGAGATTGGGGAGAAGATGCAGATTTTACTTTCTACTCAACTCGCTATCCTTACCTGGCTTGTTGGCTTGTTTGGTGTAACACTGAAAAACAGCCCCCGCTCAATCTACCGCTGTGCGACGTTCCGCCGCTCTGTGTTGCCGACATATGCGCGCACACACGGTATGGCGGTAAATAAAAAATTCATATCATAAAAATAAAAATTACCGGTATACCGGTTCAAACGGTATACCGCCCAGCCCTAATTCACTGTTCTCAAAACTGGCGTGCAAGGTAATACATTATATTTCATACAATTTGGTTCTTGTTAAGGTGTAGTTGACCAGTATTATTAGAAGTAATTATTGATAAATTGTAATCTATCCATTGTTTTAGTATCGGGATATATCGAATCGTGACATGCGTGTAACAATATCTTATGTAATAAATGTAGAAAATTCAGACATGTGTGCATAGACATTCATAATAATAATAATACATAACACTTGTATAATACGTTTCAAGATACCTAGAGACGCTTTACATGGAGAGAAGGGGAGGGACATTATCTGGTAGAAAACATCGGAAATTGTGTTGTAAGCCGAACAAGTGGGCCCATATTCTCGCTCATTCTAATTTGTGTAACCTTTCCACAACATTACACCACTGTGAACATGTCACAAAGGCGCAGTACCTGATTTTTTACCGTTTTAAAAATGTGAAAAACAGAAGTAGTTAATTTTAAACGGTTTGCAGTGGTCCAAAGATATTCCTCGCTTACCTTACGCATTCAGAGCGTCCTAATTACTCACCACGATGAGTTTACCAACATTTTTCACAACTTTTAGAGACCAGAGCGGAATTTTGCCATTGTCACTGTAAAGCTCACAACAACTAACATGCTAACACGCACTTCCTTATCATCTGACAATAAAATACTTGATAATAAAACACTATAATTGCACTCGGAAAGCAGGCAGCAGACTTTTTCTTACCTCAAGAGCTGCTTATACAATATATCTGTACTGGGGCAAGACAAATGACCATTAACTGGAATATAATGGTTAAATTAGATGTTTTGGGGTGAACTGATACTTTACAGCTGACGTCAACAACATTCCCTGGGAATGTGAAGCTATCCGGAGGCACTGCTCTGCCAGACACGCTGTATTGACTGTAATCTGAGATTTAATTTAGAACAATCTGACCAGAAGGAGCTGACATAGCTGGAACTATCACTGTATTTATCATTCAGAAGATACATACCTCGATACATAGGCCAAGATATGATACGTGTCTCGATACAGTGAGTTCGATATGATATATTTCAAAGTGATTCAATACAGTTCAATAAAAAATAAAGGTTAAAACATGGCTGTGATACTAAAAGTCTTTATTAAACCACTTCTTGTGCAAAGTTTTAATCGTCAAAACAGTGAATATGTCAAATGTGTTACATAAACAAGCTTCCTTCCTCTGAACAAACAACAAAACTGAAGCGCTGTAAGGAAACTATTTAGTAAAATATGGAGAAATAGTAAAGGTGGGATGAGACAGTTTTTACAATACGAGGTGAGAAACGAGATTTGGTCCACAAGTATTTATAATAAATACAAATAAATTAATGTCGTGATTCAGTTTTTTATGTTATTGTACAGCTTCTCAAGAAATGTAACTTGCCAACACTTAACCCTTTTTTGTTCAATTAAAATGTAAGAACATGGAGGAACAATTTCATAAGATTATTTTTCTCATGCGTGCACGCTCTTGTGCCGATTTTGTCTTGCGACTTTGGACTTTTTAGCATATCGATTATCTTTACACATCATCAAAACAATGAATGTGTCAAATGTGTTGCATAAATGAGTTTCCTTCCTCTAAACATGCAGCAAAACTGTAACGCTGTGACAAAATAATATAGTAAAATAGACCAAAAAATACTCTGGGTGATATATCGATACAACAGCCCATGATATAGATACTGCATCATCACCTGAAACAATCCGATATGCCGATATTTCAATGTTTTTGCACACCCATAATCATAATGTCATTGCAAAGTATCAATAAAACTTCACAAATTTCCTCCTGTTATGACTTGGTTGAAACAAGTTCATTTACAAACATGAGTGTCACTGAAGAGTCGGTTCACACTAGTCCTGGTTTGGTCCAGTCATAGCCCTCGTTTAGTCCTGATGTAGACTTGGTTTGGTCCAGTTATAATCCTGGTTTAGTCCTGATGTAGACTTGGTTTGGTACTGGTTTGAGCCCAGTTTAGTCCTGATGTAGACTTGGTTTGGTCCAGTTATAGTCCTGGTTTAGTCCTGATGTAGCCTTTATTTGGTCCAGTTATAGTCCTGGTTTAGTCCTGATGTAGACTTGGTTTTGTCCAGTTATAGTCCTGGTTTAGTCCTGATGTAGCCTTTATTTGGTCCAGTTATAGCCCTGATGTAGACTTGGTTTTGTCCAGTTATAGTTCTGGTTCCTGGTTTACTCCTGATGTCGACTTGGTTTGGTTCAGTTATAGTCTTGATTTAGTCCTGATGTAGAATTGGTTTGGGCCAGTTATAGTCCTGGTTTAGTCCTGATGTAGCCTTGGTTTTGTCCAGTTATAGTCCTGGTTTAGTCCTTATGTAGACTTGGTTTTGTCCAGTTATAGTCCTGGTTTAGTCCTGATGTCGACTTGGTTTGGTTCAGTTATAGTCCTGGTTTAGTCCTGATGTAGACTTGGTTTGGTCCTGGTTTGAGCCCAGTTTATTCCTGATGTAGACTTGGTTTGGTCCAGTTATAGTCCTGGTTTAGTCCTGATGTAGACTTGGTTTGGTCCAGTTATATGTCCTGATTTAGTCCTGATGTAGACTTGGTTTGGTCCAGTTATAGTCCTGATTTAGTCCTGATGTAGACTTGGTTTGGTCCAGTCAAAGTCATAGTTTAGTTCTGCTTTAGTCACAATTTGAGTGCATTGTGTTCAAGTGCAAAGTTTCAGAGATTGGTCAAAAAATGAGCTGTAACTATGATTCACTCTTGGTCACAAACTCACTTCTGTACTTGTATGAGGAAGTCAAACATTTCAGTGACCGTTTTAACTTTTACTAGTGAACACAGCCCATTAATGACATAGAAATTACTTTTTAACATGCTCTAAAATGTGTAATAATGTAGTTTATATAGCAAATTATGCAGTTATCATTTTGTTAATTCCCTCAGTGAGTACAACATTTTCTTATATTATTTATTCCTAGCATATGCTTCAATATGAGTCAATATTTTTTCTATTAGTCCACTAGTCCAATAATAATTTCCTTTTCAAATAAAGACTGGAACACGGTGACAAAAGGTTTCTAAATAGAGACTATTTACAAATAACACTTATTATGAAGGAAAATGAGAAATTACTGATTCATTTTTATTTTAGTTTAAAGGTGCACTAAAATAATTTTTCGGTTGGGAGTCCGTTGTATTCTTGTTTCTGTGGAATATTCCACAGTATGACATTAAACAGATTTAACTTACATTTATTAAATTACCGGTACAACTGGTTTTATAGCTCAAAAATACCTAGAAAAACAGGCATTCTGATTGTGAGCGGGGTCGCCTCTCCACAGATCTGACCTGTAACTTGGTTTGGTTTGGTCTCCATGAAGATGGAAAGGTTTAATGCCGTACTGTGAAACATTCAAGACAAAGCAACAACATCTCCATGGACAAAAGCAGGTGATAGACCTTCCAGCAGAAAAGTTACACAATGCACCTTTAAAGATGAACTTTTTGAGCTTTGGAGATGTAGATGGACTGATAATAAAGGAGTCATAATAAAGGATTAATAATAAAGGGTTACTGAAACATGTGAATGAGACAAAACACAACTGGAGGTATGTTTTTAAGGAAGTAAAACATTGTAATTAGGGCTGCATATCATTAAGAAGCTGCCGATATGATACATAGGTCGATACACAGGCCACAATACGATATGTTTTTCGATATAGTGCACTTTCGATTTGATACAATATATTTCAAAATGATACGGTGCAGTGAAAAACAAAGGCTAAATCATGGCTGTGACACTAAGTTTGTGTAAAGTTAACATGGAAAACACCCATTTTACTCATCAAACTGGTGAAAATGTCAACACACTTGTAGATCTGAAGCCGGGCGTACACTGTGCGATATTATCGTTTCACTCAGCCCCAGCTCAGACTGAACGACCAAATCACAGGGGTTAAAATTTCACAGCTCACGATTCATGTTCTCATACTATACGAACTACTTCAACAGTGAGAAACCCTCAATTTCAATTCAGATTTGATATTCTTAAGACCTATGAATGCTGATCGGAAGCTGGTCATGAGATATTAATCGATTCTTGTTACCCCATGTATGCTACACAAAGCACGACATACGATTAAGACAAAATTCAAGAGAAAATTGACCCAAAAAGGGCTAAAAATCACCTAGTTTTACACAAAATAGTAAAATGCACCTAAAAATACTCTTGGAGATATATCGATACAGCAGCCCACAATATCAATACTGTATCATCAAGAGAATATCGATTCAAAAAGGACCAAAAATCGCCTGATTTTATACTAAATAATTTTGTAAAATATACCTAAAACTCTCTTGGCAATATATCGATACAGCAGCCCACGATATCAATACTGTATCATCAAATTAGACAATAAGATACATCGATATTTCAATATTTTTGCACACCCCACTAACTGTAATTGCCTTAAAACTCCCAAGAGCTAATTTCATGTACATAAATCAGTATAGCAACATGCCTAATTTCTCATCCTTCTAAAACCAGTGGATTTCTTGGCTTGGTGCCTGTGCCCTACTGCCCTTAGCCACCTCCTCCAGCATCTGCACTAAAGTCAAAGTCAAAGCCACACATGTATGAAAATCTCTGCAGTAAATTACCTTCTCCCTTTACTCACCGTGTGTGTAGATGTTCCCCAGTTCGTTGTGCAGGTAGAACAGGCTCTTGATGCAGTCTTGCACGGAGGAGATTGGCCGGTATCCCGTTAGGACGTATTTATTGAACTGGAGATGTGGAGGTGAGTTTGCCCAGTCCAGGAGCCGGGGTCCATTTAAATAAGCCATAGCAAATAGCACAGTTAAAATCACACCTCCGAATAAATAAAAAATCGACTGCACACCTATGTACAGGTTGAGCAAGATTATTGCCACGAAAACCTTGTGGGATACCATTTGTGAATCATTAAATAAAAAAAGATTTTTTTTTTTTTAAAAGATGCTGTTAGCCACTTAGCTCGCTGCTAGCATCAAGTCTTTGGAGGGGGGCCAGGGATGAGAGAGACATGCTTGCAACTCGGCTCAGCTGTCATGACTCCTCCCGATAGCCCCGGAGCATAAAGTCACATAAAACACATCCACGTCCCATGGTTATGCCCGGAAAAGGCGCTTCTTGGCCGGCTGGATTAGCACCAAAACGCCGCCGCTTGAATGAATGGATGTGTGGATGCTGAGGTCCAAGGATGAGGGTTGCCACGGTCCAGGGTTGCCAGATATCACGGTGGGAACGAGCAACCGAACCAAGCTTTTGCAAATAAATCCAAGAGGCGTAAATGTTGTTAAAAAGCTGTAAATTGTCAGTTAACTCCACGTCTAAATAAAAATCTAGTGTCTTTCCCATGCAACTGTCTCCTCCGCTACTGCTCCCGCTTTGCGCTCCCTCATTTTTATGCTATTTATGGCCATCCAAAGTGTGCGCTGGAGAAAGAAGATCTAATTGTGGTGTTGTTCGAACTAAACCATCCTCGATCCATCCTATAATCAGATGCTAGCTGCTTTCGTAACGGGCTGTGGAGCGGAGGAGAGCCGCCGGAGATGTGCACAGATTTCCCCCTCGCACGAGCAAAAACATCGGGCACTTGGCTATCGGCGCCGTCCCGGGATGAAACTGAAAATACCGCGGCGAAAAGGTGTGAGTTTGTGAGTCGGTTTGGTGGTTTTATCCCATGGCTGGTCCCGGTGAAATGCCCGGCGCTTTGCTGCTGTATTCCCTGGAATGCGGACTCTCCCAAGCGGCCTTAGGTCCCCTCCTGCATCGGATCGCTCCGGTTTGTGTATTTTGCATAAACTGGAGCAGTTCCGGTTTTCCCCTTCACAATAAAACTAATGCAACTGTAAGAGAAAGGCAAGGCAAAGCAAGTTTATTTGTATAGCACAATTCGTACACAGAGTAATTCAAAGTGCTTTACAGAATAAGAAATACACAAAAAATCACAATACAAATAAATTCAAACATAAATAATCATCATAAAATTAAAAAGAGAGAAGAAGTGCAGAATGAAAAATCAGAATCAGAAAGGTTTTATTGCCATATGAATGAACAGGTTCACAATATTAGGAAATTGCTGTGGTACTGCTGTGGTGCGAAACCTAGACAAACACTAAACATGCAATAAATAAAATGGAATAAAATAAAGTAGAAAACAATAACAGAATTGTTTTTAGCCTGGATTTAAACAGTCAAACAGAGGCCTGTCTCACGTGTTCAGACTGTTCCAGGTTTTAGCTGCATGAATCTGAAATGCTGACTCCCCAAGTTTAGTCCTGATTCTGGGCACCATCAGGAGGCCGGTCCCTGAGCTCCTCAGAGTGCAGATGGTTCATGTGGCACTAACATGTCACAGATGTACTTTGGTGCTCTGTCATGGAGAGACTTGTACACAAGCAGAGCTGCTTTAAAGTCTATTCTCTGAGCCACAGGAGCCAGTGCAGAGACCAGAACATATGTGCTTGTACTTCCTGATTGGAGTCAGGACCCGAGCTGCAGCGTTCTGGATGTTCTGCAGCTCTCACAGCTCGTTTGGAGAGGCCAGTGACAGGCCTAACTTCTGTCAGTCTGCCCCAGGGCAGCTGTGACTACAATAGTAGCTTACCACCACTGAGTGTGGAGTGAATGAATAATGCTCTGTAAAAAGCAGCTTTGAATGTCCAAAAAGCGCTATATATAAACCTGATCCATTATTATTATTATCAAACACCTTCACTAGAATCATGTGGATAATTTCAACGCTGGAATTGTCAATTTCTTCTTAATTAAAGGTAAAAGGAGCTGTTAACGTGAAAAGTATCGCTGCATGACATCAGAAGATGGAACAGAGCATTTTGAGCTTTGGAGATTTAGACAAAGTAAGAATGCAGGATTAGTCAAGCATGTGTGAATGAAACAAAACCCAACTCCAGGTATGTTTTTGATGGACAAAAGCTCACAGGAGTTAATTTTGCGCAGTATAGAACTTTTAAATGTCTATCATCTTACTATGTTACATTATGTGCAGACAATGGTGGAATGGGTGCATGAGAAAAATATAAAACACCATATTTGTGGTGGGTTGGTGTGATTTTTCCATCTCTATTTTTAATTTAAAAAAACACACACAAAACACACGTGCAACAAATATATATATTTATGATGGTAGATTCCTGTAATAAGAGGTGCCTAACTGTCTACTCACCTTTGACCATATCTTTGAATGACGGTGTTGGTGGTTTTGTTAAAAACCTCAGTTAGTTTCTAAATTATTATGTGTTGAGACGTGCAAATGAAATGACCACAGTGGGACAAAACTACTCATGCAATTACTTTTGGAGAGAGACGGAGAATTGTGAACACTTTTACCCATTCACTTATAACGGAAAATGTTCCAGTGCTTGTTTTTTTTTTCTTTTTTGGTTTTGTTTAATTTTGATAGTGGGATGTTTCCACTTCCTGTTGGAATCTAAACATTTGACAGTAGTTTCAAGCCAGTTTTCTGTATATGGAAGCAATGAATGAGCCTTTAATGGTGTTGTTCAGAGCAGTCACATCATTTCAAAACATTTGTGCAAAAATCTATGAATATTTAGATTTAGAATAATAAAATGATCAAAATGGGGCAAAGGATGTGAAAATTTAATGTAATTTCTATTGTTGTAGCCTTGTGCTTATGATGTAGCCTGTGTATACAGTATATTTCAGCTTTTCTCACATTTTCAGTAATAGATGGTTGAATACAGATAAGTGCACTGTTTTGAAAATATTGCACAATGTTTTTTACAAGGGCAAGTTGCAGCCTGCAGCAGAGGCTCATAAAAGGCTAAGTACCATTTACTTTAGATTCTTGTTCTGTTTTTGTCAGTCTATGTTTATCAAGTAAAGGTCAAAGCTCATGAGCATATAGGCTACGGTTATTTATGTGAGGAAAAGGTCTCTCTGACATTAGTGGGCATTACAAATGTTATATGGGCCTATAACATAGTAACAGAGGTTTATATTGTAACAAATTTGTGGTGAATATACACTTTATTTATTTATAGGTTTACTTAAAAAAAGGTTTAAAGGTCCCATAGTACACAAAATTGACTCTTGTGAGCTTTAAGCCATGTTATAACGTTGCCTGCCCAAAAACAAACCTAGAGTTGTGTTTTGTTTGATTCACACATGTTTTAGTAATCCTTTGTTATTATTCTCTCTACAATAGGCACATTATTTGATAGGCACATAAACAAAACTAGTTATAACAGTTATAAAATTAAATGTAACAGTGTTGGTTAATGCACAATGCTTTCCTATATTTCCTTTAAATAATACATAACATACAAAACATAGTGGGGACATTAACGTCTTATTTTGTGGGTGTAACATTGGGTTTGACAGAGTATAAAACAGGGGGTTTCACTCTTGGTCTGTCAGTCAAATTGCTGACAAGACACAAGTGAGTATTCATTTGTTTGTTTGTTTTTTAAAAAAAATATTTTTGCATTTTATTCAACATATCTCTGGTGCACTTTCAGCATTTAGCTTTTGGTGTTTATAGTGCTTGAATTGCAACATGTAGTTTAGTATTTATTTGTGTATACTTTTGTTTCTTTTAAACACTCATACGTCACTTGGGTTCCACTAGGAGTTGGTTCGTATTTCATAATTCAATTCCAAACATCAATTGTGGTAAGTTGCAAGCGTAGCCACAGCCCAGGGAGCTAGAGACAATCTAATAGTCCCAATCGCTCACACACCACAGTCATACATAAGCACAGGGTGAAGCGTAAAGACGACCATTCTGTCTGAGCTTTTGTGGTCCTATAAGATGTTTATGCAAAATGTATTTTGTTTTTAGGGTGGCAACAATTAAACAACTATAAAAGATAATCTTAAATGTATTTTATCACAAAGTCACTGTCATATATAGTTAAATTTCACTATTTATTGGTGTGTATATTTCCCTATATTTCACTACATTTAGGGGGGTGTCCAGACATTTTTCACAGAGGGAAACATTTTGAAAGACGGTGATGGCATTTAATAAGGCAAATTTAGGCCTGTATCACAAACCAATGTGATGCTATATAGTAGTAGAATTACTAGTGCTGTCAAATGATTAAAAAAAAGAAACAGATTAATCACACTTTTGAAATATGGTTAACAATTAACAGCACACCATGCTGTGTTTTAATTTAAACTGTTTTCTTATCTTATTTATTATTCCACAAATCTAAATTAGTCCAGTTAGCTATAACTGTGACATGTTCCAGGTTAATGACCAAACAACAGGTTCAGTTGGGCTAAAGGGCTTTCATTGTCGCTTGCGGGTTTAACTGACTCTTATTGTGACAGAAAGAAGCTGAGAGAGTTGGCTTGCCGTCTTCCAGTATTCTTTCATTGTTTGGTTAAATATTGGCCCATTTTACTTATTTTAGCATTCACATGTGGCCTTTATTTTTCCTCATGAAGTGTACAATGTTTAGCTCTGCATCGTCTGCTACTGCTGTTAGTAAGAATGCTGAACCATTGTCTATAAATTAAATACATTGTTTTATTGTGTATTCTTAATGATTTAACTATTTTTAATTATTCTGATTTCACAGTTTGTGTCACCACTGATAGAAGCATGTTTCTTCTCATCGGCCTGTTGTTCCTCACTCATGATTCCCTTCAGCACTGCACAGACGGAAACCCGAAAGAGTGTCTAGAGGCTGATTTTGCTCCTGGGTCTAATTTGGGTGGAGAAGGATTTGACGTCACCAAAATGGAGCAAAAAGGAACGTATGTGATTGATATGAATCAGTGGAAGCGTAAAGATAAGACCTGTACTCTGTGTTCAAACCCCTTTTTGGAAAATAAAAAGCAGAAGCTGCCTCTGTCTGTG
This sequence comes from Odontamblyopus lacepedii, assembly GCA_034769755.1. Taxonomy (NCBI): domain Eukaryota; kingdom Metazoa; phylum Chordata; class Actinopteri; order Gobiiformes; family Gobiidae; genus Odontamblyopus; species Odontamblyopus lacepedii. The sequence goes on from CM068351.1 coordinate 10,581,278, forward strand.
GTGGACTGGACAGCAAAGCACTCATGCAGCGCCAAAGTGAATGGCCAGCTTTATAAGTCCAGTGAGTCTCTGGTTAGCTCAAGCAAAGCGTCCATTGAAAACAACTGGAAAATCAGCTTGGATGTCTCTGTGGGAGCTAAAGGTGCTCAGTTAATGTTAGCAGGTACACACTCCAAAATGGCTGAATATTCCATGGAGAAAAGCAAAACCGACAAGTACAGCTTCTCCAGTCAGAGCATGTCCTGCGAGTACTACAGGTGAACTTACTGCTTTCATAAATAACCACAAAGATAAGTGCACTATTAGCAATGCTATTTCCAATTTCAGATACCAGATCTCCAAAACCCCTAAAATCCACAGGGAATTTCGTAAAGAAATAAGACAACTTCCCAAAGCCTACAATGTTAGCACCAAAGAACAATTTTATGCACTGATTGACAAGTTTGGTACTCACTACATCACTAAGGTAAGAACAACTAAAGTAACAACAAGCATTTAATACTGGTTTATTATAAATAAGGAAAATGCACTGTCATATAAGCAAATGTTTCAGGAAAAGTGCATCACTTGACTAGAGGGTCTGCCACCTGCTTGAGATATTATTGCTTTGCCTAGAATGTTCCATAATCAGACACTGAATGTATTTATCTCCATGGACACAAGCACCAGGCCAGTTCACATGTCAGATCTGCAAAGAGGTGACTCCACTTATAATAAGAACACACAGTTTCCAAGTATTTTTGAGCAATAAAAATACTTGTAATTGAGACATTGGGAGATATTCTAGACAGAGCTAAGAGGAAGATAAATTCATTCTCATATTCCAGCATGTTTTTGGATTTTCAGGTGCACATCGGGGGCAGTGTGAAGTCGGTGACCAGCATCCGTGAGTGTGAGGCCAGTCTGCAGGGTCTCAGTGTGGAGGAGGTGCAGGACTGTCTGGAGGTGGAGGCATCTGCCAGCTACGGCCGGGTTCAGTCTCGAGCTGAGGTCAAACACTGCAAAAAAGACATCCAGCAGTCAGAAAGCAAGGCCTCCTTCTCCAGCTCCTTCAGTGACAGGTATGACATAGAAAGGTGTTTATGTAAGGGAGTGTATCAGGTCCGTCAGTCATTTGGTCATTTGCCTGGCCAAAACCACACATGGTTTTACAATATTGTACATAGACGCATCACTCAGACAAATACATGTCAAAACAAACATGGTGACTTACAAGTAAAAAAGGACAGAATCAACAAGAGAAACGCTAAGCTTATGTATCTGAGGTTAGAGATTTTGTTCCGAATGGTACAAGAATATTGGAGAGGGGATGTCTTCAAGTCCAATTGGTCTTCAGATTTATTTTATTAGATTGTTTTTTCAGGCCCAGGTCTGGTTTGTTTTCATACTTGACTGTTCTGACTGCTCACTAGTGGTTTTCCTCGTGTCTTTTGATGTTGCTGTGTCGTGTCTTGGAGCTGGAAGCGCCCTCATGTTCAATTCCTATTTGGAACGCAGTGGCTAGCGGGTTAGTTATGTTCATTTATATATACAGTCTATGGTATGAACATGTGTTGCGCATTTTCCAGGTTCACAGAGATTAGAGGCGGCCACAACACAGAGCCGGACCTGCTGTTCTCTGCAGACAAAGAGCCTTCAGCCTACAAAGACTGGCTCAGCACGCTGCCCAAACACCCAGACATCCTCTCATACTCCCTGGACCCTCTGCACCTGCTGCTGCCACCCAAGACCCCGTCCCACTCCAACCTGCGCTCCGCCATCAGCCACTACATCCTGGAGAGAGGCCTGTGGAGGAACTGCAGCTCCCCCTGTCCCGCTGGAGTCAAGACCGACCCCCGGGACCCGTGTGTCTGCCAGTGCCACAACAACGCAGGAATAAACCAGAACTGCTGCCCCACTCAGAGAGGTCTGGCCCGAGTGATCATCACTGTGCAGAGAGCTACAGGCCTCTGGGGGGACTCCACCACAGCCACAGATGCATATGTAAAAGTCTACAAAGGAAAGACATGGTGGAGGTCAGGGGTCATCTGGAACAATAACAACCCTAACTTTCATTATGTTGTCGACTGGGGCAATGTGAATCTTTTAACGGAGAATAAAGTTAAATTTGAAGTGTGGGATGAGGACCATAAATGGGACGATGACCTTTTGGGAGAGTGTAGCCGAGATCTTAGGGCTGGGGTCAAACAAGATGTGTGCAATCTACAACATGGCCGACTGTTTGTCAAGTGGCAGGTGCAGTGTGTTCCGAACCTTACCGGAGACCTCTGTAAAGATTACAAACCTACGCCCATCAGTCCCACTCTAAAGGGCTGGTTCAGGTCCCGTAACGCCCATCCCATTCCCAAGGCCCTGCTGCTGCAATGGGGCGTGTTCATGAACGGGTCAGAGAGCAACCAAACAAGAGTCTGAGGAAAAACGTTAAAACTTGGAAAAAATCTTAAACCATAAGATTTGTTTTTTGTATCAGTATAATAAGACACAAGTTGTTAGCCTGGTCAGCCAAGAGTACTTTTCCTACACTATTGATACTTTGCAGTGCGTATTTTGCATCATGCTAGGGGTGTTCTAAATGTATCTCTATGATTTAATGTTCAGCAGTTATCATGGTCACACACTGCCTGCACACATTAGCAAACACTGACAAAAAAAACGTTTTAAAATGGTTTGAAAACTCAAGAAAAAGCACAAAATAAATTTAAACAACACATTTTCAGGAGCCTGTGATCAATATGAGTGTTCAGGGTCCGGTTTAGGAGTTTGATTTTCAACAAAAGTTCAACAAAAAGGTAAGCGTGACTGAAAAGCTGTTGGCTAATCTAGCTTGTGACTGTAATTTTATGTCTGAGGGACTTGTTAAACAGCACACATCAGCTCATCTGTCGTAGTTCCAGCTAAACTAACTCTTTATAGTCAGATTGTGTTAAAACAAATCTCCGGTTAACGTCATCTAGAGTTTCTGACCTACACCCCAAGGAAATGTTGATGGCATCAGCTGCAAAGTATCAATACAAAGACCGTATCAAGTCTTGGATCAAATATTGTGGTGGTAGTAATTTTAATTTTGCAATAACTGTTTTGATTGTTTTCCAAATGCTTTTACATTCTTATGTTTGCTTGATAGTAGCCTATAGCAGCAATTATCCCAACTTTAATTAAACTGTAATGATCATAAGATGTTGTTTTACCCTCCTTTGTTACAAAAGTATGCATATACTGATGTGCAATACTGCGTGGTGTAAAATCTTGTAAGATATTAGAAAGTTGTTTAGTTCAGTTGTCTTACAGAACAGAACGTTAAACATCTGCTTTCACTAATATTAAAAATCCATGCCATGTATCTTACTTTTGTGTAATTGTGTATTTCTGCATAACCACAGTCCTTTCCATGTCACAGAAATGATCTGTCTGTGTTGATTCATTCTTCACTGAGGCTGTGCAGTGGCTTGATGTCACTGTGGAGCTACTTTACACTAACCACGCTCATGTTTTGTGGTTCTGACACAGAGCAAACCTTTATGTTAGTCTAGTGGTCTTTTTCCATTCCATCTAAAGCGAAAGCGCACCTAAGTATAAAACAGAAAACTTTACCCCCGCTCTCTCAGTCAAAGTGAGACACGCTGACAACACACAAGTGAGTATCATTTGTTATCAGAACTATACCAAAGATTGTGGACTATATAGACTCTATAATACTTTATATAATGGCAGTGCAATTTAAGTCAAAATGTCTAAAAGAATAAACAATTTTAGATTTTTAACAATTTAATTCAGATTTTCATATTAATTTATGTGTAAATACTTTCTATTCAGTACAATAGAAAAAATCATTTGACCACACTGTAAAACCTGATAGTATTGTTTACTCAGAAAAACTTATTGCCTTATTTTACCTTAGTAACACATAGGTACAAAAGATTAGGTAAAGGGTAATAATCCACAGACACTGAATACACAAGGCTCTCTTAAGTTCTGTTATCTAACAAATACTTAGTTATCATTGCTCTTAAAACATTGGCAATATTACACCATTTTTTAACATTTAGCTTACTCTGATTATTTTAGTACTGTTGACTAATGTTATATTACTAGTAGTAAATTAAAACCTTAAAATAATGAGGACTAAGTTTTTTCTAGTCATGTTACTGTTTACAGGAAAGTTGTAGCAATGCTTCAACTTTGTGAGTAACATCACTGTAAATCTGACGTTAACTCTTTGCTCAAAAAACTCCATTTTACTCAATAATGTTTAGTAAACAACCCATTTTATGAACTTGAAGTAAATTGAACCAATATTTGTCCTGTAAGGAATACTATTAGGGTTTACAGTAGTCGACTAGATGAAAAAATAAGACAATTCAGATAATTATTTTTCAAAATGGCAAAAGATAAGCAGTTTCTGAAACTGGTTGATCATTACCATTAAGTCTAAATCTTGACTAGGATTGTTTTGTTAAAGAATTTAAACCTATACTATGCAAATATTACACACGTATGAAAATCAAAGTCTAGTGTGAATGGACTTGCTTACTGCAGCCTCTTTCATATTATGTTACTGTTGTTAATAGGATGCTAAATTATTGCGTTTACATAAAAAAGTGTAATTCTTAATTATATATTTTTTCCTGATTTCACAGTTTGTGTCACCAATTCACGCCACCATGTTCCTTCTTATCGTCAGTGTTCATCTGTTGTTCCTCACTCATGATTCCCTTCAGCACTGCACAGACGGAAACCCGAAAGAGTGTCTAGAGGCTGATTTTGCTCCTGGGAGTAATTTGGGTGGAGAAGGATTTGACGTCACCAAAATGGAGCAAAAAGGAGCGTATGTGATTGATATGAATCAGTGGAAGCGTAAAGATAAGAGTTGTACTCTGTGTTCAAACCCCTTTTTGGAAAATAAAAAGCAGAAGCTGCCTCTGTCTGTGGTGGACTGGACAGCAAAGCACTCATGCAGCGCCAAAGTGAACAGCCATCTCCATCAATCCAGTGAGTCTCTGGTTAGCTCAAGCAAAGCGTCCATTGAAAACAACTGGAAAAGCAGCTTGGACGTCTCTGTGGGAGCTAAAGGTGCTCAGTTAATGTTAGCAGGTACACACTCCAAAATGGCTGAATATTCCATGGAGAAAAGCAAAACCGACAAGTACAGCTTCTCCAGTCAGAGCATGTCCTGCGAGTACTACAGGTGAACTTACTGCTTTCATAAATAACCACAAAGATAAGTGCACTATTAGCAATGCTAATGTATTTCCACTTTCAGATATCGGATCTCAAGAACTGCAAAAATCCACAGTGAATTTCGTAAAGCATTAAATCTACTTCCCAAAGCCTACAATGCTAACACCAAAGAACAATTTTATGGACTGATTGACAAGTTTGGTACTCACTACATCTCTAAGGTAATAACAGTGCCTATACTGGTTTATTATAAATAAAGTAAATGTTTTAGGAAATGTGCACTAATTGACTTCACCAGTGGAGGGTCCACAACCTGCTTGTCTCCATGGAGATGTTACTGCTTTGCCTAGAATGTTCCATAATATGACTGAAGGTATTTATTGCCATGGACACAGGCAGCTGATTTCACCAGACCAGTTCACATGTCAGATCTGCAGAGAGGTGACTCCAGTCACAGTAAGAATGTGTAGTTTCCAGGTATTTTTGAGGAATAAAAACACTTATTAAATAAAAGCAAGACATATTAGTTTAATGTAAAGCAAAATCTCCAAGGAGACAAGCAGGTGGCATATCTTCCACCAGAAAAGCTACATAGTGAACCTTTGCTGCCATAAATCTTTAGTCTCTGGGAGACGTTCTGGCCACCTGTGACGCCAAGCAGAACTAAGAGGAAAATAAATTAATGTTTTCGGACTGTAGAGTTAAGCAAAAATAGCAGAGGATACCTCTCTCCCCCAACAACAATGAAAAGAGTTTGTTGTGTGTTTCAGGTGCACATCGGGGGCAGTGTGAAGTCGGTGACCAGCATCCGTGAGTGTGAGGCCAGTCTGCAGGGCCTCAGTGTGGAGGAGGTGCAGGCCTGTCTGGAGGTGGAGGCATCTGCCAGCTACGGCCGGTCTCAGTCTCAAGCTGAGGCCAAACACTGCAAAAATGATGTCCAGCAGTCAGAAAGCAAGGCCTCCTTCTCCAGCTCGTTCAATGACAGGTATGACATCGAAATGTGTTTATGGGGATATCAGGTCCGTCAGTCATTTGGTCATTTGCTTGTCCAAAACCACCTGCTTTTATAATGTTTGACAAAGACTAATCAGATAAATGCAGGGTCCCTTCATGTCAAAATAAATGTGGCTGTTTACAAGACATAAAAGGACTGAGAAACAGCACAGACTTCTGCAGAATCAAAACTAAAACACAACTCTTATGTATCTAAGAAGTTAGACATTTTTGTCTGAATCAATATTCAGCATTTGAGAGCCACGTGACACAAATCATGTCCCAAATAAGGGACCATTTATTACCATTTATGGTCTGGTTCCAGACCCTGCTGCATTCTAACCAAAAGTCAGAGGGAACGCTGGAGATTATCTGTGTCAACCAGTTAAACTCATTTGTTAGCACAGTTGCATGGTTTTTACAGCATGTTGCGAAACGGTCAGGATCACATGTAAATGTACATGTGTTGTGTGTTTTCCAGGTTCACAGAGATTAGAGGCGGCCACACCACAGAGCCGGACCTGCTGTTCTCTGCAGACAAAGAGCCTTCAGCCTACAAAGACTGGCTCAGCACGCTGCCCCAACACCCAGACATCCTCTCATACTCCCTGGACCCTCTGCACCTGCTGCTGCCACCCAAGACCCCATCCCACTCCAACCTGCGCTCCGCCATCAGCCACTACATCCTGGAGAGAGGCCTGTGGAGGAACTGCAGCTCCCCCTGTCCCGCTGGAGTCAAGACCGACCCCCGGGACCCCTGTGTCTGCCAGTGCCACAACAATGCAGGAGTAAACCAGAACTGCTGCCCCACTCAGAGAGGTCTGGCCCGAGTGATCATCACTGTGCAGAGAGCTACAGACCTCTGGGGGGACTCCACCACAGCCACAGATGCATATGTAAAAGTCTACAAAGGAAAGACATGGTGGAGGTCAGGGGTCATCTGGAACAATAACAACCCTTACTTTCATTACGTCATCGACTGGGGCGATGTGAATCTTTTAACGGAGAATAAAGTTAGATTTGAAGTGTGGGATGAGGACAATAAATGGGACGATGACCTTTTGGGAGAGTGTAGCCGAGATCTTAGGGCTGGGGTCAAACAAGATGTGTGCAATCTACAACATGGCCGACTGTTTGTCAAGTGGCAGGTGCAGTGTGCTCCAAACCTTACCGGAGACCTCTGTAAAAATTACAAACCTACGCCGATCAGTCCCACTCTAAAGGGCTGGTTCAGGTCCCGTAACGCCCATCCCGTTCCCAAGGCCCTGCTGCTGCAATGGGGCGTGTTCATGAACGGGTCAGAGAGCAACCAAACAAGAGTCTGAGGAAAAACATTCAAATTTGAGATTAAATCTAATCTTAAAATATATTATTTGTGTCAGTATAACAAGACACAAGTAATCCTTGTCAGCCAAGACTACTTTTCTTACACTTAGGGTGACCAGAAATTCAAACTCAAAAACTACATCCCCGGTGTTTTTGGTGGTTGATAATAATAAAACTGTGAAAAGAGAGTGTAATTATGGAAAATTGTTTCCATTCACGACTAACACATGAGTCAGTATAGTCACATTTACTTTGAGTTTTGGTCATTTTTAAGCAACTTTTCTGTATTTTACCTAAACAAATGACAATGTATGCCTCTCTTTACTGTTGTCAGGGATCAAACTGATAAAAAAAAATAGCGACACCTGGGACATTTCTTGTATAAAATTGGGACGAATCACTGGTTTTGGATAAATCTGCTGGGACAGAGGACACAGGGCTCAAAACTGGGACTGTCCCGGGTAAATAGGGACGTCTGGTCACCCTACCTACGCGATTGATACTTTGCAGTGACCTCACGCTGGGGGTGTTCTACATGTAGCCTATCTCTATGGCGGAATGTTCAGTAGTTACTATGGTGACATCAGGAGCCTGTGATCAATAACAACTTTCATGATCCTGTTTAGGTGTTTGATTTTCTACAGAAAGTGTGATAGCGACTAACTGACTTCATGTGAGAAAGCACACAGCAGCTCACCTGTTATAGCTCCAACCAAGTCAGTCCTTCCTGGTCAGATTGCGTTAAAATAAAGATGAGATTAAAGTCTAATTTCTGACAGTTAGCATCACACCCTGAGGGAATGTTGATGACTAGGGATGTAACAATAACCAAAATATCATATCGTATAGTCAAAGGGCTCTCAATAATTTTGTGGACCATGACAATATATCGAATCACAAGTCTCTTTGCTTAAATGTAGTTAATATGATTAACAGGTTCAGGAGCAGGACCACGCCTCAACCGCCCTCTCCTCAGCGAATCAAAGTTCACTTCTGCCACACCTCAATTTCCCAGAAGCCTATTTGTAGCAGCCTATCCCTGAATAACTCGACCCCACCCTCTAAACCCCTGTCTGTTCGCTTCCGGACATACGAGGGGGGTCCAGTTCCTGCTGGGCCATTTGAAGACTGAAACTGAACGGCCACCCTGAGTCTCAACCCACCCAACCCGCCTGTTGTTGGTGTGGTCCTTGCTACTGAAATGAATAGCTGTAAAAACTAGCTAAAAAAGCAGAGGCAACTACATAGACCATGGTCCTTTGCACCGTTTCAGTGCAGACTACATGAAGAAATAACTGTTCTAAGCACTTTTACATCTTCATTCTTTGGATTAAGTCTTGTGAAGGCATTTTTAGAGGAAAAAGTAGCATATTCACAGTTTTGTGAGCCTCCACAAAATATTGCAATAAATATCGTACCGTGAGGTGTATATGGAGAAAATATCGTACAGAGATTTGGATATCGTTACATCCCTAATGATGACGTCTGCTGCAAAGTATCAGTTCAAAGACAGAACCAAGTCTTGAGTCAGAAGTTATAGTGGTAGTAATTTTCATTTTGTAGTAGCACTTATTGAATAATTGTTTTCAGTGTTGTCCAGATGATTTTACATTATTGTCTGTATGTTTGATAGTATAGCATTTAATTAATCTAACTTTAATTAAACTGTAATGATTATAAGATGCCGTTTTACCCTTTCTTTGATAGTTAAGTGTACATATACCAGTGTGCAATACAGTAGTAGTAGTTGTAGTGATAGTGGTAATAATAGTTTTCCAATGTTGTAAAATATTGTATAATAAAAATGTTTAGTCTACTTGTTCTTAGCACTTTTAAACAACTGCTTTCAATAATATTAAAGTTCACATGCTGTTTACAATATTTTTGTACAACTGTGGTATTAATTAATATTTAGCACTGACTACTGAAGGATTTCTCCATTAAAGCCGCAACCTATTTCACTTCACAGAAATGATCTGTCTGTGGGGGCTCATTTTTCAGTGCCTGGAAATGAGTGTCATAGTTTCAAATTCATTGTCACAGCTGCTGTCAGACCACCACACCGGTGCAACTATAAGAAGTGGAAGTACTCTGTCAGTCTAACCACTATCTTAGCTTTATTTTTAATCTTTCTAATCTTGTTTTTTGTTTTTTTTTGTCAAAGCCACTGGTCTCCCACTAAACGCCCCTAACCCAAACTATATAAATGTAACATTCCCTCCCATTTCCATTATAGACTTGGAGACTGGGCACTGGGCTGAGTACTTAACACTATTAATTAACATTTCTTTAAAATAATTAAGTTTCCAATCAAATGTATTAGCAAATATAGAGTTTATACAAAGGTATTAGTAGGATAATTGCAGTAGTGACAGTATTAGTTAGTTGTAGCAACATTTGAGAGTGGAGTAATTTTTACATGACTTAAAAAGGTTTGTGTACCAGCAGGGATCGTTTTTCTACACTGGGCACCGCACTTGAACCACTGTCATTAAACCACTGTGTTACTATTTAAAATGGAAACTTTGTGTTTAACAGAAATTATTTTCTTTTCTTCGATTAATGTACTTTTTTTTGGAAAAGTTTAGGTAAATAGTAAGTCAAGATATGCACATACATGGGGCCCCAGTACACTGCCTTAAGGTACACCCCGAGATTTAGCAAAACTACCACTAAAATGATCATATATACAAAGAATTTTATAGGTAAATGATGTCTGTGTCCCTGATTTGAGAGAATGTAGGATCCATTTTAGTGAAAATGATGAGAATGAGTTAAACAGAAGATGGGGAATATGAATTTGTGTAAAATCATGGGCAGCCACATTGTATTTTGGCATCAGTGCATCTGATCCTCATGCATGATATTTGAAGAAACTGCATGCACAATATCTAACTCAAAATACTTACAGATGATCAGTGTAGACTTGTAGATGTTTTTATTATAGAGAGAAAGGACAGAGGAGTTATTTGTACAGGTTTTCAGTTCATTCTTCTCTAAAAAAAATCCACATTATAATTTTTTATATTTGTATTTTTTGTATTCTAATATTAATGATGAGCTAAGTTAATATTGTAATGAAATTGTAATGTAATCAGAATCAGAAAAGTTTTATTGCCATTTGAGTGAACAGCTTCATAGCATTAGGAAATTGCTTCGGTACTTGGAGCACTACTACACTACTAACCATGCAATAAATAAAATAAAAGTAGAAATCGATAAATTCTATAATATAACACAAAGATTTACAAAGAAATGTATAGAGAAATTTTATGTAATATGTAATTTTATCCAGATCAAGGTGTCAGAGTCCAAAGGTCTAGTTGGACCCGTCTTCATTTGAGGGCAAACACTTGAAACTTGTGTGGTGAAATTTGCAAAAAGTTTTTTTTTACTTTGACGCTCAAGACTCATCCCTCATAGACTTTACACGTAAAACCGCTGCCTCTGACACAGTATTAGTGTGTGTGTGTGTGTGTGCACCAGGGACTGCAGATGGACGGTCGTAGTAACTAAATCTGGTCTACAAATCTACTTTTCTTTGATGAAATTAATATATTTGTACATGGAAATGAAGAATAATCTAAACCAAGTGACCACAGCCAAGTTACAGCACAATATGTGTGTTTGAGGCTTTTGTTTGTATGGAAATCTCTGCATGTTTCACACAGCAGCTAATCAGAATGGCACACTGATGACAGTTTTATAGAGATATTGTTGTGAAAAATTACTTTTTCTAAATGAAACACGGCGGCTAAAAATTAACCTTAGTGAATTTTTATTTGTGAGCCGTGTAACGAACCTGCCGACTGTTGAGAAGTCATCTTAAATCCAGCAAATGTGTTTTCAAAAAGTGTCAAATTGGGGTGTCCAGGGAGCTTTTGGACGCTCTGGTGTGAACGTACCATAAAACGTGTTAAATTAATACCATAGAGTTTGGAAAAATATCAGAATAAATATATATTTTTGTTTATTAAAATAAAATGGCAAATATTGGTAGGGACTATTTTGTTCTCCCTTCCCCAAATATTAGTTGTGAAATGTCCCACCATCCCTATGCAAATCTACGCTCTTGGTTTTAAAATGTAATTGGAAAATGAAGGGCTTACATAAAAGTACACAAGCACATTTTGTGTAAAGGAGGAATTAATAAACCACAATAACTTATTTTAGTTCATTTTAGTTCATTTTCTCAAACATGTGTACTCTTCCTGCTCAAAATGTGATACAATACAATCATTTTAACTTCGTAGGTTCTTTTTTAAGACATTGTAGTCAAGTGTATTTACCTTGTTGACATGTTTCGGTTGCAAGCTGCAAACCATCTTCTGAACTGTCACCTAGCAGGCGAAACATGTCAACAAGGTAAATACACTTGACTACACTGTCTCAAAAAAGAACCTAAGAAGAAAGTAAAGTAGTTAAAGTACTAAGAAGACATAATGAACATCTTTGGCGTTCGAAGCAGTCATGTTTGTCTGAGTCTATGTCAGTATTTTTCTTGTTAAAAATAATAAAATAAGCAATGAAACAATAAATAATAGGTCAAAGATGAAATGTTAGCCATATTAAACCTTCATTCATGCAAATATTTGTGGGCCAAAAGCAAAGCCTTGAGTTAAACCACACAAAGACACATATTAGGTGAGCTTTGATAGAGCAGTCACCACATGTTTATTTCTCAAAGACATCAGCCATCTGTAGTCCCAGGTTAATAATAAACGAGTACGCATCATTATGTTGACTGATACTTCGCTGCTGAATTCCCTGGGGGTGAAGCTAACTGGAGGCACTTTAATCTGAGATTTGTTTTTTAAAACAATATGACCATAAACAATGGACTAAATTGGAATTACAACAGGAGAGTTTATTTGTAATGTCAAATAAGTTCCTCTTGAATAACAATACAGTCACAAGCGTGTACATGGATCAGTGCGTGTGTGTATGTGTGTGGATATGAACATCGATGTGTATAGGATTGTGTGTCTGTATGTGTGTGTCTGTGTATGTGTGTATACCATAAGAATTAAGTAGGTATTCTTTCCTGCACTCATAAAAGAAAAGTTTTGTGTTTTTTCCCTGTAAATTGTTAATAAATAGTCATTAGTCAATAGTGTAAATAATGTCCTAGTCTATATGTTAGTAGGGTTAAGCAAAATAAGTGTTAAAACTTCAGTCTAGTGTTAAATCATTGTAATATGATTAATGATTATGTTAACTGACCAAACACATTGACTAACACCGACCCTGTTTATTGAAAGATGGAACCATGAACTTTGGTAATCCATTTAGTATTTTGTCTTGAGTTTTCAGAAAATCTAAAAACTTGTGCAACTGTGTTTGCTAACATGTGCATTGTGCCACCAAAGAAAGCACAACTGATAAACCACAGAACATCTTGAGGTTCCCTGAAGGCTGGCGCTTTGGTGACTGAATCAATGAGAATGCAGACTCGTCACTTCTCAAAACATTTCTGTTTAATGTGTCTTTTAGTCCTACTTAACCACACTTGTATATGTGTGTGTGTGTGTGTGCTATTATAAAGCACTTTAGGTGCCTTGAAAAGCGCTATATAAATGGAAGGTATTATTATTATTATAGTAGCTGTTAAACATTCCTCCAGAGCACAATGTCAAAGCAAAGTAAAGTGACTAGATGTTGGAACATGTGCTGCATAACAGAATTAAACTAAATCTATTTATTTCCACATTTGAAAGCAAACCTCCAAAATGCCATTCTTGAAGATCTCCCTGTGGATCGGCCTCCTCCTCTTCCTCCCTCACAGGTCTCATCAGTTTTGCTTCGAAGGGAAACCCGAAGAATGTCTGGAAGCTGATTTTGCTCCTGGGACAGATTTAGGCGGAGAAGGATTTGACATCATTGAAATGGAGCTAAAAGGATCATTTGTAATTGATTTGAATCAGTGGGAACATGAAGACAAGACTTGTACCCTGTGTTCAAACCCGCACTTGGAAAATAAAAAGCAGAAGCTGCCTCTGTCTGTGGTGGACTCATGTAGCGCCAAAGTGAACGGACAGCTCTATAAAACCAGTGTTTCTCTGCTCGCTTCAAGCTCCGTGTCCATTACAAACAACTGGAAAAACAGCTTAAACATTTCAAAGGAAGGCAGTAGTGGTGAGTTAATGTTAGCAGGTACACGCTCCAAAATAGCCGAATATTCCATGGAGAAAACCAAAACTGACAAGTACGTCTTCTCCAGTCAGAGTATGTCCTGCAAGTACTACAGGTAAATTTCACTATTGTAATGATACTTTCCAGCTGATGTTGACACTACTAATACTCTGTCTGCAGCCTTGTTACACAAATTAGACTTTAATCTTTTTGCTGCCTCTTGGCCAGGGCTCCCTTGAAAAAGAGGTTTTTAATCTCAATGGGATTTCCCTGGTTAAATAAAGTTATATATATATATATAATCTAAGCTTTGTTTTTACAGAATCTGACCAGAAAGAAATGACTTTATAAGAACTACTACTACTACTTTACTACTACTACTACTACTACTACAAATACCTAAATGGGATCTTGAATGTTCACACAGGCTGCATAAAATGTGTTGTATAAATAATATTTTCATACTATATTTTTTCTTATAACTTGTTTGGCAGGGTTTGCTGATGTCACTATGGTCAACCCACTAGCATGATAGATATTTTGTAAGTTTGACTGCTATTATTAAAATGTTTGTTAAATAGTTATTTATGTTATAGTTAGTTAGTTATAGTTTGTTAAAAGTTATTTATGTTTTATTCATGACCATAACATTAGTTTTGCTCAGTCGTTCACTAATGCTCGTTGTTGTTTCCTTTAAGTTTTCGTCTTTCTTCCCTTGATAGTTGTGGATAAATTCTTCGTGGACAGAATCTGTTCTTTGTCGACCTTGTTGGATGAAGATTTAGTGTTGGGGCAAATTTATGAAGCTGCTCAAAAATATGCGACACTTTTTCACAGGTATTTTGCCATAGAAAAGCATTGGCCGGAAGTTGCGCGACTCAACATCACGGCACTTCCTGCCGTTGTGATAATTGTCTATTATTGATATGATTAGCATGTTTTTTTCCTGATCTATAATGTTGTTTACTTATCACAAACATACCTGGAGTTGTGTTTTGTTTCATTCACACATGTTTAAGATGTAGACAGACTAAAAGTAAAGGGTTCCAGGTATATTTTTGAGACAAATGGTAGCTTTAAGTACAGGAAATTAAAACTGAAAGCCTTTAATTTGCTTCAATGGGACAAAAATAAAATCGTATTGAAAATATGGATCAATATGAGGGAAAAATAAACCTTGATTAATTTTTGTCATCTTGCGCAGCTCTATTTGTAACTCGGCAAACATGTTTTTACAATATTGTGAGTGGCTGTCAGCCAATTAGAATTTGTAAAAGCCTAGACCTAACCTACTTGAACGCAGACGTTTTTTTTACACTTTCTTATATTTGCTTCATTCACAAATACTGCCTTATAGTTTAGCATGCCCGTGTCCCAGATTTCCCTATGTAACGTGCCATCTGGATATGTTAACAGACCCAACTCAGCAAGAGAAGGCCAAATAAAAATAACTTCAGGCCAGAACGGTAAAAAGTCTAAATAGCAGGGATGGAAATGCTTTAAAAACACTCACATTACTGCAATTAAGTCTGTTTTGGGGGTCATTTTCCTTTTTTTGTTAGATTTATAATGAGTATAATTCTAGTTGTGCAATTGTAATTCAATATTATGCTATTTTCTGATCTATGTTATAATATTGTTTCCTAATCACAAATATACACACACAAACCCTGTATATTCAAACTGAAAACACTCTTTTCCACCTTGTGATGTCATGTGGTAATACAGGAAGTGCTCCATTGTGTTTTTAAAGTCCATATACCTTCACTAGAATCATTTAGATGATTTCAGATGTGAAATTGTCAATCTCTACTGAATTAAAACAACTACCACCACATTGGAGACGTAGACAGACTAATAATTACATAAACAGCGAAAAAAGAAAACACAATTCCAGTATGTTTTTGATGAAGTAACAACATTTTAACATGTCTTAAAGCTTAAAATAGTCAATTTGGTGTAATATAGGACCTTTAAAAATATAAATACATTACATAGACCTTATTTATATATTTTAGTGTCACATATTATAGCTCATGTTAAAGTTCCATACCATAAACCTTGAGGCTAAACCTGGACTAGATCAGAACTAACCCGGAAAAGGACAGGACTAGACCAGGACTAGTTTGTTTGCAAAGCGTCACACTGGTAATTTCCTTGTTGTGGGACAAATAAAGGTTTATCTTATCTTAACGGTTTAAACATCAGGCTATTAAATATTGAATCATTAATTTTTATAATTGTTTTATTTTACTCTGGTTCATAAACTTAGGATATAAAAATGACTTCCTGGTGTTTTAAAGTATATAACCTTGCCTGTTTACAAGATGTGTTAAACTAGAATTTTTGTGATTTTTTTATCTTGCTTTTATTTTAGTAATTTACCTTCAGTTTGCAAAATAAAATGTGGTCGTGACCAAATTTTGAGCCTTTGTATTTTTGTTTTGAATTTCACAAAAGGGAAGTGAGGGCTGTTCAGTATTTAAGTACTGTATGGTTCGCTAACTTTACTACTATTACTACTACAACTACTACTACTACTGCTACTACTGCTACTTCTACTGCTACTACTACTACTATTACTACTGATACTACTACTGATACTGCTACTGCTACTACTACTACTGCTACTTCTACTACTACTACTACTACTACTACTACCGCTGCTACTGCTACTACTACTAGTGATACTACTACTACTACTACTGCTACTACTGCTACTACTACTACTATTACTACTGATACTGCTACTGCTACTACTACTACTACTACTATTACTACTGATACTACTACTACTACTACTATTACTACTGATACTACTAATGATACTGATACTGCTACTACTACTACTGCTACTACTACTTCTACTGCTACTACTACTACTACTACTACTACTACTACTACTACTACCGCTGCTACTGCTACTACTACTAGTGATACTACTACTACTACCACTGCTGCTGCTGCTGCTGCTACTACTACTACTGTTACTACTGCTACTGCTACTACTACTACTACTGCTACTACAACTGCTACTACTACTGCTACTACTACAACTACAACCACTATTTGAGCTTCTTCTTCTGCTACTACTACTACTACTACTACTACTGCTACTACTACTACTGCTATCACTACTACTACTACTACTCCTATTCTTACTCCAACTACTACGGATACTGCTACTACAACTGATACTACAACTGATACTACTGCTACTACAGCTACTACTACTACTAGCACCACTACTACTATTAATAAACATATATATTTTATCTTGCTTTTATTTGAGGAATTTAGTTTCAATTTGAAAAATAAAATATGACCATAACCACAATATGAACCTTCTTTTTGTTCTGAATCTCACAAAGGGGAAGTGGTCTGACTTCCTGTACACGGATGAGGGTTTGTGTGAAGCTTCAACTTTAACAAAGTGGCACAACATGTAGGTCAGTCCAGCATCACATAATTTATTGAGTCAAACGTTCAATTATATTTTACCACAATTTTTATAGGTTTATGAATACAGACACATAGACAAAACACAGGCTTAAAACAATATTAATAATCGTAGAATCAATAGTCGGACCAAGCAGACATTTGCAAACGTATAGAACTCTTTAGGCACACAATACAATGAATCCATGTTTGAGGGAATCCTGGGAGTTAGACTTTAGCCTGGTTGGAGACAAAAGAAAAACCAGGAAATTGACGAGTTTGAAGACATTTTAAAGGTGCATTGCGTAACTTTTCTTGGTGGAGAGTCCATAAAATGCTCGTCTACAGTGGAGATGATGGAGATATCTTTCTATGTCCATGAAGACCAAAATAAAAAAACTGGCACATCCCTTATTTGAGGTGGTGAGTGCCATTTAATGTCATACTGTGGAAAATTGCAGGTGGAGCAATGACATCTTCATAGAAATAAGCAGGTGATGGACGCCCAACCAAAAAGTTACACAGTGCACCTTTAAAGCATTTGTTTTAGCTGCAGGTGGATCAAACGTCACCTTTGTAGCCGTTGACCAAAGCAGCAGGTCCTCCGGTGAATTTTGCAGCTTGGTCTCCTGCAAAGAAAAACAAAAACATTGGATGGGTTAGCATTAGCATTAGCATTAGCATATCAAAACTAACAGCTTAACCAACCCAAATGAGATTTAAAAGCTAAACGAGAAAAATTTGTTTTGTTTTTGTTTTTGTTTACATCCGGCTTTTCCGCACGTGTGCAGTGGCTTGTAGGTTAAAAGTCAGTGGAGCTGCTTGTTTGTATTGACAGCTTCGTTGCGTATGTCTGTCATGAGATAACTTGTCTTATTTTGAAGTAGGTTTTGCATTTAATTGTTTTGACATGACTTTATCATCTTACGCTAAGATAGTGAATGTTGACGATCAAAAACATTACTTTGAAAAGTTAAAATTTACTGATAAAGGCATCGATCTCTCCGACCCGTTTTCTCAGCAACAGCTAGTTTTCATGTTGACCGCCTTCCAATGTACCCCAGATGTGACATCATCTCGTTTTCTTGTATTACCTAGAGGGTAACCTTTACCCCCCTATGAGAGCTGATCAGTTGATTTTCCTGTACTGTTCTCTAACTCTATTACAACTGCAGTTACTACGACTACTATTACTACTACCTTTATGACAACTACTACAACTTATACTGCTTGCATTTATGCATCTTCTACTACTGCTGCTGCTGCTGCTGCTGCTGCTACCAGTATCATATATGCATCTTCTACTATTCTTACTACTACTCAACTACGGCAACAACTACAATTTCTATTACTACTACTACTACTACTTTTACAGCAACTACGACTACTTATGCTGCTTTTGCTGCTGCTACTACTACCATTTATGCATCTTCTACTACTATTACTAATACTACTAATACTACAAATACTACTACTTCTACTTATGCTGATTTTTGCTGCCGCTGCTACTACTACTATGTATGCTTCTTCTACTACTATTACTACTACTACCCAACGACTTATGCTTCTTCTGCTTTTACTACTATTGCTACTACAACCATTTATGCATCTTACTACTTTTATTGTTACCCAACTACTGCAACTACTACAATTTCTACTACTACTTCTACTACTGCTGCTACTACTGCTACTGCTACTGGAACTACTACTATTACCACTATCACTACTACTACTGCTACTGCTCCTTCTACTGTTGCTTCTACTGTTGCTACTACTACTACTGCTGCTGCTGCTGCTACTACTACTACTATTTTAAGCAACAAAAACACCCATAATTGAATAAATACATTATTTAAGTTTAACACATTTTTGCGGGACATTGCAGTTAACGGTAGCGGCCCCTCAACCTGAAAAGTTACACGGCCCTACTTTAAGTGCAATTCATGTTTTCAAACCATGATAACATTTTACTGCGTTCAAGCCTAACCTAGTCTAACCTAACCAGTTTCAGCATAGGTAAATATAGAGGAAAGTCTTGACTATTGCTGTCTGTCCGATGATGCATTAGTGAATTTGTGAATTAGTGCACGGAGACCACATATTTCTGATCTCTCATTTGATTGTCGATCAGAGTTTCACCACAGACCACACCACAAGACTAAATAACGTTTAATCTATAACTGGAGATAGTCACTGGCCCCACTCAGCTGCCTGTTTGAGTCCTGACGTTGTGTTAATAATAAAGAAGGGTGTGAGAAGTTTGTCACAGTGTGTTTTAGATAAGAAACTATAAAATAAGCCCTTCCTCATTACATTAATAAAAGGTCACACGACATGACGACATCTAGAGTCTCTATAGTTTCAAATGGAACGTCAGTGTCATGCGGTGCAGCGGTAATAAAGTCCTGGTTTATGGTTTAAAACTCTAAGTAGGAAAAAAGTAGCACAAAGTTCAACATGATTAGGTTAGGGAATACTACTACTGCTACTACTGCTACTACTACTGCTACTACTACTACTACTGCTACTACTACTGCTACTACTACTACTACTACGACAGCTACATATAATATAATTTCAAGTTGGTATTGTTTTATGTTTCTTTTCATGTTTTCAAATCATCCAAAATTCCTCAGTCATTTTAACTTCATCTACATAAAATCTTTTGCCTCTTTTTGTAGTTAAATTCAGAGTTCAGAGTTTGATATAAATCTCACTTGTCCCCACTTCATTTTCAGTTTCAGTCATTCAAATGAGTCAATCTCAGACTCAAATTGTCCAGATCGTGTTAATCTCTGTTTCCCCTTCAGTTTGTTCTGTTATGACAAAGGTTTGACTTTTGCTCTGTCCTAAAGTGGATGGAAATCACTACTACTAAAAATACAGCTACTACAACTACTACGAATACAAGTAACTACTATTTACCAATACTATTACTACAGCAGAAACAACAACAACAACAACAACTACTACTACTACTACTACTACTACTACTACTACTACTACTAAGTACTAAAACTAGAACAGCTACTATAATAACTACTATGACTACAAGTAACTACTATTTACGTACACCTACTATTACTATTGCTACTACTACAGTAGAAACAACTTCTACTACCACTACTGGTAGTAGTAGTACTACCACAGCTACTACGAATACAAGTAACTACTATTTACTACTACTACTACAACAGTTACAACAAATACTACATCTACCACTACTATTACTATTAGTACTATTACTATTACTACTACTATAACAGCTACAATAACTACTACAGCAGCAACTACTACTACTACAAGTACTACTAAACAGCTACTACAACTACTACGACTACAAGTGACTACTACTTACTAATATCTACTATTACTACAATAACAGCTACAATGACTACTACAGCTACTACTACTACTACTAAAACTACAACAGCTACTACAACAACTACTACTACGACTACTATTACTATTATTACTAGTACTACCACAACAGCTACAACAACAGTTACAACAAATACTCTTACTACTATTATTACTACTAATGCTAGTACTACTAGAACAGTACAACTACAACAGCAACAGCTACTACAACAACTACTACTACAATTACATCCATCACTATTACTTCTATTACTACCATCATTATTCTACTGGGGACAACTAAGGGCGTTATTGTTTCTGTAGAAAAGTTCATCACATTTTTTCACACATATTTTTTACACATTCAGAGACACGGACCATAACTTTTGGCTGATTTAGCGCCTTCTGCCTCCAGGCCGAGGGGCTGGCTGTACGGGTACCCCCCTTCACCTGAAACCACAAGAGGAGTGGGGAGAGGAGAGAGAGGGAGGTGTTAAACTGCTGCAAAGAGGTGCATTTTAAGTTCATATACTGCACGGTAACATAGGCTGTATAAAGTAGAGGACTAAGGGAGTGTGACTTCCCCCAAGGCGTTCATCACCGCTCATATGAGGCTCACGAGGCTCACAAGGCTCACGGTTATGGGGCAAATCTGGAGCCAGGTCCAAATGAGGAATAGGAATTTATTAATGAGAAAAAACAGCGTGGTGTGGGTGAATATGAACATTTTAAGATCAAAATGACGAGGCTCACAGCAGCAAAGGTCGGATTATTGCTCAATGTAAAGTAAATTGGAGCCAGAGTTAAGAGAAGTGAAGGTCACCTGCATAACTCCATGGAAATTGAAAGT
Source organism: Odontamblyopus lacepedii (assembly GCA_034769755.1). Classification (NCBI taxonomy): domain Eukaryota; kingdom Metazoa; phylum Chordata; class Actinopteri; order Gobiiformes; family Gobiidae; genus Odontamblyopus; species Odontamblyopus lacepedii. The sequence goes on from CM068351.1 coordinate 10,602,555, forward strand.
TAAAATATAATATTATAATATTCCACAGTATAGCATGAAATGTTTCATGCTATACTGTGGAATATTATAGCCAAAGGAACAACATCTCCATGGAAACAGGCAGGAGTCAGCCCTCCTCCAGGCTAAATAAGAGTTTGTGGAGAGGTAAGCCTGCTTAGAATAAGGATGCATGTTTTTGGAGGTTTTTCATTGTCATAAAGAAACCAAAATTAAAACAAACAAACAAACAAACATGCTTTTATTTTAGCCTATTTTTTTAGACAAAAAACTTTACTTACTGATCATTAAATGTGCTTTTTATTTTTTATTTTTTGCTACTCCATAATGTAATAAATGAGGTGCTTCCGTCCCGTTTCAAATATTGTGTAGTATTTCTATTGCATATATTATATTAAAAAGCTTTAAGGCTGTGTTTACCTTCCAGTCCTGCAGCGATCACTGGTGCACTTCCATATGGAGCCACACCTCCTGAAACCACAACAGTTAGATGCAAGAAATAACAAGGATTTCACCCAGATGCCCTTCCACTGGAGCCGAGTGTCCATTTGGATTTACTTACCATATTTTCCATTAACTGTTTCCAGTCCTGCTCCAAGTGCTCCTGAAAACAAAGGAGATTTTGAATGTAGGGTATTTGACTTTCATTGCATATACACAATCTGTAAAAAGTTTGGACACACCCTCTCAATCCATGTTTTTTTGTCAGTATTTTTTCTACTTCCTACATTAAGACATCAAACATATGAAGCAAGATATATGGAACTATGTAGAAAGAAAAGAAAAAGTAAAGAAAAAAGGTAAATAATTCAGAAAAAATCTTTTAAAAATTAGAAGAATGAAGGGTTCCCTCCAAACTTTTGACTGGTAGTGTGTCTTTTAAGAATTGCTAAAAATCAAAATGGTTCTCGTACCATATCCAGCTCCAGGCAGTTGTCCGGGGAAGGCTCCTGTACTTAAAGCTGAAAAATCCAATCATAATCACAATAATATGTTAATGTATACATACTAAATCGCTCAAACACATCTACAGTAGCAGCTCCATGAAGCTCTCCCAGGGTTAACTTCATGACCAAGAGACAACAACGCCACCTACTGGAAGAGGGCAACATGTTCACCTCAGAACATGGCTTCTCTATTAAAGCCGTTTACTATTTGGTTGAAGCATTTGAATGTGTAAGACAGATGTGTGGTTAGATGAAACTGGGAAAACTGAACAGAACTCACAGTAGATAATTGTCCACTAAACACAAATTTGGAGGAAAAAACAGGAGCTTTGACTCAAGTGAAAAAAAAAAAAGTTTAAAGGACCCATATTACGCCATTTTCTGAGCACAAACATACCTGGAGTTGTGTTTTGTTTCATTCACACATGTTTAACACACAAATCCTACATAGTTGAGTTTTTCTCTCAAACAGAAAACACTCTGTTCCACATTGTGATGTCATGTGGTAGTACAGGAAGTGCTCCACTGTGTTTTTAAACTCCATACACCTTCACTAGAATCATTTGGATGATTTAAGCCTTGATTGCAATTACCAATCTCTACTGAACAAAAGATAAAAAGGAGCTGTTAACTTGAAGACTGCTACTACATGACATCACAAGGTGGAACAAAGCATTTTGGAGACTAATAATAAAGCTTTACTCAAACATGTGTGAATGAAACAAAACACAGCTCAGTTCTAACATGACTTACATCTCATAAGAATCAATTTTGTGCAATAAAGGATTTTAATAAAAAAAAAAGTTTGCCTTCTGAAGACTAGTTTTAGAAGTATCCAAGTTAGTTAAAGCTCCACTGTGTAACTTTTCTGGTTAAGGGTCCACCACCACCTGCTTGTCTCTATGCAGATGTTATTGTTTTGCATTGTTCCACAGTTCAACACATACTGCACTTACCTATCTTGAATATATTAATTACATTGCTAAAAATACCTCGAATGAGTTCTTATTGTGAGCTGACCGAGCTCGCCACTCCACAGATCTGACTTGCAACATGTCACTTGTTTGCCCCCATGGAGATAAGTATAATGACAAACTGTGGAACTATTCCCGCAAAGCAATAACATAGAAAAGTCACACAGTGAACCTTTAATTAATAGTTAATTAATAATTAAACATGCAGCTATAGCAGTGCTCCTGTCTCTTACTCCAAATCATCCCAATTATCTGGATTAGAAAGAGGACACTAGGGACATGATTTTCTGAGGTCTAACTATTACCTTTACTTTTGCCTGATTTGTCTGGCACTTCACTTAATTCTGTGGGTAAATCACGTCCTAGAAAATACCACTAAACACTGTTAAAACTTCATATTTTTAATAATAATAAGAATGAATGTTTTGATTGTACTCACCAGCTCCGTATGTATCGCCGAAGCCATTTGTATAACCTGTCAAAGCAAATCAGCAAATTTAAAGTCCAGCAATTATGTAAAATTATAATTATTATGCCCTGTCTTATGCGTTATTTTTAGTTCTTAAAATACTTTGTGAAGTTTTTGCATTGGTATTTGAGATATTTGCTGTATAGTATCCTCCAAAGGGACTGGTGAGATTAGTTTTGTTTAAGGTTAAAGAAACTGCTCTCTTATAGTTTTTTTTTTTTTTTTAAGTTATTACAATCACAACTGAACCTGGGTTGCTAGCATCTTAACCTACATATAAAGAACACAGAATTAGTTTTTCTCCTTCTCAGTATATGGACAGAATAGTGATTAATACAGTAAAGTATTGCAGGTTGGTTCAGGAAGTTCAGATAAGAGTCTTTTTAGGTTCAAATCAACTCAATTTTACCATTAAAACTGGCAACGCCAATGAGAGACTCATGCTCATTCTGCTTTCTGACTGAATAATCGTCTTGAGAACCAAAACAACATAAAAAGTAAATAAGGCATCATATCCAATGTTTTTGTGAGTAAGAATGAGCATTTATATGTTTAAATCTGTAATTACAGTAGTGGAAATACCTGGGGTTAGTCCTCGGACATCTCCACCTGCTTGAGCGTGAAAAGAAAAGAGAGAATTTGAAGCATTTTGAGACACAGAATAAGATTTGTTTTTAAATAATGAGAATAATATACTTACCATATGCATTTCCTCCCATAGCCCCGAGGTATCCTGTCATTCCATCTCCATAACCGGCTGCATCAAATAAAAAGTGAATAAAGTGATCACAAAGAAGAAAGAAGTTATTGTTTGTTTTTTGTTAGTCTCAGTCTTGACCTGGCTATTTCTCTTCAAGGTTTAGCAAAGCACTTTTTCAATTTGGTTTGTTTTTACCCCCCAAAAGCATGTGGTTTGATAACTTTCTCATTATACGTTTAAAACATACCAGGCCCCAGGGTTTTAGGGGCCCCGAATTGGAACCTTTGCCAATTAATTAATATTAGAGGGGGTCCATGTGAGTTTTCTTTCTCCTGGCCCCAAAATGTATATCGACAGGCCTGGTTGCTAAAGATCTTCAAACTCAAGTTTCTTGGATTATTCTATCATAAAATGCATTAAAAAATCACTTACCTGCCAGTTTCCCGGCAGCACCTCCTAAGTATCCTCCTCCATTACCCAAACCTGAAAGAAACAGCAATATTAGGCTGCATTAATCACTCTCACCACAACTCAGTGTCAAATTTGGTGCAATATCTCTAAAGTGCCTTACCCAAGGACATAACAGCAGCATGCATTACCAGTATAGACGCAGAATAATCACCAAAATCGGGGGAATAATATGACCTCTCTTCCAGTTAAGACACTGCCTTCCGAACAGGGCCGTATCTAACTTTGGGCTGTATTGGTTTCTTCTTCGGGAACCCATACTTTTTACAATTTTATTTTTTACATTTTATTGATGATATGGCCTATATATTACATTTTCTTATCCTTTAAACTTTAATTTATTGTTAAAATTAATAATAAATAAGCACTACTATCATTATCACTACCTGCACCCAACAAACCCACTGTTTTTAAAATCATCTGACTTAAAACGTCTTTAAAGCAGCTCAAATTATGTTCAGGGCATCTAACAACTCTCTTCCAGCTAGTTTAAACAAATTACTTCAAGATCATAACTCTAAACTTAGAGGTAATACAACATTTTTTATCAGCCATCCCCTTTTCAAACCTGCATATTTGTGTCCTTGTCTGTATGGTTATGATGTTATGTGAATTGTATGTGCAGGTTTGAAATAAATAACTGACTTATTCCATTAAATGTGTGTAAAATATTTGGTATTAACATGGTTGTCATAGCAAATAAAAATCTAAATTAACAGTTCAAAACTAAACTTTCTATCATTTAAATGGGCAAGAGTCCTCAAAATGTCGACTATAACGGGAAGTTGAAACCCACCACATTTATTTATTTTATTTATTTAGTTACTACTACTAATACAAATACTACTAATACCACTATAAATACTATAATATACTGCAGAGCAAAGCAAAGCAATAGAAATTCAACATTTGGACCCCCTAATGGGTGTGAAACGCTACTGCTCTCCATAACAATTACATAATTTTCCAATATGGCCGCTCTTTGTTTACCTGTCCCATAGCCACCTGTTCCCAGACCAGCTCCCAGATAGTTCCCTTGTGCGCCAAGATAACCTGTCAAGAAAATACAAGAAATTCAGTTAAAATCTAACATAAGACCCAGCACATGTGTTAGTGGAAAGTGAACGTTAAATGTAAATAATGTGGTAATAGTCAATGGGGTGTTTGACATGTCCTGCTGATGGGGCACAAAAGCACAGACATGATTTCTGTGTTTGGTTTAGTTGTGGAGATTTTAGCACCTGTACAAGAACTTTCCTGGTTTGAATCCAAGAAAACCACACCAGATGTCGACAAAATAAAACAAAAAAAGACTAATTTCGATGTTACTGACACAATAGGAGATGAGACAAAGAAGAAATGTTCACAAAAGATGATAATATTCCTGTTAAGTTTTAAAATGGATGCATACATAAAAGCAACAATGCTACAGGTGTATTGCTAAACTGCTCTTTAATAAGTACTACTCTTTAATAAGTACTATTAAGCATTTTTCAAGATTTTAGTTAAGTTTTTTAACTCAAAATAAGGCAAACATTATACAAAACCACCGTCTCTCAGCAGAACCATACTTTGCTGCCATCTGCTGGCCATTCAATCATTTCTGAATTGCGTTTGTTCCAATTAAAGGTGCAGTGTGTAACTTTTTAGGCGATGCTCTGGCCCTGGCTTTCTCCATGAAGATGTTTTTGCTAGTTCCTTTGAGACAAGCAAGTTACAAATCAGATCTGCGGAAAGCAAAGTAAGAATGTACGTTTTTCAAGGCCAAAAAGACACCTGGAGTTTAATCAATACAAGATGGATAAGTTCAAGGCTGTACATCTCCATGGAGACAAGACGGCACTGAACGCTTCACCAAAAAAGTTACAGAGTGCACCTTTAATTCGCCCTGCGTTATGTTATGTCTTACTTGGTCCTTGTGTATTGTCCCCAGTGCTCCCGGGCAGCGCTTTGGGCTCCCTCACGTCTCTTCCTTCATGAAACAGATGCTTTCCTTCTTTATCAATCGACTTCTGCTCTTCAGCCAATCCCAGGCCTAGATTTGCACTAGCGCCCCCTACTGGTGCTACCGGAGCTCCACCGGTCCCCACACTTGGCCCAGCGCCCTGCCTATTCCCCTCTACTCCTTGTATGTGAAGGTTTGCCGCTCCGTGACTGCTTTCTATTCCTATCGAGATACGAGTTTGGGGGGGCTGTAGTTTATCTGTGCTTTTCCCAACCAATCCTAACTCCCTAATTGCATCTTCGGGCAGGTTTTGTCCTTGTGATATCGAAAAAACGCCACTTCGTAAGCCGTCTGGAAGCAGGAGAGGCTGCTGTTGGAAGTTCGGTGAGTTTTCTGCTTGGGTTTGCAGTCCAGACTGACCGTGGTATTTTGTGCTTTTGTCGATGGGAAATTGCGAGCCCAAACCTTGAGATCGTAGCAGTTCACTTTGCTGGATAATCCCAAGCTGATCAGTCACGCCTTTGTTACAGTTTTTGCCTTGCCTTTGATTTGGCAGCATTTGCATGATATCTCTTGGGTTTTGTTGCGTCGGTAGGTTCCTAAGATCTTTCTCCAAGCCAGGGTTAACGAGATGGCGTCCAGTTGTCAATCCTTGGTTTGGTAATACTCCTCTTTGTTCTATCGGCAGGTAGTCTTCTCTCCTCTGCCCTCCTAGACCCAAACTTTTCCCTGGTTTGTCAAGAGGACCACCAATATTCCTAGCTTGGGCCATTTCAAGTCCTCGAATGTCACCCCCTACTGGTCGCATCCCAGTGTCAGTGTGTATCTCCAGGGTAGAGGGGTGTTGGACATTGCTTCGTACGGGGTTGAGGGGGTATGGCAACTGGCCTCTGTTGGTTACTCCTTTGACAGCTCCGTGGACACCAGAATGAATGTCTGGAGAGCCAACAGGACCTGCCACACACAAAGGAGCAGGCTTAAAGGGCCCATATTACGCTATTTTCTGATCTATGTTATAATGTTGCTTGCATATCACAAACATCCTCTGTGCGTTTTGTTTCATTCACACATGTTTAACATAAACCCTTTTCTCAAGACACTCTGTTCCACTTTGTGATCATTCCTAGAATCATTTGGATATTTTCAGCCCTGGAATTGCCAATCTCTACTGAACTAAAACGTAAAAGGAGCTGTTAACTTCTGCTTCATGACATCACAAGGTGAAACAGAGTAGGGGTGTAACAATACACGAAATATGGTGATATCGTATCGTCAAAGGTCTCACAATAATATCGTAGACCATCACAGTATATCAAATCACAAGTATCTTTGCTTAAATGAATAGTTATGATGCAGAAATACCTAAAAAAAAAAAAGAGGGAACTACATAGACCATGAACCTTTGCTCCATTTCAGTGCAGACGACATGAAGAAATAACTGTTCTAAGAACTTTGAAATCTTCATTCTTTGGATTAAGTCTTGTGAAGGCATTTTTAGAGGAAAAAGTAACATATTCACAGTTTTGTGAGCCTCCACAAAATATTGCAATAAATATGGTACCGTGAGATGTATATGGTGAATATGGTAGTATATGGTGGAGAGATTTGGATATCGTTCCATGCCTAATGACAATAAATGTTGTACCAAATGACTGGTCAAAGCATTTTATGAATGTCATTATGTAGAATATCGTAATATCGTGAGCCTCCCCAGCATATTGTGAGCTTTTCCACAATATCGCAATGAATATCATACCATGACAGTATCATATTGTGAGAATTGGATATCATTACACCCCTAGAACAGAGCATTTTGAGCTTTGGAGATGAAGACAGACTAATAATAAAAGGTCACTCAAACATGTGTGAATGAAACAAAACACAACTCCAGGTATGTTGTTGATGAGGTAACAACATTATAATGTGGCTTAAAGCTCACAAGAGTTACTTCTGTGTATTATAGGACCTTTAAGTCTAAATCTTAAGTCCTGTGTTCAGTTTGAGGTCCAGAGAGAATCCATATGGAAAAGGTAGTTCTTCAGATCAGGCAGAGATGGGGTGACGTTTATTATGGCGTGACACAAGTCCAGTTGGAAGACTTAAGCATCACCATAATTTAACACACACAGACGAGACAAGACGAGGCAAACGCAAAAGGAGGTAACGTACACACGGCGTGCATTTAGGACTGCAAAAAAGTTATAACAAGGCAACTTAAAGTGACTTGAATTAAGAATATTTTGAGTTGATTTGAGCACATTTGGCCTTTTGCTGTCAGTGGATTACATTAATAACATTACATTTCCTTTTCTTTCTTTTTTTTCCTGTACAATGTTGCCATTTCGCAAACATTGCTTCTCAAATCAAATATTTCCACTCAGATATTCTTACTTTAATCATTTCAATTAGCTTAGATACAACTTTTTGCAGTCTATTTTGTGCAACCACACTTTAAAATTAGTTAAAATGACTTAAACTCAGAACACATTTATTTGAGTAGTGTTGACAAGATTTATTTAAAAGTGCACTAAGTATATTTTTTGTTGGGGGTCCGTCACCTGCTTGTTTCTATGGAGATGTCATTGCTTTGCCTGGAATGTCCCACAGTATGACATTAAACAGCTCTATCTTATATTCTTATATTCAATTACAGGTGGTTTTATAGCTCAAAAATATGTAGAAAAACAGCTATTGAGAGTGTGAGCGGGGTCTGTTCTCCACAGATCTGACCTGTAACTTGGTCTGGTTCAGTCTCCATGAAGATAGAAAGGTTTAATGCCACACTGCGGAACATTCCAGACAAAGCAATAACATCTCCATGGAGAAAAGCGTTTGATGGACCCTCCACCAGAAAAGTTACATATCTTCTTTAATTGATGGATCAAGATTATTTGACTTATTTTATGTTAATTCGGACTGTTTCTTTTCATTACACAGTCCTCTTATTTCAAGATAAATTTAATACAAATGGGCATTTTTATTTTTTTTATTTTTTTTTCAAGTCAAATGATATAGAAACTAGTCAGAAATGTCAGGGGAAAGTCAAATAATCCAGCATATACTCGTTTTTTAATTTAACCCAGTCAACATACTCACACCCAGTCATTTTAACACATGCTAGATATTTTTGCATGTACAAACAAGCATGAACAATAAAATATAAAATAAAATAACAAACAAGGCAATAAAATCACATGCTTTATTTCATGGCATTATCAGTGGATAGTGGTCAGTATTGTCATTTTGAGTAACTCGAGTACTCAAAATAAGTCACAAAACTGTTTACATTCACCGGAGAAGAAAGAAGATCAGGAACTATCAGCGTTATGGATTCTAGACAAGAATCTCACAATGAAATAACAAAAAACACGCATTTACAATAAGAAAATAAAGCAGTTTGACCTGAATATTTAAAATCATCACGAGGAGGAAAAGTCTCATTGACCAAACAAGAATTTTGGGGGAACTGGTTTAACTGTATGTTTATTTATTTTATTTAATTTATTTTTTCTTTCTTTCTGTCTTGCTTTATTTGGTCTAAATGACTGAGCAGGTTTATTTACCATTTATTATTTATGTTTTTATTAAGTTAAAAGAAAACTCTATTTGTGTTTTCTACGTTCATTGATTCACTCAAAAAGATTTATATCCATAAACTGTTTGCACACATATCCATACCTACTTCTTTTTTTAGAATACAAAACTACTTCAACTACTGCAACTACTATTAACAAAGAAGTAAATATTCTGAATTCCAATTGTTTTCACTAATGTTCATATTATTTTTTGCTGTGTGTAGTTGTTTGTACTTACCTTGTCTGGTCTGTCCTGGGACGCCCAATCCTCCCAGAGCTCCGTATCCTCCTATAACAAAAACATAAAAGAATACTTAAAAATAAAATTAAACATAAACAATAATAATAATAATAATAATAATAATAATAATAATAATAATAATAATAATAATAATAATAATAATAATAATAATAATAATAATAATATACAAATCATACATACAGTACGTTTCAGTTTGTGTTTCATTTGGAAAAGCTCAATAATTACAGAGATATTAACGCTTTAAACCCTTTAACCACAGGATTCTCATGTGTCTAACATGGGTTTCAGTGTATCCATGAATACTTTAAACTAGAACATAAATAGCAAAAGAAAAACTCTATTTTGTCCACTGTTCCACCACCAATTTGACCAGAACTGAAGAAGCCGCTTGGATGAACTGCGAATGTCTTCACTGAAAAAACGTTTGTCCAGAAATTTTCTTATGCTATGGACTAAGGAATTACAAAGATATAACATAAATAAGACTATTGTATTCACCTGGGAGTCCACCAAGGCCAGTCCCGAGACCTGTTCCAAGTCCATTTGCCAAACCAGTCCCCAAGCCGGTCCCCAAACTAGTTCCTAGACCAGTTCCCAGACCAGTCCCCAGGCCAGTCCCCAGACCAGTCCCCAATCCAGCTCCGTAGGCTTTAAAAACGATTAAAATCACATTATATTTTAACTTGTATTGCTTTAATCCTTTAATGAGCTCTATGTAAATGCTGACCACGTTTTCCAGCCTGTCCCAGTCCAAGTCCATGCCCATTAGAAAGTCCAGGACCCAGCATCCCTGTGCCCAGACTGGCTCCTGCAAACAACAAACAACACACAAAATAGAAATTATAGTGTAATAAAGGTCTATTGCCGCATAATATTAACTTTAATTAGACCTGTTACCATAGCAATTGAACATTTAACTAATATATATTTCTTTTTAATGAGAAAAAGTCCTCAAAATGTCTGAAATCCATGAACAACAAAAACTATAATTACTGAATATATCTAATGAAGTTAAAGGTGCATTATGTAATTTTTCTAGTGCAAGGTCTATTTGTCTCCATGGAGATGTTATTGCTTTCCCTCGATTGTTCCACATTATGGCAAAACATTTTTTTAAAAAATGCATTTTTACTGTGAGCGACATCGCCTAGTAGCGCCATCTGCGTGTCTCCATGGATACAGATACTTGTAATGCCATATTGTGCAAAAATATCACCTGGAAATATCATCACATTTCACTTTGTTCATCTGTAGTTAGTGATGAGAAGTTAAAAGCGCTTTGTTTTGCATTTTGTGTATGAAAACCGCTCTATAAATAAAGTTTCATTGATTGATTGATGAGAAAATAAAGTATATTCCAGACAGTTTGTTTCCGGTGAATAGGCCCAGTAATTACAGAGATTTTAACTATAAACCTCGATGTTTAAAGATTTACTTGATGCCGTATAACATAACATCTCCATGGGGACAAGCAGGTGCCTCTTTCTCCTTCAGAAAAGTTACGTAGTGCTCCTTTAAAACAGTTATGTTGAATGTTACGTACCCATACCATATCCTCCCTGGGTGCCATATCCAGGCTTGATTCCAGTTCTTCCTCCCAAACCGAGAGACCTGTAACCACCTGCCGAACAAAAACAGAAAATATAATTTATCTTATGTTTATTTTGGTGATTTGTGAATGATTATGGACTTCAAATGCAGCCAGCATGTTTAAGTATGTGAAAAGTAACTTACCAACTCCTAGCTGTGCACCCCCGTACCCCCGACCAACTAGCAACAGGAACAAAATGAGAAAATAGTGTTATTAATCGGCCTATACTGTATAACCTATGGATTATGAAGTATATGATTAATTTTTAATATCTCTATATCTGCTTAGTAAGTAAAATGAAATAGGTTTGTGTGGGAAATTGACTTCTCACAGCAAGCCAGTGTTAGAAAATTAGGTTAAAATGCACAATAAAACAACTGATGCATATTAAATAAAGCTGATTATATTGTATTTTTAAATTGAAAGGAAGGTTTTACGCACGTCCAGCCTTCATTGCTTTAGTGTTGTATCGGTTTGCCACTGCACCAAGAGCCCCTGTGGCTGGAGAGAGTAAAAAAACAAAACAAAACTAAGCAATTATAATATATTGTTTCATAATTGACTTTCTGTGTTGTTATAACATTTGTGTTGTGTTCACTGACCTCCAGGTTTAACCCCAGCTCCCAGGCCAACTCCTAATGAAATACAACAAGGGACAGACATAAAAGTTTCAGAGTTAAAGAGACCAATCCATATTTTTTACAGTCCAAGTGTAATCCATATTTTAAAAGTCTTCAGTCACCTCTGTGGGACAGCATCCTCCCATACGCCACAGTCTGAGGCTTTAATCCTGAAAAATAAACATAAAGTTGGGTTGAGGCACAAGCAAAGTGTATTTATCTGTGGAAACAAATACATTATATAAGTTTTTTTTTCTTTCTGTAATTTTAGTCAAATTTTTTAAACTTAACCTTTTATCATTATTTTGCACCTTGGGAAGTCATGTGAGGAAAATGCTGCTATGATATTTGGATATTCTTGCATTTCTCCTGTTATAGGTGCCATTTTGAGTACTATGCTATGGCAATGGTGCAAATTTTACACTTTCAAGTTATATTTGAACTTAAAAAAAAAAAATAATAATATTTCAACATGCATTTTTAAAATTACTTATTTTTCTGTTCTATATTTTGACATGTAGCTATACATTTATATAATTATGCCTTATTTGACACCTGTCTTTTTGATACTTATTTAGAATTTATCACATTTGTATTTTTTGATCTTTCTTATTACATTATATTGTGATGTGTGAGCTACTGTGTCCAAGTACTTTCTCTTGTGGATCAATAAAGTTAAAATAAAGTTAAATTAAAGTCTAAGTCTAAGTGTAAAATGCAACTAGAAAACTAACTGAGCTAAATCAGGCTGGAAATAATCCATATACAGGCTTTATTAAACCCCTCACTAGTCCAATTTTTAGGTCCTAGGTCCTTCAAATATACTGTAGTATTCATTTATGCAGTACAATCTGGATGCTTTCAGTCTCATTTCAGCTTAAACTGTATCTATAAAAGTACTTGAACATGAATAAAACTGACTTTATTAAACCAGCCACCAAATAACAGCTCAGCATCTCATACAAATGACCACTACAAGACATGATCTCACATACAGCCTGCAGCTCAAACATCACACGCACTCACCCCGACGTGAACGCGGTTTAGCGAGTGATAAAAGTGATTCTGATCTGAAACTGCACCAATACAGACATCCATTCATTCAAAAGCAGCGCCCCCAAGTCTAAGCTAGCGACTCCGTGTTACATTTTTCCTCCCACTGCCACTTTCCAACTTTGATTTGAAGATTTGATATCATAAAAACCGCACTGAATTGGCCAGAGCACTGTTGCACGAAGGGTAAAACCTGCCCACACGGTATCACTCCTATGAGATGTAACAGTCACGTGCGAATGGACATATATCTCAAGGCTTTTATTGTGAAAGAGCCAGGCATTGTCCAATCATTTGATCTGTTGCTGAAGCAGTGGGCGGCCGTCACAACCACGTGATAATGTAAAAGATTGCACCTGAATGTATGTTTAAGATTTATGTCAGAAGAGACAAGGCCAAAGAGAGCAGGTTGGAAAAATGAACGGCAGCAACATTTTTATCAGTCTATCCCAGGGCAACGGTGGCATCAGACGTACCTCACCACCACCGAGCGCAGAGTGAATGAAGAATGAGTACAGGCTGTCGGAAATCAGACACTAATCTATACTAAACTGGTACTGAAACTAGATATTCATTTGAGCAGGTTTCGATACTAAAAAGTCACATTCACAGGACAGAAATTAACCTTTTCTTGATCTTGAGCTGTATCAGAACAAGTATAAGAGCACATAGACAAGTATTATTACACAGATATAAGACCACATGAGAACAGAAAAGAAAGTACTATGATTTAATGTTAAAAATGCCATTTTATTTGTCTAAAGAGTGTTTTTTTATTATCATTGTGGTATTGGAATCAGTATTGATATTAAGTCTATTCCTTAGTATCAAAATCAAGTTTGACTTTTCAGTATCGTGACAACAACAGTGCAGCTCTTATAGATGCTTCTTACAAATGTGGAGCCTTATTTTTAAATTGTGCAGAAAATCATAGGTGCAATATGTAACTTTTATTAAATTGTTTTTATTGCTTTAACACGTATTCTTACTTTGAGCAGGACACCTATTGCTTTTTTTGATTTGCAATTCTTATCTTTGTAATTCAATCCCATTCAGAACAGAATTTGTAAGTATATTCAGGCTTTAGTTGTTGTAATTAACCAGTACAATAATTGTAATCAATGCACAATCATAAATGACTTTATATACAGCCAAAAGCTTGGGAGCCTTCTAAAAATCTTGACTTACAAGTGCGATTTGTGGAGAGGCAATCCCACTCACAGTGAGAATCAAAGTTTTCTAAAGTATTTTTGACCCATAAAAACACTCGGAAACATTATAAAACATGTTCTCAGTGAAGACAAGCAGGTGGTTTTTCTTATCTATGGCATTAAATATCAACTTTTGCACAGTGTTGTTTTAGATCCAGGATGTGAATCAAACAAACCAGAGTCTGTGCCAAATATTACATCACTGCAGCGTCACAGAGCTTCAGTGTGGGTCTGTCCACCTGCTCGTCTCCATGGCGATGTTATTGCTTTGCCTTGTTTCACGGTGTGGCATTAAACTTGTCTATCTTGCATTTATTTAATTACAGGTGTTTTTATTGCTCAAAAATACATAAACCTGCATTTTTAATGTGAGCAGACGCACCTCTCAGATCTGACCTGTTATTTAACGCCTGGTGGCGCTGCCTCTTTGCTGGTATGGAGAGGTTTAATACAACACTGTGGAACATTCCAAAGCATTAACATCTCCATGGAAACAAGCAGATGGCAGATCCTCCATCAGAAAAGTTACATACTGCACCTTTTAAGCACAGTCCCTCGAAAATTGATTATGATATTACAGTTTCAACTACTGGTATATTTACTTTTTCAACTACTACTGCATTTGATCAAACAAGATTGGGGAAAAGAAATTGTATTTAAATTTTTATTGTTACCATTTTGAGCAACAGCTTGGCTTAAAATCTTAAGAAATATCTCTAGAAAACTTGTCTTAGAAAATATGAATAACTAAAAATAGATAGTAGATAGTGTAGATCGCGATATAAATAAATCTATACAATTAAACATGCTCAATTGAACAGTAATACGACTTTTTTTTTTAACATAACTTGAACTTTAAAGTAAATTAAAGGTGCATTGCGTAACTTTTCTAGTGAAGGGTCCATCACCTGCTTGTTGTTTTTACAGTATAACATTAAACAGTTCTTTCAGCCTCACATTTATTCAATTACAGGTGGTTTTATACCTTAAAAATACTTAAAAAAACAGGCATTCTGACTGTGAGCGGGGTCACCTCTCCACAAATCTGACCTGTAACTTGGTCTGGTTTGGTCTCCATGAAGGCCGAAAGGTTTAATACCATAATGTAGTAATAAAGAAGTAACATCTCCACCAGAAAAGCTACACAATGCACCTTGAAGACATATTTCTGCGGAGTTTCTTACCTCCCTGCAGCGTCTGTTGAGCCATCCAGAGCAGCAGCGACGTCTGGAGCAGGGCCCGAGCCAACATCATGATCCGGATTCAAACCCTCAACTCTACGTTTGCTTGGAAAACTAAAAACACGCAGGGCACGCGGAGGAGACGAGAGACACGGAGAGCACCCAAAGGAGACACAGCAAGCACCCAGAGGAGAGAGACCACAGCCACAGCAGGACCAGGTCTGGACTTTTATATGGGCTCCTGTGATCCGCCCCCACAGACCTGCCTCCGTGGACCTGATCCATCAGAAAACAGAGACACAGTGAAACGTGAAATGTTCGTTTGACTTGATTTAGTGCACAGATTCTCACCTGCATGGGAAGGCGACATGTAGAGTTTTATTTCCTGGTTTGAGGACCATAAAAATGTGTTATAATTAGACGCAAACACCACACAGCGTCTCATTTTGGCCCTAAGAGCTGATTTTACAATATTGGTGTTTTTCAGATTAGTTAGATTAGATGAGATTAGACTAGTTATACTCTAGTTATGGACCCAGGACTGAATTATAACAAAAATATGCATTTAACAATATTTATTTTATCTCTCCCCCATCTCTATTAAATACTGTTGGGCTTTAAAATGTAAAATGTCCGATTAATATAAATTTTCACCATGAAATTGGGTCCATGAGAACGAGACAAGTCGAGATTTTGGACATAATTTGCAATAAATAAGTACATTACAGTCCATTACACAACTTTGACTTCACTATTTTTTATCATTTTTATGCAATATTCAGTTCAATACAATTCAGTCTTCATTAACACATACTATATGGTTCATAGTATAAAAAATAAGAATAAAAAAATTAAATATACAGTGCTTGTTATAACGAAAAACAGACAAGATCGCCAGAGTCTCCACAGCAGGACACACTAGAGCTTCAGTGTTTACTTTTGCGGTCATTGTACTTTTTTGGAATTACAGGTTGTTAAATTGTATAACTCACCTTAACTTTAATGTTTTGTCCAAGCCGAAGCTAAATTCAGGGGGGAAAAAAAATCATAAGATAATTTTTCTCATGTGTACACAATCCTAAATATTAAAATACTATATAACTTTAAATAATATAGCAAGTTCCAGAGCCTTGTTAGTAATAATATACATACTACTCCAGCTAATAATACCAATTCATTTTGTTTTGATCATCTTTCTAAACACTCAAGGTCACTCTCATTAATTCATTCATTCAAGAGTATGACGTGTACCAAATTTTTTCCATGTATTCAAGTAAAATTTGTCTTAGATATATCATATAAGCAGCTCTTGACATCAGAATAAATCCACTGTTTATGACTGCATTTAATTAGAAAGCATTTTAGTGTCCAGTTACCACAGAGAAATAATCGCGCACACCGTCTTACATGCAAATTGTGAGATTTATTAGGACCTACTACAACGTTTTGGCACTAGGCTTTATTTTATTTTCTATTTTTTTTGGGTTACTGTACTTGACTGACTGAATGATTGCTTGAAAAGAGAGTGTGAGCTCTTAAATGGGGTGTGGCAAGCACCCAAGGGTGACAAGTCATAAAGGAACAGTGTACCCAAAACAACATAATACAAATTACAAAGGCAATCAACTTTTAAACAGTAATATAAATCATGAAAAAATAATACTATTACTACTACTAATAACAATAGCAGAAAATAATTAAAAATATTTTTAAATCTAGTCTTTTGGGCTTTCGCATGTGCAGTGGAAAATCAACAAAGGTAAGTGTAAGGCTGCTTATAAAGTTGTTTTATAATGTTTCCAGACACTAATGAGTGAACCAGGCAGAGCGTTTTGTTTGTTAGACTTGTGGCTGTTGTAAGATGAGTTAAAGTGGTGTTAAGCTTCTTCAGTGTGAAGCAAATTGGTGTTTTACGTGGAAGTTAAGAACTTGCCCCCATCACTACACTAGTTTGTTGCCTTGACAGACTCACTGCCACAGTGAGATCTCCACCGAGGCAACACTGATCTGTACCGTTTTTTGGCTTCTGACAGAATTCGACCACCTCTAGAAATGGACTTTAGCTTCAAATGTGCCCGAGTTCCCCTTTAAGATGTCCACTTGGGCTCACACTCTATATTTGTCTGATGAAGACCTAGTGTTGACACGTTGTAGTAGGTCCTAATAAATCTCACAGTTTGCAAGTAAGACGGTGTGCAGGATTTTTTTTCTCTATGTTCTGGGGCTGCTCCCTCTCCTCCAACGCACCCGTTTCAAGCAATTGATGTGAGAAGTTCTCATTATTTTATTGTCCAATTACCAGCAAGTGCACATGAGCATGCTAGTTTTTGTTAGCTTTACCGTCACGGCAAAACTCCACTTTGGACTCTGAAAGCTGTGAAAAGCTCTTATAAACTCATTGTGGTGAATAATTAGGATGTGCTGAATACATAAGGGTAAGTGAGTAACTTTAGACCTCTGCAAACTGTTTAAAGTGAATTAACTCAATTTTTTTCACATTTTTAAAAGAGTAAAAACCAGGCACAACTCCTTTAACCTCGGTGTTTCTGCTGAGTCTGATCCTATGGCGTGGGAGGTCCTCTGTTACAGTTTATGTCTACATTAATGCAAACGTGACGCAAAAACCCACAGCTCCACGGCGTACAGAGGCCCTCATTGTCTTCGCCCATCTCCGTCACTGCGTCAGACCACCGTGCACCTCAACTGCTGCGACTTTCAGACAATAACAAACTCTTACTCATGAAAACCTGACCCCACATCACCTCCAGCCCCACCTGCGCGAGCCTCAGGTTTACCTAAAGAACCCTGGCATTGTCCCGTCCCAGGTGGATTTAGACTGGAGCGGCATATGGCAGCGGTTCTGTATAATAAACCCGTACGAAGGTTTACAAAGGTTATATGTGCTGTCCTTATGTGTCCTATTGGTGTTTTTCAGATTATAAAGTGTGATGATATCATACTCCCAGATGGCAAGAGTTTTCCCTGTTGATTACATTGTACTTTGGCATGAAATATGCAAAAGAAATCCAGAATACACACTTCTATAATACTTTACGACTGGGGACTGTCAAATGGGCGTGACTGACAGGTGTTTTAGCCAATGAGGGACACGTATGGTTTGTTCTTATTGGAGAAAAAAAGAAAGGAAAGAAATATCACAGGAGACTGGAAAACATTCTGCTGAATCAATGAGCAAAGCACTAAATTCTGTTAATTTGAGGTGAGAGAAATTTGTTTTTTATTTGTAAATCAGAGGTGACCAATGAGCTTTGTTTTTCAGCTCCGAATGTCACTGAAAAAATTATTAAATCTGATTGGACGATCACGTTTGGTTTTGATGTCTTGATATCATGTTTGGTCTTGATTTGACTCAATCTGTATAAAATATTATAAACAAGTTATAAACAAGTACAAACAAAAACAACTGGACTTTGGATTTTTGTCTTTTTTTGTCTTTGGATTTACTCCCACCAGATGTGGAGATGGGTGGAGATGTTAAATCGAGTGGTTTTAGTTGATAAATAGTTTTAAATCTTATTCCTGGATGTCTCAAAATTTGCATCAGTCTGTATGAAAAATACAGAGATCAGTCTGGATTTGCCTGGCAACACAAACTCTGCAATGTGATGGAAATGTGCTGCTTCTCCTGGAGTACATGGTGACAAAATAGTCACAAGTAATAAGTAAGTAAAGTAAGTGAAGTAAAGTAAAGTAAAGTAAAGTAAAGTAAAGTAAGTAAGTAAAGTAAGGTAAAGTAAGTAAGTAAGTAAATAAAGTAAACGTAAAGTAAGTAAGTAATTAAGAAAAGTAAGAATGTAAAGTAAAGTAATTTAAGTAAAGTAAGTAAGTAAAGTAAATAAGTAAAGTCAGTAAGTAAAGTTAAGTAAGTAAGTAAAGTAAAGTAAAGTAAAGTAAAGTAAAGTAAAGTAAAGTAAAGTAAAGTAAAGTAAAGTAAAGTAAAGTAAAGTAAAGTAAAGTAAGTAAGTATTTGTATCATGCTTTTCACAGACATATGTCACAAAGACATTTTACAGTTAATTTTTCATTCACTACCTGATGGTGGTAAACTCCTATTGTAGCCGCAGTTGCCCTGGGGCAGACTGACAGAAGCGCGGCTCCAATCTGAACCATCAGCCCCTCCGACCACCATCATCACTCACGCACACACCACTTTCATATGAGGCAATGTGGGTGAAGTGCCTTTGCCTAAGGACACAACGTGTTTTGAGACTGGTGCCTCACTGTGCCCTGCTTAACTTAGATCAGACTTTGACAAACCATTGTATATGTCAATGTTTTTATGTGTATTGTCCCTGATAAATAAAGAAATAATAAACTATTCAATTGCAGGTGTTTTTATTTCTCAAAAATACCTTGAAAAACATACATTCTTACAATGAGAAAGCTCGCCTCTCCACAGATCTGACCTGTAACTTGGCCTGGTGGCAATAGCTGCTTTGTCTGAATGGATATAGATGATTTTAATGCTGTATGGTGGAACATTCCAAACAAATCAACCCAGCTCAAAATGTATAATGCAAAAACGAGATCTGCAATAACAAGATACTTCCTTTTCATTAACTGCTGGAAATTCTCCAAAAACACAAACAGCTCCAGGGGCCAAGTGATGGTAAAAACATGAGGTCTAATTATACACATTACTTTATATTCTCATTTTCTTGTTTATGTCGTTTGAATTATTGCCATAATTGTCTGAAATAAACATACCCTGCAGTTGCCAAGTCTCTCCTTAAACATGTTTTCTACAGGAAGCAGCTTTAGTATTATTATTATAGGGCCTATAATAATGATAATGCCTCATATTTATATTACGCTTTACAAACCTCTTAAAGCTATACACTTCTTTATTTATTCACTCCACATCCGGGGGTAGTGTGGTTCTGTACTTAAAACTACCCTGGAGGAAAACTGACAAAAACAAGACTGCCGATCATCAGTTTCTCCAAAACTAAACCCTAAAGATGCAGCTTTTTCAGTTCAGATACAGATTTCTTTGTGTGGAATGCCTCACAGTCTGGTATTAATACTTTCTATCTTCACAAAGACCAAACCAGATCAAGTTACAGGTCAGATCTATGGAGAGGAGACCCCGCTCACACTCAGAATGCCTGTTTTTCTAAGTATTTTATAGCTATAAAACCACCTGTAACTGTTTAAACTCTTTTAAAATCACGGGGATCACCGGTGACACGGCGGCGTATGACTATAATTTACAGTTTTTACGGCACACCTTGGAGGAGAAGTCACCGTTATACGATGTCCTGGTGGCTACTTTGCCTTTACCTTGTCGGCACGATTACTACGGCCTCGTCCCCTGGCTTTTCTCGCCCCTTTTCCACAACTTTCCTCTTACGCCACAGCAGCTATGATGACATTGCTGCTTCCTCCGAATTGCCAAACTGAAGTAATATTCTCCCGAGTTTTCCTCTGCTATTTTACCACAGAAAGTTTAAATTTTAAGTTGTATTGTTTATTTTTTTCGCTGTACTGGAGCTTGATTGATTGACTGAAAGAAAGCATGATAGGCTACGTAAAAACAAAGCCAAACAAAACAAGCGAAGAAGAAAAACGTGCAGCGTCAATGGTCACGTCTTCTTCCTTGATTTGTTTTAGACTCAGAGTTTATTTCGAATCTGCGGTTATTTATCAAAATATACACCTGCACCTGGTGTTTAATGTCATACAGTGGAACATGAGTCTCCAACCTTTTGCCTCCGGTGAGTTACATTTACAAAACAAAAATGCCAGAGAGCTACGCATTTCAGCGGCCGCAAGGAATTGGGCGAGTCGTCGGGTACAGTTAGACGCCTATAAAACTTAAACTATTGTCCATTTATTAGTGCACAAAGTTGAGCTTCAAAATGATATATTTACAATAGTGATATGCATGTCATTAACCACAGTAGTAGTAGAAGTAGTGGTAGCAGTAACAGTAGTACTAGGAGTACTAGCAGCAGCAGCAGCAGCAGCTGTTGTAGTAATAGTAATAATAGTAGCAATAGTAGTAGTAGCAGTTACAGTAGTAGTAATAGTAGTAGAAGTAGTAGTAGTAGTAGCAGTTGTAATAGCAACAGTTGTAGTAATAGTAGTAATAATAGTAATAGTAGTAATAATAGAAGTAGGAATAGTAGTCATAGTAGTAGTAGTAGTAGTAGTAGTAGTAGTAGTAGTAGTAGTAGTAGCAGTAGCAGTAGTAGTAATAGTAGCAGTAGTAGTAATAATAGTAGTAGTAGTAGTAGTAGTAGCAGCAGTAGTAGTAGTCATAGTAGATACTGTGGTCTCTGTCTCAGGATAAATTGAATAGCTGGGGGTGCTTGGGCCTCACAGCTGGAGCTGTTGGTTTCACAGTTGTGCGGCTGCAGCTCTGGTCTCGTCCACGCGACTCAATATTTGCAGCGCGCTCCATGAACCTGATCTAAACCGTGGAGTCAGAAGCACACACTGTACCCGCATCAGTCATTCAGACTAAAATAACGAAAAATAATGTCAAACACAAAATACTTCTCTAATACTCTGATCCTACTACAAACAAATCTTCAAACTGTGAGTGTAACCTCTGCCTGTTGTGCTTCAGATCTAATCAAAACACATCACATGATTTAAAATATAAAAATATAAAACTAAATACAATAAAATCCATTTGTCTAAAGGTGCACAATGTAAATGTTTGGATGGGAGCCTCCATGAACATGAACATGCTTTACCAACAGTGTTCCATTAGAGCACATTAAAGCTACCATCTGTAATTATCGCATTTTTCGGAGTCAAAAGCCAAAAAATGCATAATGTGTTCACGTCACATATGAATAGTTATTCAAAAAACTAGAGCATAAAAAACAGAATAAGTTTACCAAACTCTCCATCTCACTCTAAATCACTAAATCCATTGAATTCTTCATCCTCGGTGTCACTTCTGAGCAACTCCACCAACTCTAGCTGAATCTAGTTTTTAGCCCACGATTAGCCTTTTTTGTTTCGTTCATTGCGGTTCGAGTTTCCTCCGCTCTTCTTCTCACTCACTCCAAACTTTCTTTCTGCTGCTCGAGTATTGTTTTTAGCTGCATATTTCACCACTTGCAGCAGGACAGCGGCTCTTTCTGCAGGAGACATGTGCAGTAGAGCGAGAAGTGACAGTGGTGCAGGAGGAATAGCTTGATAGGCGTAGCAGATACTGGCACACAAACCTAGAGCACCCTCTTGCAGCTGTCCGTGTGACCACCCACACCATGAAATAAGTGCGATTTATAGTCCGAAAAATACGGCAGTTGTATTCTCACATGTCACCACTAGATGCTCTCTGTGTTACTGCTGTGTGACGGTTTGCAGCTTTGTCCTGACAGAAGAAGAACAGAGAGCACAGATGAGTCTGAACCAAAGAACTATAATAAAATCTGGAAGGTGAACCCAAGATGGCATCGCTTTGTTTTCAATGGCCTGTGCTCAATGGCGCATAGGTCCAAAAATAATTTTCTCTTTCGCATTTACTTCCTCAATAAAACAGAAAAGAATCCCTACAAAATCCGACCTTTGTGAAAGTTGTGGATGCCCCGTCAGCAGAACACGGGCAGTTTGACTTCTCAGAAAATACATAGTGCTCTAAGGGTGAATTCTTTCTGGGCCCAAACTCCCGGGAGCTGCAGTACCTGGAGTGGCCACTAGTCGTCTCGAGCTGGGACAGAAGGGGAATGGGGAATGCCTTATCCAGTTTTTATCATAGATCCATGTTTGGAACACAGCATCTTGTGCTTTAGCTATGTCCATTTATATATACAGTCTATGGCAGGGGTGTCCAAGCTTTTTTCATCAAGGGCCATATTAAAAGAAAGACCAGCGTGAGGGCCGATCGAGGGCCATAGACTGGTGGTCAAAAACAGTGAGTAATTCTAACTAATTCTTTGTTCATGCTTAGACCCTCAAAAGGAAACACTAAATTTGCTTGATCAAGGTAGATTTCAAAAACATGCAGTAAAAAGTACTACTGTGGAAGTATGAGCCAATTCACATGGAAGCCTGAGGGCCACATTTGACCCCCGGGCCATAGTTTGGACATGCCTGGTCTATGGTCTGATCTACTGGTAAAAAAATTCAAATAAACTTACAGACCGTACCTTTAAAGATGCACTGTGTAACTTGACTGCTGCAGGGTCCATCACGTGCTTGTCTCCATGGAGATGTGCCTAGAATGTTCCACAGTATAGTCATAAACTTCTGAATCTTCATAGACTTGCAAAACAAATCACAGGTTAGATTTGTGGAGAGGCGATCCCACTCAGAATCGCCACTAAGAATGGATGACTTTTAAGACAGGTTTGAGCTATAAATAACACCTGTAGTTGAATAAATGCAAGTCAGATTAGTTTAATGCCATAATGTGGACAATTTAAACCAAAGCATTAATATATCTCCATGGAGACAAACCTGTGGACCACCTCCAGAAAAGCTGGAAAAAGCTGGAAAAATACCTTCAAAAACATGCATTCTTACTGTGAGCTTGGTCGCCTTTCCACAGATCTGACCTGCAGCTTGGCCTTGCATTGTCACCTGCTTGTCTTCATGGAGATAGACATGTTTAATGCCTAATGTCTTTGGATGGAGGGAGTAAAAATAAAGTGGTAAGTGCTGGAGGACATGCACACTCTAAACTAGTAAACAGTTGTAAAGTTGATTTAATGAATGAAGTCTTCGTCGTCTGGGTCTCACATTGGCCCGAGTCTTTGTATTGGCCCCAGAAGCAGTTTTTACTGTGGTCCACCAATTATGCCATCGCACAGAGACACAGTGGGTGAAGGACAAAGGTGGTACTATGCGACGGGTCAACCTAGTCCAGACCAGACGTGATTATGACACCAATAATTTAAGGATGATTCATATAATGTCATTTTCTCACATTTAGAGTGCTCCAGTTTAAACCAGAGCTAAACCAGGTCTGAACCATATCTAAACCAGGTCTAAACCTGGTCTAAACCCGGTCAAAACCAGGTCTAAACCAGGGCTAAACTAGGTCTAAACCAGGTCTAAAACCAGGTCTAAAACAGTTCTAAACCATGTCTAAACCAGGTCTAAACAAGGTCTGAACTAGGTCTAAACACAGGTCTAAATCAGGTGTAAAACCAGGTCTAAAACCAGGTCTCGGACCAGGTCTAAACCAGGCCTAAACCAGGCCTAAACCAGATCTAAACCAGATCCAAACCATGTCTAAATCCAGTCTAAACCCAGGTGTGATCCAGGTCTAAACCAGATCTAAACCAGGCCTAACCAGGTCTAAATCAGGTCTAAAACCAGGTCTAAAACCAGGTCTAAAACCTGGTCTAAAACCTGATCTAAAACCTGGTTTAAAACTGGGTCTAAAACCAGGTCTCAAACCAGGTCTCAAATCAGGTCTAAACCAGGTCTAAAAGAGATCTAAACCAGGTCTAAAACCAGGTCTAAACCCAGGTCTAAACCCAGGTGTGATCCAGGTCTAAAGAAAACCTGATAAAAACTGACCATTGCCGACCCAGAGCATTACACTTGCAATCAGTGCTCAAAATACTCCGATTCCTGCAGTAGTAGTATTAGTATATGTTCAAAACTGTAGTACTCCAAATACTAGTAGCAGCAGCGTGCAGTGGTACAGTCCACACAAAATTTAGACCAGAATCAGTCTAGAACGAGACTGTATGGACTAGTAATCATAATCCTTGTAGCAGAAGTATTAGTACTAGGCTGACAGTAGCTATCGAGTGGTCAGATCTACTGACTAGGGGTGTAACGATATCCAAGTTTCACAATACAATATCATCATGGTATGAATCTCACGGAATCTCATGTTATGACGATATCGTTCGAAAGCTCACGATGTGGTGGGGAGGCTCACGATATTATGACATTCTACATAATAACAACCTCCTGTGGGCTCACCACCTGCAGAGGGGTTCATAGGGGGGGTCAGGTGCTATGAGTATTGGGCAGCACACTGCCCCCGCGACCCAGCCGGATTAAGCGGGAGAAGATGGATGGATGGATGGATACATAATAACAAGACCGACATTATGAAATGCTTTCACCCGTCATTTGGTACAACATTTATTGTCATTAGGGATGTAACGATATCCAAATATCTCTGTACGATATTTTCACCATATACATCTCACAGTATGATATTTATTGCAATATATGTGCAATATGTATTGTGGAGGCTCACAAACTGTGAATATGCCACTACTGAAAATGCCTTCACAAGATTTAATCCAAAGAATGAAGATTTCAAAGTGCTTAGAACAGTTATTTCTTCATGTAGTCTGCACTGAAACGGAGCAAAGGATCATGGTCTATGTAGTTAGCTCTATTTTTTTTTTTTTTTTTAGCTTTTTTAGTAGTAGTAGCAGCAGCAGAAGAAGCACAAATAGTAGCAGTAGTAGTAATAGTAGTAGTAGTAGTAGTAGCAGTAGTTGGAGTAGTAGTAGCAGTAGTAGTAGTAGCAGTAGTAGTACTAGCAGTAGTAGTAGCAGCAGTAGCAGTAGTAGCAGCAGTAGCAGTAGTAGCAATAGTAGTAGTAGCAGTAGTAGTAATAGCAGTAGTAGCAGTAGTAGTAGCAGTAGTAGCAGTAGTAGTAGTAGTAGCAGTAGTAGTAGCAGTAGTAGCAGTAGTAGCAGTAGTAGTAATAGCAGTAGTAGCAGTAGTAGTAATAGCAGTAGTAGCAGTAGTAGTAGCAGCGGTGGTAGCGGCAGCAGTAGGTGGCAGTAGTGGTGCTAGCGGTGGTGGTAGCAGCAGGTAGCAGTAGTGGCAGCAGTGGTAGCAGCAGGTGGCGGTGGTAGCAATAGTAGTGGTAGCGGTAGTGGTAATAGCAGTAGTAGCGGTGGTATTGGCGGTAGTGGTAGTAGTGGCAGCGGTGGTAGTAGCGGTGGTAGTGGTAGTGGTAGTGGCAGTGGCGGTGGCGGTAGTGGTAATATTGGTAGCAGTGGCGGCAGTGGTAGCAGTAGCGGTAGTGGTAGTGGCAGTGGTAATGGCAGCGGTGGCAGTGGTAGCGATGGTAGTAGTGATGGCGGTGGCAGTGGTAGTAGCGGTAGTAGCAGTGGTAGTAGTAGTAATATTAGGTAGCAGTGGCAGCAATGGTAGCGGTGGTAGTAGTGGCAGTAGTAGTAGCAGTGGTAGGGTAGCAGTGGTAGTAGTAATAATATTGTAGCAGTGGCAGCAATACCAGCGGTGGTGGCAGTAGTGGCAGCGGTAGTAGTGGTAGTAATGGTAGTAGTAATGGTAGTAGTAGTAGCAGTAGTAGTAGTAGTAGTGGTAGTAGTAATATTAGTAGCAGTGGCAGGCAGTATTGGCAGTGGTAGTGGCAGCGGTGGTGGTAGTAGTGGTAGTAGGTAGTAGTGAGTAAAGTAGTAATGGTAGTAGTAGTAGCAGTAGCAGTGGCAGCGGTAGCAGTGGTAGCATGTAGGTGGTAGTAGTAATGGTAGGGTAGTGGTAGTGATGGTGGCAGCGGTGGCAATAGTAGTAGTAGCAATAGTAGTAGTAGTAGTAGTAGTAGTAGTAGTAGTAATAGTAGGAGTAGTAGTAGTAGTAGTAGTAGTAGCAGCAGTAGCAGTAGCAGTAGCAGTAGCAGCAGCAGCAGCAGTAGTAGTAGTAGTAGTAGTAGTAGGAGTAGTAGTAGTAGTAGTAGTAGTAGCAGCAGTAGCAATAGTAGTAGTAGCAATAGTAGTAGTAGTAGTAGTAGTAGTAATAGTAGGAGTAGTAGCAATAGTAGTAGTAGTAGCAGCAGTAGCAGTAGCAGTAGCAGTAGCAGCAGCAGCAGCAGTAGTAGTAGTAGTAGTAGTAGTAGTAGTAATAGTAGGAGTAGTAGTAGTAGTAGTAGTAGTAGTAGTAGCAGGAGTAGCAATAGTAGTAGTAGCAATAGTAGTAGTAGTAGTAGTAGTAGTAGTAGTAGTAGCAGCAGCAGTAGTAGTAGCAGTAGTAGTAGCAGCAGTAGCAGTAGTAGTAGTAGTAGCAGTAGCAGTAGTAGCAGCAGTAGTAGGCGGTGGTAGTGGCGGTGGTAGTAGTAGGCAGTGGTAGTAGCGGTAGTGGTAGCAGTGGTAGCGGTGGTAGTGGCAGTGGTAGTGGTAGTGGTAATGGTAGCGGCGGTGGTAGCAGTGGTAGCGGTGGTGGCAGCAGTGGCAGCGGTAGCGATGTAGTAGCGGTGGTGGCGGTGGTGGTAGGTAGTGGTGGTAGTAGTGGTAGTGGTAGTAGCGGTAGTGATGATAGTGACGGCAGTGAAGTAGTAGTAGGCGGTGGCGGCAGTGGTAGCAGGTGGTAGTAGTGGTAGGCAGCGGTGGCGGTAGTAGCGGTGGTAGCAGCAGTGGCAGCGGTGGCGGTAGCAGTAGGGAGTGGCGGTGGTGGTAGCAGGTGGTAGCGGTGGTAGCGGTGGTAGTAGTAGTGGCGGTAGTAGTAGTGGTAGCAGTGGTAGCAGGTGGTAGCGGCGGTATTAGGTAGTAGTGGTAGTAGGCAGTGGTAGTAGCAGCGGTCGTGGTAGTAGTAGCAGTAGCATGGTAGCGGCAGTGGTAGCGGTGGCAGTGGTAGTAGTAGCAGTGGTAGGTGGCAGTGGTAGGTAGCGGTAGTAGTAGTGGTAGTAGTAGTAGTGATGGTAGCAGGTGGTAGTAGTAGTAGTAGTAATAGTGGCAGCGGTAGCAGTAGGTAGTGGCAGTGGTAGTAGGCAGTGGTGGTAGCAGTGGTGGTAGTAGTGGTAGCGGTAGTGGTAGTAGCGGTGTAGTGGTGGTAGTAGTAATAGTAGCAGCAGTGGCAGCGGTATGGCAGTGGTAGCAGTGGTAGCGGCAGTGGCGGCGGTAGCGGGTGGCAGTGGTAGCGGTGGTAGTAGCGGTAGTAGCGGTAGTGGTAGTAGTGGTAGCGGTAGTAGTAGGTGGTAGCAGCGGTGAAGTGGTAGTGGGTGGCAGCAGTAGTAGCAGTAGTAGTAGTAGTAGCAGCAGTAGCAGTAGTAGCAGTAGTAGCAGCAGTAGCAGCAGTAGCAGTAGTAGGAGTAGCAGTAGTAGTAGCAGTAGTAGCAGTAGTAGCAGTAGTAGTAGTAGTAGCAGTAGTAGTAGTAGTAGCAGTAGTAGCAGTAGTAGCAGCAGTAGTAGTAGTAGTAGTAGTAGCAGTAGTAGTAGCAGCAGTAGCAGTAGTAGCAGTAGTAGTGGTAGTAGCAGTCTTTAGTCCAGTCCATACACCAGTCTTAGACCAGATCCTGAGTCAGGTCCGGGTCATTTTAGGATGATTCATAGAACTCACATTTCCTGAGCTCCGGTTTGAACCACGAGGACAGAGACATGCTTTGTGCTGCAGTTTTCCACTCCTCTGTTTGTCTTTGAACGCACCTCCGTCCTGGACACTCCGATCTGTTAAGTCTGAGGTTTCTGCATCTGCTTCACATGTGACAGAAGACGCACGGATTCAAATTTAGAATTGAAAGCACATTTTTAAAGGTCCACTATGGAACTTTACTGGCAAGAGGTTTCACTGCCATGGAGATGCTGCTGCTTTGTTCATAATATTCCAAAATATGACATTAAAGACGGGGTATTACACAACTAAGGGGTATTAACTACTACCACATAACATATTTAGATCACCATGGTAACCTTTTTATTGTTTTGAAAATTATAATCGCCAAATTAATGTATTTACATATTGAAAAAAATATGTTTGATGATTGTAGAAAGCTCAGGATAGTCTATTTTGCATTATACTCCCTTTTTTAATTGATCTATCTCCATGGCAACAAGTAGTTTATGTCTTCAAGCCAAGTTACAGGTCAGATCTGTGGAGAGACCACCCCTGCGTAAAGTAAGAATGCATTTTATCCAAGGTATTTTGCTATATTCACAACTGTAATTATGAATACACGCAAGATCGACTAGTTTAATGCCATACTGGGGGAATATTCCAAGCAAAACATTCATATCTCCATGGCGACAAGCAGGGCCCAGGCGACAAAATTCCCGTATTTATCATATTGTTTATCGGATCTTTTATTAGGCAACAGTTAAGTTCAGTTGCACACACATATAAACTGGGACTAAACTTGCCTGGACTAAAACCAGAACTAAAAATGGGCCAGACCAGGGCTAAACCAGGACAAGACCAGAACTAAACCAGGACTAGACTAGAACTAGAGAAGGGCTTAAGGAGAATTAGATCAGGACAAGGCCAGGAGTAGACCAGGACTAGAGAAGGACTAAACAAGGACTAGACAAAGGCTAAAACAGAGCTAAATCATTAACTAAACCAGAACTAAACCAGAACTAGAGAAGGACTTAAGAAGGACTAGAAATGGATTAGAGAAGGCCTAGAGAAGGACTAGAGGAGGACTAAATCAAAGCTAAATGATTAACTAAACCAGAACTAAACCAAGACTAAACCAGAACTAGAGAAGGATTTAAGAAGGATTAAATTAGAACTAAATCATTAACTAAACCAGAACTAAACCAAGACTAAACCAGAACTAGAGAAGGATTTAAGGACTAGAGAGAGACTAGAGAAGGACTAAATCAGAGCTAAATTATTAACTAAACCAGAATTAAACCAGGACTTAACCAGAACTAGAGAAGAACTTAAGGACTAAATTAGAACTAAATCATTAACTAAACCAGAACTGAACCAGGACTTAACTGGGACTAGACCAGAACTAGAAAAGGACTTAAGGACTCGAGAAGGACCTGACGAGGACTAAATCCGAGCTAAATCATTAACTAAACCAGAACAAAACTAGGACTAAACCAGAACTAGAGAAGGACTTAAGAGGGACTAGAAAAGGACTAGACAAAGACTAAATCAGAGCTAAATCATGAACTAAACCAGGACTAAACTAGGACTAGACCAGTCTACCTCAGCACTAAACCTAAGTACTAACCAAAAAGAGCGAGAAAAAAATCAATTTCAGTATATTTATCCAAAAACTCTGCAAAATCTAAATTAAACGCCTCATCAAATCACCTACCGAATGTATTATACAATTAACTAAGTAGTGGTGAACTTACCATTTTAACAGATTTGAAGTAATCTTAATAGCTGTTGTGTGATTTCTACTCAGACGTTCACGGTATTGCTTAGAGTTAGAGCAGCACTACGCCCTCTAGTGTACAGTTTCAGGACTTCTCGTAGCCAATTGGCCCCAAAGAAATAATCATATATTTGAGAAAACAAAAATATTACATTCAACAAAGTAACCAACCAAATGCAATCATGAATTAAATGAGTACTTTTATTCCAGCTTTATATTTGGCATACAATAAAAACAAAAACAAAACATAAATTACCAACAGAAAATCACAAAATTGTCTTAATAATTGGCTACTTAACTGGCTGCTAAATCAAAACAGAGCTACATATGACTCCATTCATAAATATTTGACAGAAAAGATAAAATATATTTGAAATTATGAATATAATGTACACAATAATAACACATAATAGCACTTTTGTTTATACATTCGGAAAGCAACGCAACAAAACATACAATTTCTCAACAAATAAAAGGTTAAATAAAACTACAAATAAATAAATGTGCGCTTTAAGCCATGTTGTAATGTTGTTACCTCCGCAAAAACATACCTGGAGTTGTGTTTCGTTTCATTCACACGTTTGAGTAATGTTTTATTATTAATTTGTCCATTTCTAAAGCTCAAAATACTCTGTTCTTCCTTGTGATGTCATGAAGTGGTAGTTTTCAAGTTAATTTCACCAACTTTTACCTTTTGTTTAGTAGAAATTGGCAGTTCCTGGGCTGAAATTATCGAAATGATTCTAGTTAAGGTGAATGGAGTGTAACCTCCTGGGACCCGAAGAAAAAGTGTGTTTTTATTTTTATATTTATATATATATATATATACAGTGATGGCCGAAAGTATTGGCACCCCTGCAATCCTGTCCTATAATACTCAATTTCTTCCAGAAAATGATTGCAATCACAAATGCTTTGGCATTAATATCTTCATTTATTTTTCTTGCAATGAAAAAACACAAAAGAGAATGAAAAAAAGTCAAATCAAATATTATTTTACACAAAATTCAACAAATGGGCTGGACAAAAGTATTGGCACCCTCAGCCTAATATTTGGTAGCACAACCTTTAGACAAAATAACTGCGAACAACCGCTTCCGGTAACCATCAGTGAGTTTATTACAACGCTCTGCTGGAATTTTAGACCATTCTTCTTTGGCAAACTGCTCCAGGTCCCTGAGATTTGAAGGGTGCCTTTTCCAAATTGCCATTTTGAGCTCTCTCCACAGGTTTTCTATGGGATTCAGGTCTGGACTCATTGCTTGCCACTTTAGAAGTCTCAGTGCTTTCTCTCAAGCCATTTTCTAGTGCTGTTTGAAGTGTGCTTAGGGTCATTATCCTGCTGGAAGACCCATGACCTCTGAGGGAGACCCAGCTTTCTCACACTGGGCCCTACATTATGCTGCAAAATCTGTTGATAGTCTTCTGACTTCATAATTCCATGCACACGGTCAAGCAGTCCAGTGCCAGAGGCAGCAAAGCAACCCCAAAACATCAGGAACCTCCACCATGTTTGACTGTAGGGACCGTGTTCTTCTCTTTGAAGGCCTCATTTCTTTTCCTGAAAACTCTGTGTTGATGCCCGTTCCCAAAAAGCTCTACCTTTGTCTCATCTGACCAGAGAACATTCTTCCAAAATGTTTGTGGCTTTCTCAGGTAGGTTTTGGCAAACTCCAGCCTGGCTTTTTGTGTCTCTGGGTCAGAAATGGGGTTTTCCTGGGTCTTCTACCATAGAGTCCTTTTTCATTCAGATGTCGGCGGATAGTGCGGGTTGATACTGTTGTACCCTCGGACTGCAGGGCAGCCTGAACTTGTTTGGATGTTAGTCTAGGATTTTTCCCACCATCTGCACAATCTTACGCTGAAATCTGTAATCGATTTTCCTTTTCCGTCCAGATCTGGGGAGGTTAGCCACAGTGCCATGCTCTTTAAACTTCTTGATGACACTGCGCACAGTAGACACAGGAACTTCAAGATCTTTGGAGATGGACTTGTAGCCTTGACATTGCTCATGCTTCTTCACAATTTTGTTTTTCAAGTCCTCAGAGAGTTCTTTGGTCTTCTTTCTTTTCTCCATGCTCAGTGTGGTGTGTGTGTGGCACAGGACAGAGGTTGAGTCAACTTCAATCCATTTTAACTGGCTGTTGGTGTGATTTAGTTATTGCCACTACCTGTTGTGTGCCACAGGTGAGTACCAGGTTTTATTAATTATTCAAATTAGAGAAGCAGCACATGATCTTTCAAAGGGTGCCAATACTTTTGTCCACCCCTTTTATGTTTGGTGCAGAATTATATTCAATTTGGCTTTTTGACAATTCCTTTTTGTGATTTGTCATTGAAGATAAATTAAATGAACATTTTAATGTCAAAGCAGTTGTGATTGCATTCATTTTTTGGGAGAAATTGGGCCTTTTCTGACGGAACTTCTGGGGTGCCAATACTTTCGGCCATCACTGTATATATATATATATATATATATATATATATATATATTTATATATTTATATATTTATATATTTAGATAGATAGATAGATAGATAGATAGATAGATAGTATATAGTAGTATATATATATATATATATATATATATATAGTAATTTTCTATCTATTTGGAGGTAAATTAACACCTTAGAATTTAGATTTAGTTCATTTTATTTTTGTATTTATAATTTTGTACCATGTCCACTGTAATGGACGTGGGCGACATCTCTGACAAGCTTCTACAGTTGGCTCAAAACGTTTTTAGACTCACTTTTCACTTCGTCTTATTTTTTTATCACAGTGCAGCCACAAACTGACTATTTGAGTTTTTAATTTTTTTTTTTTTTTAAATCCTGAACATATTACCCGATAATCCCTTAGAGTCTATTTCAAAGCACTTTAACTCAACGTCCACTACAAAGGACAAATAAATGGGTCGGGTTTCAGGAGGTTAAAAACTTCAGAACTCAGCTTAAATATGCAGGATTTGTGTGTTAAACATGTGTAAATAAAACAAATACAACTCCAGGTCTGTTTGTGACAAGAAAACATTATAACAGAGATCAGAAAATAGCGTAATATGGCCCCGTTAAACATGATACAGAGCTGGAGCAGCGGTTCACGGGGTGCGATGTTTAATACACGGAATGACAACAATTTCACACTAAATTATAAGCCAAAAGGCGGTAGTAGCATTTTGGTCGTTTTGCCAAACACTCATAGATGTTATACATGTTAGCGCCGTATGTGAAACCACGACAGCTAAAAATAAACTTGTAAAGCCATAAAGGAGTTTTCAGTACAAACTGTCCTATGTGAGTACAGATGTATAATAAGGGAAAAAAATGCAGTAGTAGTAGAAGTACATTAATTTAAAGTGCATATTAAATAAACTAAAAATGCATTAGTAGTCGTATTAGCAGTAGTAATGTTTGTAGGAGGCAATAGTAACAGTATCAGCAATAAAAGGAGAAGTATGACAGTAGTGGTAATAGTAGTAGTAGTGTTGGTAATTGTAGGAGTCGTAGTCGTAGTAGTGGTAATAGTATTATAATAGTAGTAACAGTACTACGGTAGTAGTAGTAATAATAGTAGTAGTAGTCATAGTAGATGTAGTAGTAGTAGGAGTAGTAAGTAGTAGTAATAGCAGTAGTAATGGTAATAGTAGAAGTAGTAATAAAAATAGGAGTAGCAGTAATAGCAATAGTAGTTGTGGTGGTGGTAGTAGTAGTAACAGAAGCAGCAGCAGTAGTAGTAGTAGTAGTAGTAGTAGTAGTAGTAGTAGTAGTAGTAGTAGTAGTAGTAGTAGTAGTATGAGTAGTAGGAGTAGTAGGAGTAAGCAGTAGTAGTAGTAGTAGGAGTAAGCAGCAGTAGTAGTAGGAGTAAGTAGTAGGAGTAGGAGTAGTCAGTACTAATGTAACAGTACTATATTTGAGCAAAATTGTGTTGCTGTTCCCAAAGTGAGTAACTCAGTGACAAATTGTATGTTGTCAGTATTAAATGATTTAAAGATTTGTGTTTCTTGCAGCTTTTAATTTTGTGTTCTTCTGTTCTTTGAAAATACCAGACTTTGTGTTTTATCTCATGTTCTACCAAATACACTTCCAGTTACAAAGATGTTATGTTCAGACAGTTACTTTTACTTGTAGTTCCTCCAAATACCTCAACTTTTACTTCTATTAGAGTAATATCATTTTGAAGTAGTATTATTCTTAGCGAGTACAATTTTGACAACTCTACCCACTGCCCCTGATTGGCTGCCGCAGTTGCATTAAGTATGAGTCTAAGTAAAGTACAGTGGGATTTTCAACTTTGGTCAAATCACAGACATTTTTAAGTTTTCAAATAATAATGTTAATAGTTAATGTTTTAATTTGGATGAAAGAGCAACAATACACGTATGTTCTTATGAGTTAATACAGTCATTGTAATCAGCAGCACACTTACCCCACACTAAGGCATATTCAGCAAAAACAGTATAGAAGTTTCACATAGAAATTCACTGGGACTGTCCATGCATTTACACTTACGTCATGCAGCTTCAACAAAGGGCGTTTAAAACCTATGAGCTCAGGTTAAAGCAGCAAATATCACACTTTTCTCCACCAGGTTTGCAAATACAGTTTAAGGAGGTCTCTCACAAAAAGAAATAAGAAACTTTCAGTAAAAAAAATCCCATCAATGTACATTTTTAATACATTTTCTAACCCATAAAGGAACCATACGCAACCACAAAGATCAGGAGTGTTGTAAATCGCTTTGCCGCTTAGAATGTTTCACACTGTGGCATTAAAATGATCTGTATCCATGTGCACAAGCAGGTTGGCACCACCAGGCCTACTTGCAGGTCAGATCTATGGAGGGGCGACCCAGATCATAATAACAACGCGTGTTTTTCCAAGTATAGTAAATGAGTAATGTGTAAATGTAAGTAAATGTGTAATGTAAGTAAAGTAGGGTAATGTAAGTAAATGAAATAAATGCCATAATGAGGAAAATTCTTGGCAAACCAATTACATCTCCATGGAGACAACAAAGGTTACGTAGTGCACCTTTAACACAAATACAGAAATTTACACATCAATCTAAAGTTTTGCTGTTTTTAACTCATGAGAAAATAATACTTACACTGTTTGCCATTTGTTGATAATGTTTTTTATCATTACATTTTGAATACGTATTGTACCAGTCCAGTCTGTACATATGGAGAGGGTTTCGGGAGGAAGGGCATCTGGCATTAATGCTTTTACAGGAAGCACAAAGCCCGCAGAGCAAAGTAACATTTACCTCATTAAACATTTTTGTAAGCCCATGTGATGGTTAAATATTTATTTTTTGGGTGTTTACAGCATCCGTTGTCTCCCCCCGCTGGCTCTAAGCGGAAAAACAGTCTTGCATCTTACGTCTGACCATTCTCATCTCGTTCACTGGGTTTTGAGGAACAAATTTCATATGTTTATCTCGTATAAAAAACCTTGAACCTGAAGAGAGTTGTCCCAGAAACATCTGTCTTTTTTTGGACAATGTTACATGAATAAAAAAAGGGGGAAAAAGCGCTTTTGAGTTTATTCCCTGATAGTGTGTTCTCATAAGGGAGCTGCAGGGGGAGCTCTATCACTGAAAGTTACTTAGTTCTGCTTTAAAACAATTTCATATGTAAAAGGCGCTTAAATATTGAATTATTTAAGCTTGAAATGCAGTGTTTAGACTCTTGCTTACAGGGGTGTGGCACCAAATTCTGGGCCCTGGGTATAAACAATCCATGCGGGCCCCCACTACATGTTGTCAAATTAAAAAAAACAAAAACGCATATTACAGACTCTGTGAGGGGCCCCTACGTATACTTACGTGCCCAGCCAGAACCACACACTTTGAAGAAACTTTACAAAGACAAGTTTATCTGGAGCCATGTCCTGTTTCCATGATTTCAGAGGGCGTGATTGACCGTTCGCTTCAAAAAACAAACAAAAAATGGCTGCTTACACGTAAAAAAGGAGAAAAATCTACATAAAGAACTGAAAAAAAGCACCGATTTTTACAGACTCAACAATGGACGCACCAAACTGATACGTATTTCAGGTAAATGAAGTTGTTGCAAGAATTTTCTTCCACATTTGAGAGACACAATTAACAAATTAGCAGCTGTGGTTCAACCATCTCAAGCTTGGATGGAGGATTTTTTACTTTCTTTGTGGAAAGGACTGGCTGGTCAGGCAATGCGCACACTGGGCCCGGGGTAAATAGCTTCTTTTACCCCCCCAGTCCTGCGCCGCTGCTTGCTTATACAACGTAAGCACACAAACCAAACT
Source organism: Odontamblyopus lacepedii (assembly GCA_034769755.1). Lineage (NCBI taxonomy): Eukaryota > Metazoa > Chordata > Actinopteri > Gobiiformes > Gobiidae > Odontamblyopus > Odontamblyopus lacepedii. Next base: position 10,638,866 of record CM068351.1, read on the forward strand.
GTGGTTACAACAATTTCACATATTTTCAGAAAGCATCCTTTATATTCTTGAGTTGCCTCACAGCGAGGTCCACGGGGAGGTTGAATTTAAGATGGCTGATTCGTCCCAAAATACGCAACGCTCCTTCGAATCCCGTTTGCGCCATGTAGCTCCACGACTGATAATGCGGGTGAATGAGGGTTCCAGACTTACACAGCAAATTCAACCAGGAAACTAGTCTTTGTTCATTCAACGCCATGCAAATTAACGCTTTAAACTCCGTATCCGGACCTCTTTTAAACCTATCGTGCTCGTTCAGAACTGTATGAATCGCCCATAGGAGAGACTGCTTCGGCGTTACCGTCACCGGGCCGTCCCCAACTGGCAAACTGAAGGATTGTGATAGCTGTCTCGCCGGCGATTCAACAAAAGCTTTACCGTTTTTGGTGTGGTAGTATTTGACGAAAAGCTCCCAGGGATGCAGGTCGCGCGGGGTGGTTCTGTAAGGAAGTAAGCACGATATCGGCGCTAAAACCAAGCTAACGGTTTGCGACGGCGAGCATAAACCGTGCGCTAACAAGTCTTTCAACGCTACAGCCAGCTCTTTGCGTACAGCCGCCGTTAGCTCGTCTCTAGGTCCCAAAGAGGCGTTACTGGTGTAGTTCACGACGTGTTCGAAAGAGGGTTGGCGCCTCGAACCTAAAATTCTTACTTTGTCGACGGCGGTTTCCAGGCATTGGAGAAGGGGTCCGTAGTCTTGCCCGGTGGCGTTGGGGGACCACATGTTTTGGGGAACGTGGCCCGTGCTGCAGCCGAACTGACTGGCAGCGAAGATCTGGAGGACGGCCAGGGCGCGCTGAATGAGCTGAAGACCGGTCTCTCTGAGCTTCTGTGCCTGCTCTGGGTCCACTACAGAGAGAATTAGGCAAAGTTACTGATAAAAATGCTGAAAGAACCATTTAAAAGTTGTGCATATGGTGGATTAAACAGCTAATTTCACTAAAACAAAGGTCAATTTGTTATATATACAATTAAACTGATATGATATGAACTGCAACCACTGTAAACAAGAGTCAAAAATGGTCCAACTTACACAATAATTACGATTTGTAAATTAAAAATATGTGCCAAATTCAGTGTTTAAACTTAAACACTTAAAATTTTTGTCCATCCAGCATTTTGTATGGTGTTTAGTATATTGAGTGTTTCAGGTATTTTTAAACTTTTTCTCACAATTTTGCTTTAAACCTGCTGAACGGAGTAAAATTATGATAAATATTTAGAACAGGAACTATCACAGGTCCAGGTACAGTCTCAAACTTGCCTTTCTTCTTGACTCCTGGAGCTCGGGTCTGGGGTCCTTCGCCTTGAGGTTGTTGACACTGAGCTCCTCCAGACAGAAGAGGGTTTCCTACTTCATCTGAAAATAAACATATCAGACCTGGTTTAGTCCTGGTATAGATCTGGTAAAATCCTGGTTTAGGCCCTGGTAAAAGTTATGGTGCAAGTCCCATTAGTCCTGGTTAGAGTTCTGGTTTAGATTTTGGCTTTGGTTTGATCCTAGTTCAGAACCAGTTTAGTTTAGTCCTAGATGAATCCTGGATTAGTCTTAGTTGAGTTCTGGTTTAGTCCTGGTTAAATCCTGGTTTAGTCCTGGTTGAATCCTGGTTTAGTCGTAGTTGAATCCTGATTTAGTCGCAGTTGAGTTCTGGTTTAGTCTGAGTTGAATCCCACTTGAATCCTAGTTTAGTCCTAGTGGAGTTCTGGTTCAGTCCTACTTTAAACTTGGTTTAGTCCAAATTGAATCCTGGTTTAGTCCTAGTTGAATCCTAGTTGAATCCTAGTTGAATCCTAGTTTAGTCCTAGTGGAGTTCTGGTTCTATCCTACTTTAATCCTGGTTTAGTCCTAATTGAATCTTGGTTTAGTCCTAGTTGAGTTCTGGTTTAGTCCTACTTGAATCCTGGTTTAGCCCTTGTTCAGTCCTAGTTGTGTCTTGGTTTAGTCCTGGTTTAGGCCTGGTTTTAGTGCTGGTTGAGTCCTAGTTTGGTCCATTTTAGCCCTGTTTAAAGTGACATATACATTGTAGTTTAGACCTTGTTTAGTCCAAGTTTAAAAAGTTCTCCGTCCCAGTGTCGTCCCTTTAGTTTATGTTGGACCTGGTTTAGAAGTTTTATTCCCAGTTTAAGATATTATTTCATTTTTAGGTAGAAGTTTAGACCTGATCAAACATCACTTCCACAGTTCCTTTTCCACATTAACACTGCCTTTGCACCTTGTATGAAGTTGATGAACATCTCGAGGTCTCGTATCTGCGTTTTGAGCTGCTCCACCAGCTGCTCTTTGACTCTGGCAGGATTCACGATCTGAGCGATGGCCATGTCCACTCTCTGCCTCAGCTCCTCCGGGCTCAGGTTCCCGATGTCCTCGTTCAAATTCACATCCAGCTTCTTTATCAGCTCGTCTATGATCACCTGCACACATTCAGATGCAACAAGTATTACTACATAGGGATGTCGCAACTAACGAAATATAATCACATTGGCTGCGTTTACATTATGTTTTTTAAAATTCCGAATTAATTGTTCTGAATTAAATAGTTTGGAATTAAAATATAATAATGGATATAATATTTCTGAATTGAGGTTTACATGTAAAACAGGTTAAATCGCTTTTATTTAATTCCGCCGAACGTCTGGGGCTCATGAAGGGTTCTGATTGGACAGCAACACAAACGTATTTACATCGACCGGAAGAAAACAGACACTTCAGCTGCTACCGGCTTTTCTGTCATCTCTGTTTGTCGTTAGGCCACGGACACAAATATGATCCGAAGAGACGACAGATGGAGCCGGATCAGAAGGGCGACCCAACGAGCAGGAAGAAGAGGGAACGTTTACATGATTGAGAAATAAACTAATTTGGATTTAAAATCAGAATAAACCACCCACTTACTTCAGAATTAACTTTAATTCTGAATAATCATTTTCATTATGAATTAACTGTTTACATGGTCTTTTTAAAGCAGAATTAAATTTTATTCCAAAATTGTATTATTCTATTATTATTTTTTGTTGTTATTAGTGTTATTATTTAATACATTTTTTTCATTCAGAATTAAAGCTCTCATGTAAACGTGGCAAATGTATCGTCAAAAGTTGCAGACCACCACAGTTTATCGAATTATAACCTTATTTCCTAATTGGTGTCGTATTGTTGCAGCATCAGCTAAAAAAAAACAAAAAAAACAGGGGACACTACATATACCATGATCCTTTGCTCCATTTCAAACCAAACAGAAGAAATAATCTTAATTATGTAAAATATGACTTATCAGGTAGCATTTCTTCAATTTTAGTATCTCATCCACAATATTGCAATAAATATCGTACGGTGAACTTAATATTTTACATCCGTTACACCCCTAACTACTTGTAGATAATTTCATATTTGTCTTAGTTTAGGGGAAAATGCACAAATTAATTTCAAACGCAGATGTTGCTGGTAAATGATTAGTTAGTATGAGGCAATAAGTAAGGATTAAATGTGATGAAACATAAAAAATTTTTCGCCTGCAAACTCAGAGTTAAACTGTAAACAAACACAGAGCCACGCCATCGTGTCTAGACTGAGAATTACCAGCTTGCATAACGGCAAAGTGGGGCATAAATGACTGAAACATGCAGTCGTAGCGCCCCCTAGTGTCGACCCACCTTCTGCCTCTCCATGACGACAGACTGGGGCAGGGAGTCGTAGCTGCCCTCCTGGTAGGCAAATCGCTCCAGGTCATCGAGCTGAGTCTTCAGCTGAAAGATCAGGTCCTTCTGTTTCTCCCTTTGAGCCTCCAGTCGCTCCCTCTTCTCCCTCTCCGTCTGGAACAAAACAATCAATAGTTTTATTTTACACGCTGCTGCATATCTCTCCACCAAAGCGTCGTATTTTTATGTATGCATGACAATAAAGATCCAGCTAATAATACGATGAGTCTGCTCTGTGTGTGTATCACGACAGGGTTGGTTTTGACCATTTTTTGAGCGCTACGTACCACATAAAACTGGTTCAAAGTCAGTAAGCACAGCCAGAATTAATACATACATAAAGTGAATTCTTATAAGGCGCACTGACGACTTTTGAGACCTTATGGCAAAATACAGTAATAGATTTGGATTTGTTCACACAATTAGATAAAATACATGAATAAAGACACACTATGTAACTTTTCAGATACTTTGTCTAGAATGTTCCACAGTTTGGCACTAAAACTTACTTATTTTGCATTTGTTCAAATAGGTGTATTGTCAGGTTGGGCGGTAATACAGTATCCCGAGGTATCAAAAAGTAGCAGCAGTATCAGTTTCATTACCGTCATTAAAAATCTGCAGCGCATAAGGACCTAATATAATATTAGGAGCATTTTGGCTTCAGGTCGAATGACAGGGGAGAGACAGCAAATGTGGACGGAGCTACGACCCTGCGTCAGGCCAGAGATCCACCACAGTCGCTTCAGACACGAGACACAGCGCGACTTTCTCCCCTCCGCTCTCTCTCCTCTTCAAACGTCGTTACGCTCGGAGATTTCCATCCACATGCAGCGAGGAGGAAGAAAAAACCTGACTGACGCTTCGTGTGCGATGTTGAGCCGAAAAGTTTCTGATGTAGACGTTTTATTGAACGCCGAGAGTCGAGAGGGGACGCGCTGAAGAGGAGAAAGTTCCCGCTTGAGGGCGAAGCCAGACTTTCACAGAGGAGACGGTAACTTCTCCGAGTGCCCAGAGCGCAGGTCTGTCAGATACAACATGCTGCAGTGGGAAATATCACAGGCCGTGGACTGTCGCCTTTTACTTTTTACTCCAGAATCTGCCTCTTCTGCGCTTTTCTGGTCTTGGCGTGTCCCAGATCATTAAATGGAGGAAGATACGAGCTGGTGAAGTTTGGTTTGATCAGAACTTGTGCCTCATCTTCAAATATAATGCTGCTCTTCTGTTTCTGAATGGTTTACAAAATGTATTACTATTTTGCATTGACATCAAGCTGGAGGTGTTCTACCTGTATCTCTATGGTGGAATGGAGACGCAATGCACAGATTAGAAAAGTTAATTTTAAAATGGTCAGATTGTGTTCAAATAAAGCTCAGATTAAAGTCTAACAAAGCCTCAGACAGAGCAAAGCCTCTAGTTAGCATCACACCCCCAGGGAACATTGATAATATCAGTTGTTAAGTATCAATAATTATTTTAAAACCACCTAAATAAAAAAAATATATACTGTGATCAATATGCTTTTCTAGCTTTAGTCAGTGGGGTTAACTCTCTAAAGATCCGAGTATCAGAAATGTTACATAGTGCAGCTTTAATGTAATACTGATATAGGAGGACTAATATACTAAAATAAACTAAAATATACTAAAAAGCCACTTATTACTCACCAAATCCTCCTGTAGGGGAAGCATGTAAGCAAAGAGAAGTGGATTTTTAGAGGAAAGAGAAAAACACGTACATGTAATTCATCAAATTTTAACCAAGATTAGTCATTTTTAATAGTTTATCAGTTAGTTTATGATAAATTAACAGGTCAACAGCCAATCCGCCGTCTGTAAAATGATGTGGTTTGAGCAGAATTCAGACGAAGGAGGAAGAAATGTGACTTATGTTTTTGGTTTGAGGTCTGTCTTCAGGTTCAAGTTCATGAAGTCAATACTGAATTTTTTTTAATTTTTTTCTCCTTTTAATACATTTACACTTGTTCACACAATTAGATAAAATAAAATGGAAAATCCTGACACGAGAGGTCAAAATTCTAACATTTTCTGGTCTATTTTGGTCGGCTGCAGGTTTCGATCTGGTGTTTGCTCAGAGTCTTTATCACAGAGTTTTGATGGGGCCGTGTTCCTTCGGTAAACTCCAGGGGACAGAAGTCGGTGCGTCATCGGGGACTGATTTTCCACTAGAGATAAGAACAGAGCAAAGGGACAAACCCAGAGGAGGGCGAAAACGAAAGAAACGAGAGACACGTAAGCACAGAGGGAAAGAGAGAGGGAGGGAGGGAGGGACAGAGAGAGGGAGAAATAGGCAGGGAGACAGTAACAGACAAAGAGGCAGAGAGAGAGATGGAGAGCAAAAGAGAGAGAGAGCAGAAATGAGAGGGAGATGCAGGGGGGAAAGGGAAAGAGAGATGGAGAAGAGAGAAGGAGAGAAAAGGAAAGAGTAGGAGAGAGAGGGAAGGAGAGAGAGAGGGAGATGTAGGGGGATAGGGAGAGAGGGAGAGAGAAGAAAGGAGAGAAAAGGAAAGAAAAGGAGAGGGAAGGAGACAGAGGAAAGGAGAGAAAGAGGGGGAGAGAGAGAAAGAGAAAGATCAAGAGAGAGAGAAAGTGAGAGAGAGAGAAAGTTAGATAGAAAGAGGGGAAGGAAATGCTGGGAATTAATCAGTATTTACACAAGGAGCAGACTACAGGGTAAATAAACAGAAACTAAGAGAAACCAAAATAACGTTGCTATTTACAATAAAAAACAGAGTGACAGAAGGTTAAACAGAGACCAAGAGACCAATGCAATATTCTGTCCTGTCTAAAAAAATAAATAAACAGAACCTTTATTCAATGAAAAGATTTGTAGGCGCATTAAAATGTTATGACCCTGCTTTGAAGGTCGTCCAAACATGCAAATACCCAACCCTACGAGGACGGAGCTGATGTTTTTACTGAAATACTGAACAAGAATCATTTAAAGACATAAAAGACAAAAAACATTGGTATAAATTGTATGGATTCATTTCTGTTTAGAGGTCCTATATTACACAAAGTGATTCTTGTGAGCTTTAAACTGTTATAATGTTGTTTTGTTCAAGTAGATAAATTATTCTCATGAAGGTGTATGAAGTTTTGTTTTCTGTTTGAGAGCTTAAACGTGTAAATGAAACAAATCTCAAATCCAGGTACAGTTTTGATGAGGAAACGACATTATAACAGATCAGAAAATAGCGTAATATGGGTCCTTTAAGTCTCGTTTTGTCATTGTGGACTCATTATTGTGTCTCGTCTCAACTCTCACCTCGGTAATGGACAAAACGGTTGGCTGACAACTGAGCGTGCCATTAGTATTCATGCATTTTAAATGTGTTTCCTCGTATCACTTGGGATCACTTTGGCAAAGGGTTGTCTAAAGTATTAAAACCAGATAATAACCGGTACTACAACTAGACCATGTTTACATGATATTTTTTAATTCAGAATTAATTGTTTTGAATGAAATAGTTTGGAATTAAAATATTCTCCTTCGAGTTTATATGAAAATAATCATTCCAAATTGAGGTTTACATGGAAAACAGTTCCGCTCAACGTCTGGGGGTGGGGAAGAGTTCTGATCGGACAGCGACACGAACATATTTACGTCGACCGGAAGAAAACACACACTTCAGTAGCTACCGGCTTTTTTGACATCTCGGTTTGTCGTTACGCCATGGACACAAATATGATCCAAACTTTTTCCACAGTTGTTCCGATGATAATGAAGCAGCAGCTGGAGAATTCTCTCCTCACACTTTACGTCTGTGAGCTGAGGAGGAGAAGGGAAGAGTGTCGGAGAAGGAGGAAGAAGACAAACTGAGTCTGAGGCTGCGACACCTCAGCCCACTCCCACATCCCGCTCACAAATCCAAAGAGCAGTAGAGGAAAGTCCAAAGAGACGAGATCAAGCATGAGCTGAACGACCGGAATTATTTTTAAGAAGAATAACATTTACATGATCAAGGAAAAAATTAATTCGTCTTTAAAATCAGAATAAACCACCCACTTACTTCGGAATTAAGTTTCATTCCGAATAGTCATTTTCATTTGGAATTAAGTGATTACATGGTCTTTTTAAAGCAGAATTCATTTTTATTCTGAAATAGAGCTCTCATATAAATGTGAAAATTAACAGGACAGAAATAAACCTTCCCTGAATAGTGTTATTATGATCTTGAGCTGTATCAGAATAAGTATAAGAGCACACAGAGTATACGTAAAATGATTTGACGTAAAGGGACCAGAGATATTATCCTCCCATTATGTTTTATGTATTCCTCCTGCAAACAAGCTGACGCACATGTTTCATAACCTCCATATAACAGAGAGCAGCGTGTTGGAACCCTGTCACCCACAGACCAATAGAAATACAGGAATTGTGTGTTGCCAAGACGACAATCAACATCAGCATCTCATCAATGGGCTGTAGTGACGATCCAATTATCATCTGGGGAGAAGAGGAACCACCTGCTGCAGCTAGAGACACAGTGGGCCACGGTTTTGGGTATATAGAGAATGAAAAGCAAACGTGGATATAAGAGAAGATAGGAGTAGAAAATAAAATGGACTGATCATTTTACTTTGGTAGTACTGTGCATTTGATTTGTACACAGTGTACCCACAAATCATTATCAATAGTTTGTTAAAAGTAGTTAACATATTTTGAATTAAACCATATTTTACATTAAAACCACACTAAAACTATATAGCCTATTGGAGATTCAGTCACACACAAAGTACGGGTGTGCAAAAATATCAAAATATCAATATGTTGCATTGTTTAATGCAATAATACAGTATCGATATCAGGGACTGCTGTATATTAATTTACTACTATACTTATTTACTAAATTATTCTGTTATAGTGCTTGTTCAGAGAAAGGAAACTGCAACACATTTGACATTTTCACTGTTTTGATGATTAAAATGGGTGTTTCATATTCACTTTGCACAAGAAGTGGTTCAACAAAGACTTTTAGTGTCACAGCCATGATTTAGCCTTTATTTTTTATTGAACCGTATCGAACCGATTTGAAATATATCATATCGAAATCAAAAGCTCACTGTATCCTATCATGGCCTATGTATCGAGGTATGTATCATATCAGCAACTTCTTAATGATACCCAGCCCTAACACTAACTACATACGTTGTTTACCCTTATAGTATAAAGGTTAATAATTTTTCCCAAATTTGATATTATTATTGATATTGTCTCAAGTTACCTCTAAATAAGAGCAGATAAAGCATGTAATTGAAACAAAACAAAAAGAATCAACTATAAAGATTTAATAAAGAAAGACATAATAACTTTAAAGGTGAACCATGTAACTTTTCTGGTGGAGGGTCTCTCACCAAGAATGTTCAACAGTATAGCGTTAAACTTATTTATTCCAATGGAAGATCTCGCTATCAGTAAGAATACGTGTTATTTAAGGTATTTTGACACACAAAAACAGTGAATTCACGCCAAATAGACATGTTTAATGCCGTATTGAGGAATATTCAAAGCAAAAACATCTCGTCTCAACAGAAAAGTTACATGAGCACCTAAAGGACTCATCGTACGCTGTTTTCTGATCTGTTATAATGTTGTTTCCTCATCACAAACATACCTGGAAATGTGTTTTGTTTCATTCACACACGTTTAACACACAAACCCTGTATATTTAGGCTGAGCTCTTCTCACAAAGGGAAAACGCTCTGTTCCACTTTGTGATGTCATGCGGTAATACACTAAGTGCTCCATTGTGTTTTAAAAACTCTGTACATTTTCACGAGAATAAGTTGGATGATTTCAGCCCTTGAATTGCTAAACTTTATTGTACAAAAAGTAAAAAGTAGCTAAACAACTTGAAACTACCACTTCATGACACCATAAGGTGGAGCAGAGCATTTTGATCTTTGGAGATGTACAGACCAGGATTACTCAAACATATGTGAATGAAAAAAACACAAATAGGTATGTTTTTGATGAGGTAACCATATTACAACATGGCTTAAAACTCACAATAATCAATTTTTGTGCAATATAGGACCTTTAACAGTACAAATAGTTTAAAAAAAAAAGTTGTTATAAGAAGTGTGTTGTTGTAAGTTACTGCAGCTACATGATAAAATCCTGGATGACCACAAGCTCTCACCGAGTTCTGGAGCACCGAGGCATCCTGGGGCCTGCAGCCGACGACGTGCGGACATCCCCGGAAGGCGAACTCCTCCAGGTCCGCCAGCATCCGCTCCTTCTCCTCGCTCTGGGCATGGACGATCTGCTTCAGACGGAACTGCACCTGAGCGAAGTGGGACGTCAAGGCAAGGAGAGACGAGTTCAACAGCTCCTGTTCTTCCTCCAGCTTCCTCATCCTCGCGGCCATCTCCTCCTCCGAAGCCGAGTTGGAGCGTCTGTTCCCCAGCTGCCCTCGGCTCTCTTCCTCGGGGGTTGCCACGGCGCCCACCGGAGCCCACCGCTCTCCAGCCCCGGCCATCATCGCCTCGCTGTCCGACGCTGACAGCTCCTCCGTGGACATTTTGGTTAAAGGAAACGACAGTTCACGTTAAATTAAACCGTCAGTGTGAATTGTAGTGAGTTTAATGAGCGAAAAGCCGCGTTTTGTCGCAGGTAAAACGCGGATTATCGCAACTGTGGCAGGTGCAGCGCCATCTTGGGAAGGATGAATCATACGTCAAACAAACCGTGAGAGCGTCATATGCAAATTTACACCGGAAGTCTAGATTTCAAAATTAAATATTGTATTTGTAAAAAAAAAAAATTCTTATTCAAAATATATGTATGTATGTATGTATTTATTTTGGACATTTAAGAAATTTACATTCTTACAATGGAACATATAACATTAGAGAAATCACAATAGAAATAACAACAACAACAAAATATTTAGCCCAAAAAGGAGTGGGAAGAAGAAAACTATAACATTTATAAACCTGATAATTCATACATTTAATAGCTGAACGTGGTTCTCATTCCCATTTTCATTAGATTTGCCTTTTTTTCTTTAAAGCTGCGTTATACTTCTCTGGCGTGTGTCACTTGCTTGTCTCCATGGCAATTATTATATTATTTTATTGCATTTCATTATTTAATTATTGCACTTAAAATTATTGAACTTAAAATGTTCCACAGTATGGCATTAAATGTATCTAGTTCTGTGGAGACAAACCGATAACACAAGAAGAGCAAATTACATATTAGGTCTGTGGAGTGGTGACCTTGCTGACAGTCAGAATGCATGTTTGTCAATTATTTTATGTTTTAATTTTTTTCCCATGGTTTTTTCATGGTTTTTCATCGCATTGCTGTATTATTAAAGCTAGAATAAATGCATATAAATTACAATAAACAATAATTCCATTTCTAGTTGTTTGTACTAACTATAGGCGTACAAAAGAGAGCACTTTTATTTATTTTCTAGAGTAATTAAACTAAATGCAGTATTACTCATGCCATTCACATTAACGTCATTCTTATTTAATTATGGTTTGGGCAAATTATTTTATTCTGAAAGTCACACCGGTAGTTGTATGTCTTTGTTTACTCTGTTTATCTACAGCTTTACTTTACTTTTCTCTTCTGTTCATGCCCAGCAACCTCCACAGTCAGAAACGTGACGTCAAACTCATTAATCCTGACAAGGTGGTCCAAAAATAATCTGTGCTCCATCACGACAAAGACACCAGCAACATCTGTTTCAACACAGGACATCTTTACAGGGGCACTATGTCACTTTTCTGCAGGGTCTCCTACCTGCTTCTCTTCATGATTTGTCCAGGAACTTTTAACAGTATGGTATTAAATGTATGTTGCATTTATTACCTTTTATTATATATAGCTAAAAAAAAAGTGGGTTTGCCTCCTCAGAGATCTGACCTGCTTGTATATGGGTCAATGACATGACACCTACATTTTCTGTCCAATTACAATTTCCTCAGTTAAAAGGGTTCAAATTTCATAATAATTCAGCACATTTCTGTAATACCTCTGACCTCCATGGAACAAAATATTTTTTTTAGAAGTTATTCTGCATGTTTTTTGTACTTAAAGTGTTAAAATGTCATGTGGTGCGACAGTGCATCATGTGGTGCCACTAATAACAGCAGGAATTCTATGGCTGGAGTTTTAATAACAGACAAAGTAGACTCGGGTGAATGGGATTCTTTAGGCATTTCTTCATTTGATGCATTTTACAGGGCAGTAGTTTGTTCATTAAACACAAGCAGGTGACTGTCATATTGGACAGCAAAAGAAAATATCAATAATATCAAGAAATGCCAACAGTTTGTTTCTATACACTTCATATTACTCAGAACATAGATGAATATCCCAGCCATATTTTAGAAAATAAAAAGTTATTCTCAGTCGCACCACATGACATTTTTTAAGGTCGTAGCCAAGTCATGTACATAAAAACACTAAAAATCCTTAATATCAATGTTAAACATAGATTTATGCACCTGACACTGTAAATATTTGAAAAAGTTTGATAGAAACTAATATTTCTAATTTTTTATATTTTTTATATTTTAAAATTTGCCTGTTGAAAATCCTTATACGTCATTGACCCATATGCCTAATAATAATAAAGCCATTGTTATTGTATATAAAACTAGAGAATAATTGATCTAACACAAATGGATAAAACATGGGGCAATCAGCACTTTGTATTGACTCTGGATGCTTATGTAAATAGAAAATGTCTCCTTTTTTGTCTATGTCTACTTTTAATTTCTTTAAGCTATGATGCTGTATATTACACTTTAAATTATTTTGTCCATTTTACTATAAAATGTTTGATAAGTTAGAAAAGAAATGAACCAAACCACAAAGTAATTTCTACTTTTATTGATTTAAATGAAAATAGCTGATCTTGATTAGAAAATTAGATTCATTGATATGGAACAAAATATTGGTAATTGACAGCAAACATTTGGGAATTACCAGTCTAAAACATGGTGAATTCTTCTTGCCTTCAGTAACACTTTAATAGCAGCACTACTTACAGCCTTTATAATATCTAAAATAGTTTATTAAGAATGATTCAGACTTATACTGTACTATACTTATACTACTGTAAGTGGCAGCAGCTCAGTGTGTTTGTGTTCTGATCTGAAGGTTGGCGGTGTGATTCCATTTCCTATAGATAAATACTGCCGTTGTGTCCTTGGGCAATACACTTTAACCCACCTAACCCCCTATGTCTGTGTATACTGGTGTGTGAATGTGTGTGATACCTTGATGTGAAAAGTACGATATAAAAATGTGACTATTGACCTTTTAAGGGGTTTTAGAGGGTAGTAATTAAAGGTGCACTGTGTAACTTTTCTGGTAGAGGGTCTGCCATCTGGTTGTCTCCATGGTGATTTTCCACAGTAAGGCATTAAACAAAAATATCTCGTTTATTTAATTATAGGAGTTTTTATTTCTCAAAACTACCACAAAAACATGCATTATTACTGTGAGCTGGTCCACTTCTTCACAGATCTGACCTGTAACTTGGCCTGGTGATGTGAGCTGCACGTCTCCATGGAGATAGTTAAATTAAATGCCATATTGTGGAACATTTTAGGAAAAAACTACGCAGAGTAAAGCAGTTGGTGGACACTCTACCAGAAAGGCTATGCAATGCACCTTTAAGCAATTTTTCAATCAAGTTTGAATCATTTTTAATAAACATTTTTTCATAATTAATTAAGGCTTTCTTCATGCTTTATTCATGAGGCTAATTAAGGTGTAATTATTATAAAGTTTTACTGTCTTGATTAAGTTCACAAAAAATGATTAAGCAGAAAATTAACAGAGAAAAGTTAAACATATTGACTTTAGTGCTGTTTTTGAGTGTTTTTTTTTTTATAATATCAGTGGTTTATTCTCGTCGTCCTGGGAGAGAAGCCAGTTGACCCAGGCGCTCAGGCTCTCGAAGCTGCAGTTGCCATGCTCAGTGCAGGTTTGACCAGAAGGACAACACTTGAAGCCGCAACACACGCCCTGGAAAAGTGACAAGATTGAATACATGAATAAATCCCACTTTCACAATCCACAGTGTGACATTAAACAGCTGTGTCTTTCATTTATTCAATTACAGGTGGTTTTACAGCTCAAAAATACCAAAAACAGACATTCTGACAGTGAGCGGGGTTGCCTCTCCACAGATCTGACCTGTAACTTGTCTGGTTTGGACCTGGGTGAAGTTGGCCCCCCATCAAACTCAAACCTACACAAAAACTATGTCAATTGTTTGTGCTTCATTTGTGCTGTTTTGTGCTGCAAAAAGTTTTGTTTGTGCTCCTTTACTTTTTGAGAAATTAACGATTCTTTTATAGGTCGAATTGGGGTCAGCCAGCACCCCAGGAAGTTTCAAAATGCTCTAAAACAGTCCAAAATAATGTGAATCATTTGTGCTTCGTTTGTGCTGTTTTGTGCTGCAAAAAGTTTCGTTTGTGAGAATCTGGTTCTTAAGATATTAGCAGTTTTATTTTCGGCCGATGATGTCATCCAACCCCACAAAATGTTAAATAGAGCTCAAAACAGGAAGAAAATTATTGAAAACTATACTGTATTTCGTTTGTGCTGTGACATTTTTCATTTGTGCAAGTATATTTCTAAAATTATTCATTATTATTTCTAAGGTAATTATAGCACGTCATTTACGCTCAGCTGATGGCGGCAAACTCTACAAAACTAGTGGCGATAAATGATCTCAGGCTGTGGAAAACTCTGTATTTTTATATAAGATATCAAAAGCAAATTACCAAAGACCGTTACAGACTTTTCCATAGTCTGAGATCGTTTAACTTTTTGCTAAACTTGCTGCCGTCAGCTGAGCCTATAAAATTTGACCTATAAAAGAATCGTTAATTTCTCAAAAACTAAAGCAGCACAAACAAAACTTTTTGCAGCACAAAACAGCACAAATGAAGCAAAAACAACATAGTTTTTATGTAGGTTTGAGTTTGGTGGGGGGCCAACTTCACGGACGTCTGGTTTGGTCTCCATAAAGACAGAACGGTTTAATACTATATTCTGAAGCATTCCAGACAAAGCAATAACATCTTCACGGAGAAAACCATTTAACGGACCCTCCTCCAGAAAAGTTACAAAATGCACCTTTAAAGTCATAAATCAAGTATTTTTTTATTGTTTGCTGTGTGTTATTATGTTATTTCCCTTGCGGATCAATAAAGTTTGTATATTTTTCCCAAATTGTTCAGCCCTAATATTTGATCTATGTTACTGTATTTGTAGACTTACGTTTAAATAAGGGCAGCAGTACTTGTTCCCACAGCACTTGAAGCCCTTGGGACATTCAGTCAGTCCACACCTGAAGTAACTCTTCTCTTCTGGCTCAGATGTGGCTGGAGTCAGAGGAACCATCTGCACCTTCGCAAACAAAGAGCTCCTACATTGCCCAGTGGAGTCACAGGAGGAGCCACTAGGACAGCAGTGCTTCTTATCAGCGCAGCAAACGGCCTGGAAGACAAAAAAACAGGAAAAATAGGGATTGTTTTACATTGCAACTTCACAGCGGGCGGGTATAGGAGGTAGGTTAAAAGAGACATTATTTTCGCCTACTGTCTGCATTCCCTTTTAAATATGCTTATTTCATCTTAGAATAAGTATTTCACCTTTGTTACCCATCAGATCTCAGAAGCTCAGCAGGGCCGGGCCTGGTTAGTACTTGGATGGGAGACCACTGGGAATATTAGGTGCCACAGCGGCAAAAAATATTGTTGTGTCCTTAGGCAAGACACTTCACCCACATTGCCAAGTATGAACGTGGTGTATGAGTGAATGTTGGTGGTGGTCGGAGGGGTCGATGGAGCAGAGTGGCAGCCTTTCTTCCATCCAATAGGAACTTACAACAGGGTTCCCACTCTATTTCACTGACAAAATTTCTAAACTTTTCCATGATTTTTTCATGACCTAAATGAAATTTTCCATGACTTTACGGCAGCCCACATGTGTAGAATTCAGCATACATTCAGGGCTAAATATGAAATGTTAATCCTTTCCACACACCTTATGGTTTGGTGTTACCGTATTTTCCGGACTATAAGCCGCTACTTTTTTCCCAGGCTTTGAACCATGCAGCTTTTAGAACGGAGCGGCTAATGTGGACTTTTTTCCACCGCTAGGGGCGCTCTAACCAGAATTTCCAAAACAAGATAGATGGAAAATGAATGCTAAGAAGAATATGCTACTTTTTATTTAGCAGATATAACACGCACGACAAATTACTAACTGGTAATTATTTTCAAATCCTCGCCCCTTCATGAAAAGCACACAAAGGAATTTGTGTGATGCAAGTTTTAATTTGAAGGCATCGATCTTGCTCCAGGAAGGAAACCGCTGTAGAGCCCTGCACCCGCGGGACCCGCGGGACCCAACACAAAACAGTGCGGCGCGGGACCATGGATGTAATAAGAACATTCTGAAAGAACATTCTTAAAGCTTATTGCGGGCACGGGCGGGAGCACAACCGCACGACACGAACGAGGGCGGTAGCGGGACTGAAGACTGCGACAGCGGGCAGGAGCGGGGCTGAAAATTGTGTCCCGCAGACGTCTACCATGCTGCTGCACGTAAGCTTGGCGTCAATTTCAGCGGAGATGAAGATAATTCATTACTGGTTCTTTTATGTTTTGACCTTGTTTTAATCAGCACAGTTGCTGCCGTGTTAAAAGGCACTGTTCGAAAAGAATCTGTTCAGGTACATAAATGTACATTTACAGTACAAAATCGTTCTGTATATGCAGTAAATATCTCATTTTTCAACATAGATATCAGCGACTTATAGCCCGGTTGCGGCTTGTATGACTTTTTTCTTTTCTTTTTTTTTAAATGAGTGGATGCGACTTATTTACCGGTGCGCTCTATAGTCCGGAAAATACGGTATAGTTTTTTAACATTCAAAATCCTGTTTCTTAGTCTCTTTTAAACAAAAGATCTTATTGTGTATTGTCCTGCAGTGTTTCCCACAGAATATTTGTTAGTCAAGGTAATTGTGGGGTTAACCTGTATCAGAGGCAAGGCTGTTTTGCGCAGTTTCATATGATGAAATATATGAATCCCCCCAAAATAAATAATTTGCAATGTTTTGAATGACCACAGCCAGTGGCAGAGCTTTAGAGATAATTTCCCCGTCATGAGTCACATTCATGTTGGAGCTGGCGCATACATGGAAATAATCATAATAGCCTAATAAGAACTTAACAGAATGCTGTAGTTTTGTGAAAGAGATACTACAATTCCATTACTTTTCCAAAACTTTCATTGAATTTACAAAATTACATGGCTTTTCTAGGCCTGGAAAATGACCTTTTCAATTTCCATGATTTTTCCAGGATTTCCATGACCGTTGGAACCCTGTTACAACCACTGAGTGTGGAGTGAAGGAATAACGCTCTGTAAAGCACTTTGGGTGTTTTGAAAGGCGCTCTATAAATCCACTGATGAATGAATGAATTAGTAACATGGTTTAAAGGGGCATTGTGTACTTTTTGTGGTGAAAATGCTTTACGGTACGGAGGTGTTATTGCTTTATCTGGAATGTTTCACAGTATGGTATTAAACCTTTCTATCTTCATGGAAACCAAATCAGACCAAAGAACAGGTTAGATCTGTAGAGAGGCAACTCCACTCACAGTCAGAATACTTGTTTTTCTAGGTATTTGCGAGGCATAAAACCACCTGCAATTTAATAAATGTAAGGGGTATTTGTTTAATGTCATACTGTGGAACATTCCAAGCAAAACAGCTACATAATCATAGAAACAAACAGGTGATGGACCCCCAACCAAGAAGTTAATTTAGCATAATATGGGTCATTTGCATCCTTACATGATCCAAGGGGCAGCAGGCGTACTGGCCAGAGGCAACCTGGCAGCAGGTGGTGTGGTCAGGACAGAAACGGTTATCCTTGCACTCCACTCGATTTGAGTCCGGGTCCGAGTCTGAGTCCATTTCTGAGCTGGACAGGGCTGGGAACTTTGTGTACCAGGGGACCACCAGGTCATCGTCCCGAACACAGGCGCCATGAGACTGACTGCATTTGTGGTGAGCAGCGCAGCAGTGAGTCCCGTCGGAGCAGCACACAGCCTGAAGGGACAGAGGGCAGCAAATCTCGGTCTTACAACAGACATATGAAGCTTTTGTCTGCTATTAAAGGTCCTAAATTATGCAAAATTGACTCTTGTGAGCTTTAAGCCATGTTATAAAGCTGTTGCCTCATCAAAAACCTGCCTGGAGTTGTGTTTTATTTCAAGTATCAAGTTTTGTTCAGTAGCGATTGGCAGTTCCAGGGCTGAAATTGTTCAAATGAGTCTTGTTAAAGTGCATGGCGTTTGAAAACACAGTGGAGCACTTCTTGTTTTACCATGTGTTTTCTTTTTGAGAGAACTCAGCCTAAATATGCAAGATTTGTGTGTTTAAACATGTGTGAATGAAACAAAACACAACTCCGGGTATGTTTATGATGAGTTTGTAACGAGGAAACAACATTATAACATAAGATCAGAAAATAGTGTCATATGGGCTCTTTAAGTTATAATTACTGACGCCCATGGATCCCATATTGATCTAAAGCGACTAAATAAAAGAAACAAGTCCGCTGTTTTGCAGGTTGGAAAATTGTGAAACCCAATGAGCGCAAATTCCCACTGCCCCCTTTAACGTCATCCCAACAAAGCGCCCTGCAGCTGTTGGGACCTCCAGTGGATAGCTGCAGATCTGTGTAAAAATGAGTACATGACACCTGAATCCTGCCTGTACTACCGATTTAGAAAATAAAATTGGTGAACGAAAAAGTACAGATCAGTGGGCGTGTATTGGTGGCAGTGATCAAAGCAATGAATACAGAATAAAGATTGCTCAGATATGCATGAATCACTCCAAATACAACTACAGGAGGGTAAATTATATGTGGAAACAATTATAATATAATGTATTTTTCAGACTATAAGAAACTCAAACTGCAATGAAGATAACTAAAAAGCTAATCACAGGCTAAAAGCTAGATTTAGCTAGAGGTGCTGGCGTGACACAGAGGATAAAGAATTCAATGGATTTAGTGATTTAGAGTGAGATTGAGAGTTTGGTGAACTTGTTTTGTTATGTTGTTTATGCTCTAGTTTTCTTACTTTACTTATTACTATAACTAAAGTAAGTACTTATTACTATAACTAAAGTAAGTGTTCCTGGTGTCTGATTTGATCAAATAAATTTCCCCCCAAAATGCAAATCATATATGTTTTTTTTTCTTCTTCATTGTGTATTTTTTTGGCGACTTATACTCCAGGGTGACTTATAGTCCAGAAAATATGGTAGTTGTAAGCTCTAAAAAGTTGATTTTGCATAATAGCTCTGCTTTATTAATATCCACATGCAAGTCTAAAGCTTTTCTCATTCTCAGTATATTGACAGGTTATATAAACGACATAAACAAACAAAATCATATACGTTTTCTGGCTAAAAAGTTACACGGTGGAGCTTTAAATAATGAAATGAATGAAATAATGAAATGAAATTGTGTAAAGAGTAGTTACATGTGGCACTGGACAGCAGCCCCAGCCATGGCCTAAGCGGCAGCAGGTGGTGCATCCGGGGCATTTAGTTTTGTGATCACAGCTAATCATATCTTCATCATCACACGCTTCCTCTTCCTCCTCCTCTTCCTCACTCTCGTCCTGCTCGCTTTGGCTCGATTGGGTGGTCCAGAAGACCTCCGTAGTGGAAGGAGGGGTGGGGGCAGCTGTAGTTGTGGGGGTCATGGGTGTAGTTGGTTCATTTGAGTTGCCCACACACATCTGCTGCTGTACATCACAGGTCATCCCCTCTGGACAACAGTGTATGTGATCATCACAGCACACCGCCTTCAAGAAAAACAACATGACTGGGATTCAGAGGACTTTACAACATTATAAAGGCAAAAAATACTTAAAGGGCTCATATTATGCTATATTCTGATCTATGTTATAATGTTGTTGCCTCATCACAAACAGACCTGGAGTTGTGTTTCATTTGCACACGTCTAACTCATAAATGTTTATTTATGCTGAGTTCTTCGCTCAAACAGAAAACACTCCGTTCCACCTTTCTTGAATTCAGGTTGATTTTTGTGCAAAATTAAAGAAATGTATAAATTCCATTTCATGATGACAATTCTGCTTCAGGTTGACGATTCTGTTTTCCGTCCATTTTCCATGATTGCAGAAAATCATTGGCCCTACAGACTGAAGCAGATTAAAGCACTCAGACGAAAAGACTCAAACAGAGGAGAGCCTGCAGTTACACTCACACACCCAGGGAGATTTTCACTGTATAACTTCCTGAAAATGGGCTATTATAAATTTGGATCTTCTCTTTCCTGATGTGTTGCCATAAAATAAATACGGATAATGATATGAACTCACGTGTTCAGCAGGACAGCAGCTCCAACTTCCCTGTCCGTCTGAGCAGCAGGTGGTTTCATCAGGACAGGCAGAGGTCTTATCACACGTCACATTAGAGACCTCCCCCTTCAGACTGACAACTTTATCTGAGAAGAAAATTAAACATTAAATTATAAATAAATCATATAACCCCCTTGGCTACAAAAAGCAATATTAGCAATACACTGGTGTGACGACAAAAACAAAGATGCTTACAAGGTAAAAAAGAGAAAAAATAACATAAAGGGCTGAGAAGCAGGCAGATTCTTGCAGAATGAACAATGAAAGAACCAAACACTTATTTATCTCAGGTAAAATAAGTTATATATTTTGTTCTGAATGATACACGAATTTTCGAGAGGAAAAGTCTTCTGCATTTAAGAGACATGTGATACAAATTAGCGGCTGTGGTTGGATCGTCTCAAGTTTGGACCGAGGATTATTATTCAGCTCTGGACCCTTCTGGATTTGGACAGAACGTAAAAGGGACTGGCTGGTCAGGCAACATATTCTCAATGATTATGCTAGGTCTTGAAATTACTTCTGGCTTTGTTTGCACACAGGTAAATTCCTTGGTCAGGATTCATGTGTGAATATCATATGTTTCGGTCTAAAGGCGCTTTTAAAATCTTGGTGTCATCAGGTCGTTTAAAGTTAAATATTGAGCTGTGTGGGAGCATTGGACGACAGAAGGCGAACTCACATTCACCAAGACAGAGAGGCAACACCGAGCGAGTTACGCCACGATCTGCCGATGGATCGTGGATGCCCGGGCAGTCTCCCTTGATGCACCATATATATGAAAATAGACCCTTTCATTGATATTGCGTCTTATAATCTGGTGATCCTTATAGTCTGAAAAATACGGTAGTTAATTAGTCTTGACTATTTTTTGACAACCCTGAATACAAACTTCTCCAATAATTAATGAAGATGTGGTTGTGATCACCGGTGAATCTCAGTTCAGATAGGCATTATTGACTTCACTCACTCTCGTCCTGCTCCTTTTGGCTTGGCTGGGTGGTCCAGAAGACCTGCGTAGTAGAAGGAGGGGTGGGGGCAGCTGTAGTTGTGGGGGTCATGGGTGTAGTTGGTTCATTTGAGTTGCCCACACACCTCTGCTGCTGTACATCACAGGTCATCCCCTCTGGACAACAGTGTATGTGATCATCACAGCACACCGCCTTCAAGAAAAACAACATGACTGGGATTCAGAGGACAACATTATAAAGGCAAAAAATACTTAAAGGGCTCATATTATGCTATATTCTGATCTATGTTATAATGTTGTTGCCTCATCACAAACAGACCTGGAGTTGTGTTTCATTTGCACGTCTAACTCATAAATGTTTATTTATGCTGAGTTCTTCGCTCAAACAGAAAACACTCCGTTCCACCTTTCTTGAATTCAGGTTGATTTTTGTGCAAAATTAAAGAAATGTATAAATTCCATTTCATGATGACAATTCTGCTTCAGGTTGACGATTCTGTTTTCCGTCCATTTTCCATGATTGCAGAAAATCATTGGCCCTACAGACTGAAGCAGATTAAAGCACTCAGACGAAAAGACTCAAACAGAGCAGAGCCTGCAGTTACACTCACACACCCAGGGAGATTTTCACTGTATAACTTCCTGAAAATGGGCTATTATAAATTTGGATCTTCTCTTTCCTGATGTGTTGCCATAAAATAAATACGGATAATGATATGAACTCACATGTTCAGCAGGACAGCAGCTCCAACTTCCCTGTCCGTCTGAGCAGCAGGTGGTTTCATCAGGACAGGCAGAGGTCTTATCACACGTCACATTAGAGACCTCCCCCTTCAGACTGACAACTTTATCTGAGAAGAAAATTAAACATTAAATTATAAATAAATCATATAACCCCCTTGGCTACAAAAAGCAATATTAGCAATACACTGGTGTGACGACAAAAACAAAGATGCTTACAAGGTAAAAAAGAGAAAAAATAACATAAAGGGCTGAGAAGCAGGCAGATTCTTGCAGAATGAACAATGAAAGAACCAAACACTTATTTATCTCAGGTAAAATAAGTTATATATTTTGTTCTGAATGATACACGAATTTTCGAGAGGAGAAGTCTTCTGCATTTAAGAGACATGTGATACAAATTAGCGGCTGTGGTTGGATCGTCTCAAGTTTGGACCGAGGATTATTATTCAGCTCTGGACCCTTCTGGATTTGGACAGAACGTAAAAGGGACTGGCTGGTCAGGCAACATATTCTCAATGATTATGCTAGGTCTTGAAATTACTTCTGGCTTTGTTTGCACACAGGTAAATTCCTTGGTCAGGATTCATGTGTGAATATCATATGTTTCGGTCTAAAGGCGCTTTTAAAATCTTGGTGTCATCAGGTCGTTTAAAGTTAAATATTGAGCTGTGTGGGAGCATTGGACGACAGAAGGCGAACTCACATTCACCAAGACAGAGAGGCAACACCGAGCGAGTTACGCCACGATCTGCCGATGGATCGTGGATGCCCGGGCAGTCTCCCTTGATGCACCATATATATGAAAATAGACCCTTTCATTGATATTGCGTCTTATAATCTGGTGATCCTTATAGTCTGAAAAATACGGTAGTTAATTAGTCTTGACTATTTTTTGACAACCCTGAATACAAACTTCTCCAATAATTAATGAAGATGTGGTTGTGATCACCGGTGAATCTCAGTTCAGATAGGCATTATTGACTTCACTCACTCTCGTCCTGCTCCTTTTGGCTTGGCTGGGTGGTCCAGAAGACCTCCGTAGTGGAAGGAGGGGTGGGGGCAGCTGTAGTTGTGGGGGTCATGGGTGTAGTTGGTTCATTTGAGTCACCCACACACATCTGCTGCTGTAGATCACAGGTCATCCCCTCTGGACAACAGTGTATGTGATCATCACAGCACACCGCCTTCAAGAAAAACAACATGACTGGGATTCAGAGGACTTTACAACATTATAAAGGCAAAAAATACTTAAAGGGCTCATATTATGCTATATTCTGATCTATGTTATAATGTTGTTGCCTCATCACAAACAGACCTGGAGTTGTGTTTCATTTGCACACGTCTAACTCATAAATGTTTATTTATGCTGAGTTCTTCGCTCAAACAGAAAACACTCCGTTCCACCTTGTGATGTCTTGAATTCAGGTTGATTTTTGTGCAAAATTAAAGAAATGTATAAATTCCGTTTCATGATGACAATTCTGCTTCAGGTTGACGATTGTTTTCCGTCCATTTTCCGTGATTGCAGAAAATCATTGGCCCTACAGACTGAAGCAGATTAAAGCGCTCAGACGAAAAGACTCAAACAGAGCAGAGCCTGCAGTTACACTCACACACCCAGGGAGATTTTCACTGTATAACTTCCTGAAAATGGGCTATTATAAATTTGGATCTTCTCTTTCCTGATGTGTTGCCATAAAATAAATACGGATAATGATATGAACTCACGTGTTCAGCAGGACAGCAGCTCCAACTTCCCTGTCCGTCTGAGCAGCAGGTGGTGGCATCAGGACAGGCAGAGGTCTTATCACACGTCACATTAGAGACCTCCCCCTTCAGACTGACAACTTTATCTGAGAAGAAAATTAAACATTAAATTATAAATAAATCATATAACCCCCTTGGCTACAAAAAGCAATATTAGCAATACACTGGTGTGACGACAAAAACAAAGATGCTTACAAGGTAAAAAAGAGAAAAAATAACATAAAGGGCTGAGAAGCAGGCAGATTCTTGCAGAATGAACAATGAAAGAACCAAACACTTATTTATCTCAGGTAAAATAAGTTATATATTTTGTTCTAAATGATACACGAATTTTCGAGAGGAGAAGTCTTCTGCATTTAAGAGACATGTGATACAAATTAGCGGCTGTGGTTGGATCGTCTCAAGTTTGGACCGAGGATTATTATTCAGCTCTGGACCCTTCTGGATTTGGACAGAACGTAAAAGGGACTGGCTGGTCAGCCAACATATTCTCAATGATTATGCTAGGTCTTGAAATTACTTCTGGCTTTGTTTGCACACAGGTAAATTCCTTGGTCAGGATTCATGTGTGAATATCATATTTTTCGGTCTAAAGGCGCTTTTAAAATCTTGGTGTCATCAGGTCGTTTAAAGTTAAATATTGAGCTGTGTGGGAGCGTTGGACGACAGAAGGCGAACTCACTTTCACCAAGACAGAGAGGCAACAGCGAGCGAGTTACGCCACGAGCTGCCGATGGATCGTGGATGCCCGGGCTAAAGTATCAGTCTCCCTTGATGCACCATATATATGAAAATAGACCCTTTCATTGATATTGCGTCTTATAATCTGGTGATCCTTATAGTCTGAAAAATACGGTAGTTAATTAGTCTTGACTATTTTTTGACAACCCTGAATACAAACTTCTCCAATAATTAATGAAGATGTGGGTGTGATCACCAGTGAATCTCAGTTCAGATAGGCATTATTGACTTCACTCACTCTCGTCCTGCTCCTTTTGGCTTGGCTGGGTGGTCCAGAAGACCTGCGTAGTAGAAGGAGGGGTGGGGGCAGCTGTAGTTGTGGGGGTCATGGGTGTAGTTGGTTCATTTGAGTCACCCACACACATCTGCTGCTGTACATCACAGGTCATCCCCTCTGGACAACAGTGTATGTGATCATCACAGCACACCGCCTTCAAGAAAAACAACATGACTGGGATTCAGAGGACAACATTATAAAGGCAAAAAATACTTAAAGGGCTCATATTATGCTATATTCTGATCTATGTTATAATGTTGTTGCCTCATCACAAACAGACCTGGAGTTGTGTTTCATTTGCACACGTCTAACTCATAAATGTTTATTTATGCTGAGTTCTTCGCTCAAACAGAAAACACTCCGTTCCCCCTTGTGATGTCTTGAATTCAGGTTGATTTTTGTGCAAAATTAAAGAAATGTATAAATTCCGTTTCATGATGACTGACTGCTTCAGGTTGACGATTCTGTTTTCCGTCCATTTTCCGTGATTGCAGAAAATCATTGGCCCTACCATTGGCCCTGAAGCAGATTAAAGCGCTCAGACGAAAAGACTCAAACAGAGCAGAGCCTGCAGTTACACTCACACACCCAGGGAGATTTTCACTGTATAACTTCCTGAAAATGGGCTATTATAAATTTGGATCTTCTCTTTCCTGATGTGTTGCCATAAAATAAATACGGATAATGATATGAACTCACGTGTTCAGCAGGACAGCAGCTCCAACTTCCCTGTCCGTCTGAGCAGCAGGTGGTTTCATCAGGACAGGCAGAGGTCTTATCACACGTCACATTAGAGACCTCCCCCTTCAGACTGACAACTTTATCTGAGAAGAAAATTAAACATTAAATTATAAATAAATCATATAACCCCATAGGCTAAAAAAACAATATTAGCAATACACTGGTATGACAAATGATTTTTATTACTGTTTGCTTGCTGTGCAAAAAGTATATAAGACAAAAAAGGTGCACGAAATGTAACTTTGCGATGCTTGTCTCCATTGAGATGTTCTAGCTTTGCCTGGAATGTTCCACGGTATGGCATTACACATATCTGTCAAGCATTTATTGAATTACATTTGTTTTTATTGCTTGAAAATAACATCAAGGACCATGTTGTCCACCCTCCTGTGGGCTCACCACCTGCAGAGGGGTTCATAGGGGGGGTCAGGTGCTATGAGTATTGGGCAGCACGCTGCCCCCGCGACCCAGCCGGATTAAGCGGGAGAAGATGGATGGATGGATGGATGCTTGAAAATACGATAAAACGTGCATTTTTAGTGTGAGCCAATTCGCCTCTCC
Organism: Odontamblyopus lacepedii; assembly: GCA_034769755.1. Lineage (NCBI taxonomy): Eukaryota > Metazoa > Chordata > Actinopteri > Gobiiformes > Gobiidae > Odontamblyopus > Odontamblyopus lacepedii. Next base: position 10,664,883 of record CM068351.1, read on the forward strand.
ACAGAACTGACCTGTAACTTGGCCTGCTGGCATAATAGACCATATAAAGGAGTGGACTAAGGGATTGTGACGTCACCCATAGAGTTCGGCTCCAGTCAAGTGAAGCTCATCAAGGCTAGCAGTTATAGGGATGAATTTGAAGCCAGGTCCATATTAGGAAAAGGAATTGATTTATGGGCAAAATAGTGAAATAAAGACACCAGGATCATATAGAGCGGGTTAATACGAACATTTAAAACCAAAATGAGGAGCCTGAAAGCAGCAGTTACAGAGAAAGGGGCAACGTTTTTTCAATACGACGCCAAAGTTGATGGAGCTGGAAGCGCGCCCATTCTCACTTCCTATTTAACACGCGGGCTCACAGGTTAGCGTTGTTTATTTATTTACAGTCTATGGTTGGCGTCACCTACTTGTATTCATGGTGACAGGTAAATTTAACGCCATATTGCGAAACATTCAAGGTACAGTAATAACATTAGACAAATTCTGCTGATCCACAAGGGAAATTATTTGGACACAGTTGCTTGGGACATCACAATATTATATAATAACAAAGAGAAAAATATACATGATAATAATACATAATAATACATTGTAATAAGAAAATAATACATTCTAAATAAGTAATATAAATGGTATTCATAAATTCTAGCAGCAGTACTTCCAAATCCAAAAATCTGAAAGCTGAATGTCTAGTCTAATGTATTTAGTATAATATGGAGCCCTAGTGTGTACCTGTGACTGGTGATGCTAGTTTGGTTATGGCGGGCATCTTGGTGTACCAGGGGATCTCCACTCCGTCTTTGGCACAAGATTGGTTGATGTGGTGACACTGGTGACGGTCAGGACAGCAGTGTTTTCCATCAAAGCAGCAAACAGCCTGAAGTAAAAGAGAGATATGGTTCAGTATTTACTCATTACAGATAAAATAATGTACAATAATGAGAAATAATGTTCACTGAATTTTGACTGTGTTCACACTTACACCTACACCATACCAAAAATGCCACTAAACCTGGACTAGACTATGACTACCATACAATACCATACCAACTTTATTTATAAAGCACTTTAAAAACTTTACAGCCGGTCAAAGTGCTGTACAGAAACATAGAAAAGACAAGGACACAATATACAATATAAACCACAATACAACTACTAAAAAACCTACTAAAGAAAACAATAAGATAAGACAAGAAATGTACATCTCACTTGTTAAAAGTCAGTGAAAAAAGGTGTGTTTTAGGAGTGATTTCAAAATAGATACAGACTCCACCGGTCTAATGGAAACTGGTTCCACAATCGAGGGGCAGCAACAGAAAACGCACAGTCCCCACAAAGCTCAAGTTTAGTTTTTGGGACGGCGAGCTGGAGTCTGCTGAGCTGAGACTGCAAGAGGGTGCGTAAAGGTGGATCAGGTCGGTGAGGTAAGAGGACGCTAGGCCGTGAAACACTTAAAAGTAACTAAATGAATTTTAAAATCGACTCTAAAACACACTGGGAGCCAATGAAGAGAGGCTAAAACAGGTGAGATGCTCTTGTGTTTCCAGGTTCTAGTTAAAAGTCTGAGTTTTGGACTCGCTGCAAACAGCAAAGTGGATTTTGACTGACACCAACATAAAGTGCATTACAATAGTCTGGTGGTCACAAATGGATAAATGACAGTTTGGAAATGTTCTGCTGACAAAATGAGCTTAATTTTGGCCAGTTGCCTCAGCTGGAAAAAATTTGACTTTACAACAGTACGAATTTGCTGATCAAATTTTAGGTTGGCATCTTCAACAGCCTCGCTTTAGACTGGCTCTTTGGGTGCTATAAAACTGATGGAACCACCCATAGAACTGTAATCCTCGATGAGGTTCATTTGGCTGGAGCCGAACGCGACGGGTAATGTCCCACTTCTTTATACAGTCTATGGTTTGTATTTATTTCTGGGTAAGACCTGGCTTAAAGGGATAGCTCGAGTGATATGAAAGGACAGAACATAGTACCAAGTGATTATGAGGTCTGAATTTTTCACTGTTTACCGTTTTGTGATGCAAATGTATCACTCTTTTGAACACATGTTGTTTTGAGAAGAAAAACGCTTTATTTTCATGACCCCAGATAACTTGCCGGACACTTTCGTCAGCACCAAAACCGGGGAAGAACTTGGCTCACCGGAGGTAAGTTACTGCTGATGCACGACACTGCTGACAGGGACGTACAGATTCATGTCAGAAAACCCAAACTATCCTTTTAATCCAGGTTTATTCCCTTATCTTTTAAACTTTAGTTAAATCTTGGTTTGGTTTAGTATATTTCTCCCGGTCCTGTTGGTTTAGTTCTGATTTAGCACTTTTATAGACCTACAAAACATGAATGTAAAATGATCTGCTGTGTATGAGCTTGTATTTAGAGCAGGACTCACATTGGGCAGTGGACAGCAGCCCCATTGGTGGTGACGCAAGCGACAGCAGGTGTAGTTCTGGTGGCAGGCGGAGAAATCACTACAGTGCACCCTTCCCTCTTCAGCCTCCTCCTCCTCCTCTTCGTCATCCTCCTCTTCCTTGCTCTCCGCCTGCTCTTTGTGCTCCGGTGCAGAGGTCTGGCTCTCCACTTGAGGGGCAGAGGTGGGGGTTTGGGAGGGCTTACAGGTTTGTTCGACTCTCAGGAGTGGAAGGGAGCCTGAGTCGCCCATACACCGGACATGGCCCAGGTCACATTTGTACCCGTAAGGACAGCAGCGAAAGTGATTTCCACAACACACCGCCTGTGAGAATAAACGATGTTAGTTAATCTGCTTTTCTATTATTGGTGGTTTTCAGATTCTCGATGTCAGGATGTCAAACTCCCAGATGGGGGCAAGAGGGGGCAGTTTTCCCTATTAATTTAACTTTGCCATGAAATATCAATGTTGAACATGATGATTTCTATTGGTGACTAGACCCAAGAACTCACTGTTACAACAAAACTTTTAAGAATATTCACTTAAGTTGCATCCATCTGTATTAAATAATATTGTTCTGTAAAATGTTGTGATGTCAAACATAATTTCGCTTGTGGATTAATAAAGTTTGTCTAAGTCTAAGTCTATCTGAAACCCAACAAATGACAAATAACAGTCACTCTTTGATTTACTAACAAATTAATAATACAAAAATAAATTGTACCAAAGACAGGTAACAGTCACCGCTGCATTTTTTAAACTCCACTAGAATCATTTGGATAATTTCAGTTCTGAATCACAAATCTCTACTAAATAAACACGTGTAAAGGAGGTAACTTTTAAAAGGAGGTAATATTATAACACGGCTTAAACCTCACAATTTTGCACCATATCAGACTTTTAAATGTTAACATGAAACTCTGCTTGTTCAAATTTTCCCACAATTGTTCAGTGTGAAAATAAAATCAATGATGCAAACAATAACTTTAAATCTTATGTCATATTTTTCGGACTATAAGTAAGTCATTTTATAAAGAGACAAGGAACCGATATTTCATCTTGAAAGGCAAGTTATAGTAATAACAATAGAACAGAGAACAACAGGCTGAACATGTGTCTGGTGTGTTCACGTAACAAATGAACAGTTCTTCACAAAACTAGCGTAGAAACAACAGAACAGAACAAGTTTTTCAAACTCTCCATCTCACTCCAAATCACTAAATCCAGTGATCCAGTGCACCCTCCCAGTTGCCGTGAAGCTGTGTTCTCCATCCCCTCCTTTTGCCAGTCCCTCACAAGTTTCTCGCTCACTCCAAATTTTCTTTCTGCTGCTTGATTACCATTTTCAGATGCATATTTCACTACTTGCAGATTGTAATCTGTAAAATATGATTTTTTGGGGGGGCATTTGTGTTCAGTCGTCGCTGTTTGTTTAAATTTTAAATTTTCAGAAGTGTGATCGACTGACATGATACCAGACAGGACAGCGGCACTTTCTGCAGCCAAAATGCACAACAGAACGAGAAGTGACAGTGGTACAGAAGTAATAGTAGTAGCACATACTGGCACAGAAGCCTAGAGCGCCCTCTGTCAGTGTGAAAAATCTAATATATGTCGCACCTGAGTATAAGTCGCAGGACCACCCAAACCATGAAAAAAGTGTGACTTATAGTCCAAAAAATATGGTACATTAAAACTATACTATATTATATAAATATACTATATACTAATATAAATGCATATTATTTACATTGGGAGCTGGACAGCAGTTCCAGCCACCTCCTCCGTCCAAGCAGCAGGTGCTTTGATCGCGACATGCGGAGTCCGAATCACATGAGACATTACAGGGTTTTTCCTGGCTCATCACATTCACTGGAAAACAAACAGACATATTATTATTACTATTATTATAGAGAAAACAGTTACCACACCTTTTTTGAAAAGAATGAATGTTGCAGGACAAGTGTTACTTAATCAAATCATGAGACCAACTGTGGCACGAGTTAAAAGGTGATAAAGGAAACAGATCTTAAAGATAAATCATGACAAAGCATTTATTCAGAGTTAAAGTTTTAGGACCAAACCATAGACAAAGAGAAAAAGAGATACTTTATTAATCGAGTATTTCCTCAAGAAAGTATTCTGCCACATTTGCTGCCACATATGGTGTAAAAAACCTGTAGTGACTCAAATGTCAAATGTGGCAATGTTGTGTCAAAATAATGTTACTCAAGTAGAAGTAAAAAGTAAATGTAACAAATAAATAAAAGTGCACATCAATAAATGAGTAAATAAAAAATATACAAAATTATTTTTAAATGTAAATAAATAAAAGTAAAAATAAAAAATGCAGAAATAAAAAAATGTGAAAAATAAAAACATGTACAAATAATTCAATTTGTAAAAAAAAAAGGTTAAAAAATGTGAAAATAAATAACAGTAAAAATAAATATATTTAAAAATAAATAAATGTACAAATAAACAAGAGTAAAAATGTGTGAATGAATACAAAAATATACAAATAAGCATATTTTTGCTTTTTAATCCCCAGAATGTATACATTAAAAGCATTTATTTACACAGCTATATTTTTATTTACCATTTAATCTAATACTTTCCAACATTTGTTCTTTTATTTATTTATGTCTAATTATGTAATTTTTTGTCCTCCAAGTAAGAGTAAAAAAGTATTTGGAGAAACTACAACTTAAGTAAAAGCAATGTCTGATTTACAATTTAAAGTCAATGTAATTTCAATGGACAAAATATGAAATAATGCACACATCTGATATTTTCAAAGAACTGACCACATAAATTAAAACCGTTCATCTCTTTAGGGTGCAGTAGAAATGCATTAAGGAAGACTTATTGTGTTTGTGGCTGCTGTATAGTTATAATCTGTGACACCGGTGGATCAATAAGTCATAATTTTCACATTTGACTTAATGAAAGAAACAAATGTGCTGACTTTCATGTGAGAAAACTGCAATACTCAATGCAAAATTACAAGCCGATGCTGCCAAATCCTGCATGTATCACCAGTTAATAAAATAAAACTGAAGTACAAAATACCAGTAAGTACAGAGGAGTGGGCAAGTACCAGGGGCGATGAAAACGAGAACTGATTGGCAATACGGCGTCTTGAAAATAAGCAATTAAAAATTACTCAAACGTGCACGAATCACTCTAAATACAACTTCGAGAGGGTAAATAAGAAGGGGGACTTAAGTAGTGTAATTTGCTAGAACTGTAATGTGATTTGTACCTGTTTCTGTGTTCATAAACTCAAATTTCCCCTTCTTTTTTTCAGATGCAGTCTCTGAACTCACATGCTGCTCTTCTAAAATGGAAAATCAAACAAACAAACTAATAATTAAACTCATAGGCGGAAGTAACTTGGCATATTTGGTAACATATTTTAAATGCTACCTTTCTGGTTCTCCCACTCGGCTCTTCTCCGGGCTGGGAACTTGGCCCACATCGGCAGCTCCTTTTTGGTCGTGGCAGATATGCACTTTGAACTTTGGAGATCGCACAGGCTTCCTTCTGGGCAGCAGTGGGTCTTGTCATCACAGCACACCGCCTGTTAAGAAAATGGAGGGATATTGTTTAGTGGGTTATAGAAGATAATCAAGTAATACAGTGTGTGTAATAGTTTTGGATTTGAAGACATTAAAGGGACAGTTTGGAATTTTTAACATAGGGTTTCATTTCCTAGTGATTCAGAGTGTTGGAGATGTGTGGAGACACTTTTTTAAATATTCCATCCAGTCCTTGTATTTGGAGAGGTTGCTGGTGCTAGGCTAGTGCATGTCAATGGGCAAAGTCGTCCTGTCACTAGAAACAGTCTTACCCACTCGACAGTGCACCAGAGGCAAAACTATTATAACTCCAGACTGTCCATGTAAATGTCTGTATTGATAGAATAATGTTTGAAATAAATCTAGCCTTGCATCGCATAAATCGTCGCATGTTGAGGGACTATTTTCTCATATATCAGTCCGCCGTTGCCGAGCTTTCTATCAGGAAGTACAACTCACTGCTGCTGCTCAGACATAAATCCTTCAAATGCAAGGCTGGTTTTACTTCTAACTTGCGTTCTAACTAACCTCTACTTTGCGTATGCTCCCCTTTTTGTAGTTTGACTACAGGTTTGCCGTATAAAATGCAGTACAGTACGTTTTAAAAAGCGTCTTTTTCACTTCCACTGTACAGGCACCAAACCAGTGCGTGAGCATTTTGGCCTGCGCATACATCATGCCGCATTGTCTATGATAAAATGACCCAAATATTTAGATCTATTACATACAGTTAAAACAAATAAAAAAATAAAATAAAATAGTAACAAAAATACAACTATAAAAAATAATAAAAATAAATAAATGAAAATATAAAGATACGTGTAGTATCCCTCATTCGTAGTAGAATCCATAGCAAAGGGTAGAGTTCAATTTGTCAACTGGACAGAACTGAAGAAGCAGCTTGGATGAGCGGCAAAACGTCTTCTACCTAAAACTCTTGTCCAGTTGACAAATTGAACTCTACCCTTTGCCATAAAAATAATGTGTATATATATATATATATATATATATATATATATATATATATATATATATATATAAAAACACAGGTACCCGAGTCATGGGGCAGCAGCCGAACTGTCCGTCAGACCCCTCACAGCAGCTGGACTCGGCTGGACACTCAGAGACTCCATCACTGCACAGGACAGCAGAGGACTCAACTGAAACAAAAATCAGTTTGTTAAAAATAATAATAACACAAAATAGTCTTTTCATAAACAGACAATTTGGTATAATACGTGAAAACTGCAGAGCATTAAATTTAGCTACTGTGCATCTGTACTAAGAAGAACAAGCATCTTTAATATATATCCATGCCTCCCTATTTATATTGTTAGTGGGGTCATCTCTGCACAAATTAGCTGGCAAAAACTGCTTGTCTCCATGGAGATATATATGTTTAAAGGCATACTGTGGAACATTCTACGTAAATGCAATAGCACCTCCATTAAGACAGGCTGGTGGCAGGTTTTCTATATTAATTAGAGTATATACTACACCTTTAACTTGGTAAAAAGCTGGACTTGGTTGGCAGGTTTATTTCACGCGTAGTGCCAATAGTAATTTTGATCTATTTCTAAATTATACCAATATTTACTGTACTATTGTACTTATTTCAAGAGTGTCACCTTTCTTGACACAGGAGCGACTGTCTTCACTGCAGCCGTGGCCCTCGGGACAGCAGTGCTTTCCATCGAAGCAGGGAATTCCCTAAAACACAAAACAATAAAGATTGACACAAAATTCTGGGGAAGTGAAGTTAATAGGTCGCGTGCACTTCTCACAATGGATCTAGAAAACCGCTATTGTCCTAAAGGTGGTTATTGGTTTGGCTTGAATAAATAAAAACAACGCAATAGAAACGGTTTCCTTCTGCCTTCTAATCCCCGATGAGCACCTGATTTTTTTACTTTCTCTTTGACCCAGTGAAGTGCTCCACCCCAACTTTGTAATCGTATGTGATTTGATGGAGAAATATGCATTAACAGAACAAATGTAGTGTTTCTCTCTCTGAATTTAACCACTTCTTATACTCAGAAATGTTCCACAATATGACATTTAACTTATGTATCTTCATGGAGACGAGCAGGGGACACTACCAGGCTAAGTGACGGGTCAGCTCTGTGGAGAGGCAAGCCCCACTCACTGTAAGAATGCCTGTTTTAAGTTTAATGCCATACTGTGGAGCAATAGGATATAATATACTAGTACATGGAGACAACCTGGGCAATCCTGTTATCTAGTAAGTAACTTGCCCAGGAAAACTGCTCTTTGGGTGAGAATTCAACCAGCAAGCATCTGGTTATGGGGCACAGCAGTTAACAGCTAATTTCTCCTTTCACTACATGCATACATGACATTTTTGTTCTTCCAGATAACTAACTTCTAACCTCAGCATCCATATATTCACTGTACCTCCTCTACTACTGCTACTACTGCTACTACTACTTCTACTACTACTACTACTACTACTACTACTAGTACTACTACTACAGTGCTTAACAAATGTATTTGACCACCACCCAGTATAAGGTGTTTGCCACGGCTTCCATACATAATTTAACAGTATTTCTCTTTACCAAACTATCTTTTTATGTTTCTATATGGTTAATCATCCAGTATATGCAATATCTTTTTTATCTAAATTATATCTTTGATGCTAAAATATAACTATTATTGTTGTTTAATGTTTTCCAAAGTACCAAAGTTTCATTCAAAAAAAAGTCTCTGGGAAGAGCTGAAACTATTTGGAACTCAATAACAAAAGAGACTTTGCAAAATGACATAAAAACAAAGCAGCAAGTATGCAGCTCACACAAATTTTCACATTTTGGTTATTATTTGTCAACAAGAACTATTTTGTTATTCCAATTGGTCATTTTCTTAATAAATAACAATGAAATAATTCATTTGAAACAAGTATTTTATATACTATAAAGTTTTCTTGATAAGCACTCTACTAATAAGGTTAAAAAAAGGTTATGCAGTCTTCATGGTGCTGTATTACCTGAGCCAGTGGACAGCATGCATACTTGGTCAAAGCCCTCAGGCAGGAAAACTCAGCCGGGCACCGTGATTGGTCGGGGCAGATGTTGTCAGCGTCCTCTCCGATGTACGACCGGATCATTCTGAAAGACTGTGAAACGGTACATATTAGAAAACATCGAAAACATAAAGCAAATGAGCTTATTAGGCATTTTTATATGAATGGTGGATGGACTACATGCATTAAAGAAGAAATACGTTGCTTGTGTCTGTTATATTATTACTATGTTATAATCTATGACACTCTATTGATATGTTATAATTAAATCGCAATATTCATCTAAAACAAATTAGCCGGTGCCCAATGCGAGCTGACGTCGCCGTAAACATCATCGTCGCATGCTGTAGGCCCCTCCTGTGGACAACTATTTTTCATTTGTGCCAGAAATGACTACACAACGCTGCCAAACCGATTAAGAAAATAAAACTGGAGAAAGAAGTAAGTACAGAACAGCGGGCGTATCCCGGTGGTGGTGAAGACGATGGTTGATCTGCAATATAGCATCTTGAAAATTTGTGATTTAACATGCACAAATCACCTCAAATACAACTTCAAGGGGGTAAATGAGAAGTGGAATTAAAGCATAAAGCAGAAGTATTATAAATGCTTTACTGAAATATAAATAACAATAGTTACAAAGAAGAAATGCAATTTTTTTAATCAATACTATACTAGTGTGTCTCATAGCGGTTGAAATGATTAGGGGTAGTAACAAGAGTCCCTTATTAAAAAATGTAAAAATCAAAGTGGCTTCCTCTACATTACATCCTCTTATTGACAGAGCATAGAATTACACACAATAACAATGTATTAAATCTCTATCTTGATTACATTTGATTACATTTGCACTGTCCTAAATATCAGTATATCAGTAGTAAACAGTAGTTGTATTAATAATTACTATTGTACAATGTGCTCATATGATCTGTAATCCTCTATGGACTGGACTTCACTTTAACTTAAAGGTGCACTGTGTAACTTTTTGTTTGGGGGTCCGTCACTTGCTTGTTGCTATGGATATGTCATTACTCTCCCTGGAATGTTCCACAGTATGACATTAGCCAGATCTACCTTACATTTATTCAATTACAGGTGGTTTTATAGTTCAAAAATACCTTAAAAAACAGGCATTCTGACTGTGAGCGCGGTTGCCTCTCCACAGATCTGACCTGTAACTTGGTCTGGTTTGGTCTCCATAAAGATAGAAAGGTTTAATGCCATACTGTGGAACATTTCAGACAAAGCAATAACATCTCTATTGAGACGAGCATCTGACACACCCTCCACAATGCACATTTAAGTATATTTCAGTAGTATTTTGTCTACTATTATGCCTTATATAGTCATTAAAGAAACTGCACTTGTGGTAGTAGCAGTAGCAGTATTTTATGAAGTAGTGATAAAAGTAGCAGCAGTAACAACAGCACCAAATGCCGTTCCTTGTACTTTAATACTAGGAATAATTATCAGCATTGGCACAGAAACCGGTAAAACTGCTTTTCGGCATCAACATCATTTGCGGGAAACTAAAAGAACTGGTTCCCATAAGTCAGTGATTAAATTAAAGGTTTGGAGTTGGACTATGGTTTGATACAAATTCTTGTGATTGTCTAGATGCTAGTTGAGGTTAGTGTTCTCAACGGGACTTTCCTGGGTAAATGAAGATTAACAAGGGCATATTTTACTTCTGTGTGGTATTAACTGCAACCACATAGCACATTTAGATCACCGTGTTAGCTTTAACTATTTTGAAAATGCAATATTTTCTGAAAACAACGAAGTTTCTCTTTCCTGCTAATGAAACTACTGCACATCACATCAGGTTTGTAAAGTTGTAGTGTAAAGTTTTTGTGTATGTATGGAGAATTGTCATGGGAGCAGGGATAACTGAAACAAGCACTGTATAACTTTTATGATGGGCAGTCGCAATGGGCATATTATTGCTTAAAGGGGAACTCTGGTACGTTTGAAGCTAAAGTCCATTGTTAGAGGTGGTCCAATACTGTCAAAAAACAGGACAGATCAGTGTTGCCTCGGGGGAGATCTCGCTGCGGCAGTGAGTCTGTCAAGGCAACAAACTAGTGTATTGATGGGGCCAAGTTCTTAACTTCCATAACGTTTCGTTTGTTAGACTTGTGGCTGTTGTAAGATGGGTTAGAAAGTGGTGTTAAGCTTCTTCAGTGTGAAGCAAATTGGAGTTTTACTTGGAAGTTAAAAACTTAAAAACATCACTACACTAGTTTGTTGCCTTGACAGACTAACTGCCACAGTGAGATCTCCGAGGCAACACTGATCTGTGCCGTTTTTTGGCTTCTGACAGGATTCGACCACCTCTAGCAATGGACTTTAGCTTCAAATATGCCGGAGTTCCCCTGTAAAGAATGTTCCAGAATATGGCATTAAACATATCTATCTAGCAGTCATTTATTGTTTTAATTGCTTAAAAATGCCTTGAAAATGTCTGCAGTGTCTGACTGTGAGTGGTGTGGCCTCTCCGCAGATCTGCCCTGTAACTGTGGCCTGCTGTGTCACCTGCATGTTTTCATAGAGATAGATAAAGTTATAATGCCATATGGTGACACTTTTCTTGGCAAAGCAATGACATCTTTTAGGAGACAATGAGTTGGTGGACCCTCTACTAGTTAAGTTACATAGGGCAGCTTTAAATAAAAAAAACAATAATATAATTCCTCATATATACACAGAAGCTCTATATCAGTTATTAAACCCTTACTTTGGAAAGCCCGGGTTGCCAGGTTGGAGTCCTTTCAGCCCACGGCACAGACAGAGAGGCGTTCACACATTTGGATTGGTCCTTTTCACACGTCATCCCGGTGGGACAGCAGTGCACGTGATCTCCACAACATTCAGCCTAAGGGACACAAGAGTTTGACTAGCAAAATACTTATCTGCAAATTTGTGCCGGTATCTACGTAAGCCCATAAAGGAGTCAACTGTACTAGTGTTGGATAGTGGAGTTTATGAAGGCTATCTTGTGTTTGCTTAGTGATATTACTTTAAAACAATAAAGAAAGAAGCACCAGGGCAATTTGCCTACACATATTTGAAGCTTCTCTATTACCACATAACATCACAAGGTGGAAAGGAGTGTTTTATGTTTGTGAGAAGAACTAATGTGTTAAAAATGTGTGAATGAAACAAAACATGACGCTGGGTATGTTTTTGATGAGGAAACATTAGTACATAGATCAGAAAATAGTGTGATATGGGCCCTTTAATAAAGAGCAGGACGGGATTTTATTTGCAGGTAATATTAATATTATTTGTACCAACACTTAGAAAGATTGACAATATGACAGGTATGAGGAGGACTGGAAACCATGGAAAGACTTAATCAAAGGAGAAAAAATACTACAGTAGAGAGATATGTAAAAAGTGAAAGAAACCACACATATGAAAGAGGAGGAAAAAGCAAATTGTACATTTGTGATTTGCAACTGTCATCTCTATTTGATGAATTTGAATTAAAAAAAAAGGCAGATACGTTGTAACTGTCAGGGTTTGGTGTTTGTTGTGTGTTCCCCCTCCCTTCTGTGTCTGTCTGCTCCTCTCGGGGGCGTGGCTGGGCTAATGCTGCAGTGTGGATCACCTGCTCGGTGGTTCACCTGCAGCTAATTGTCTAATCAGCCCCACTATTTAGTTCTGTCCTTATCCTTTGTTCTTTGTCAGTTCATTCCTCCTCTATTCCTTGTCTACGTCCTCGTCCTGCTTGTCCACGTCCACGTCCACGTCCACGTCGTCATCCTGCTTGTCCATGTCGTCCTGCCTGCCCTTGTCGTCCAGTCTGTCTACCTGTGAGTCTTCCCTCCGTCTGTCTCCAGCCAGCTCCCATCACCACATCCTACAATCCCGGCAATAAACCTGTTTAAACATCTACCTGCGCCTCTGTCTCTGCTTTGGGGTCCTCAACCACACTCAAACCGTGACAGTAACGTGTATTGTCTGTATTTTAATTGCTTTGCTCCCCATTTATAATCCAAGACCGGCTTCAAGGATAATATTTTCTACTGTGTATTTTTGCCATTTTTATTATATAAATAAATAAAATAAAAACAAATAAATAAATAGAAATGATCAGGTCTCATGTGAATTTCTCATGACAAAGTACAAAGTAATCAACAGGGAAATTTGTCTCTCTCTTGGCGCCATCGACAATCTGAAAAACACCAACTCCTGTATGCGCTCATGTCATAGACTGTATAAAAAAGTGGACTAAGGGAGTGTGATGTTGCCCATTGCGTTCGACTCCAGTCAAATGAAGCTCATCGATGCTGGAAGTTATAGGAGTGAATTTGGAGCCGATTTCCATATTAGGAATAGGAATTTATTCATGGACAAAATAGAGGAATAAAAACTCCAGGAGCAGGTTAATACAAACTTTTTAAAACCAAAATGACAAGGGTTTCTGCAGGAGTCACAGAGAGAGAGGCGACAATTTTTCAATGTAAATGGAGTCAATGGAGCCGGAAGAGCGCCAATACTCACAGTTATGTCCATTTATATATTCAGTCTGTGGTTCATGTTGATATAATGTGTGTATGTTTGTACCTTGTCAAACGGGCAGCACTCGTATCCGTTGGTTGGGTGTTTGCAGCAGGTTTGACCCTTTCCACAGTGACCTCCGCCCGGACACTCGTCAGCCCAGACCCCGCACACGAGAAGAGCCACAAAACAGGTCACAACCCACCTCTGCATCTGCGATACAACACAAAGAAGAGGTGAGGGTCACGCTATGCAAAAACAGACATTTATAAAGTTATTAATGTAATTTAAAGTAGGACTGGGTGATATGACCAAAAAAATAGTCTCAAATTTTGGTACAGCTTAGACGATTGCAATTAGAATCGATTTTAAGTCAGAGCAGAGACTCTTTTTGTCTTTACAAAGGGGAAGTTCTTGGCATTTTCATTCTTATTTAAAGGTCTGATATCATGCAAAACTGACTCTCGTGAGCTTTTAGTGATGTTAGAATGTTGCTACCTCATCCAAAACATGCCTGGAGTTGTGTTTTGTTTCATTCACACATGTTTTAGTAATCCTTAGTTCAATCATTAGTCTGTCTACATGTCCAAAGTTCAAAACGCTCTGTTCCACCTTGAGATGGAGCAGTAGTTTTTCAAGTTAACAGCTACATTCTACCTTTTATTGAGTAGAGACAAGCAATTTCCGGGCTTAAAGCATCCAAATGATTCTAGTGAAGGTGTGTGGAGTTTAAAACACAGTGGAGCAGACAACAGAGTGTTTTTCATTTGAGAGAAGAACTCAGCTTAAATATGCAGGGTTTGTGTGTTAAACATGAATGAAACAAAACAAAACTCTAGGTATGTTTGTGATGAGGAAACATTATAACATTATTAACAGAAAATACCGTAATATTCGCCGTAATATAAGAAATTGTAAACTACCTTAAATTAAGTTTATATATCTAACTGTAATTACATAATAATAACCCGCCTTTGTAGGAAACTCAGGAGTAAACTTGTCTTTGATTTCACCATTTTGCAATTTTTCCAAATCTCAATGATTAAAAACCTGAATTAATTCTAATTGTTGTTATATTTAAATTCTAAACCTGATTTCTCCAGTGTTTCTCTGGTATTTTTTGAGTAATTTTATACAGACTGTATGTAACCTTTTAGTAAAAATAGAATTAAGCAATACTTTTTTCTTGGTTATTTATACTTCGAAAAATGTCTCCACAAACCTGATTCTTACTCTCACTTCTTGTTTCTGACATGTTTTTCCTTTTGGCTAAAATTGTTCAAACGTCTGTCTCCATGTAGAATATTCTGATGGTTTTAACTTCCTATTTCCATAATTGTGCAGTCAACTGTGCTAGTGATGAGCAGTAGAGTTTATGGAGTAGAGTTTATCTCGTGTTTGGCTAGTGAAAGTACCAGGTCCATTTGTTTACACGTATATGACCATTTTGTGTGTGTGGACTTTACAAACGACCATAAAGAATTATCTCTCTGCGTTTGACCCATCATTTGAGAACTGCGACTACACACATTCACACACATTCATACACTAGTGTACGCAGACACTGGGGCGAGGTGGGTGAAGTGTTTTGTCCCATTCATCTGTGGGAGCTGGAATTGTGCTGCCATATCCACCAACAGCTCAAACCTCAGCATCTACACATACTGTATATTCATTATCTGTCATGGAAATTTTTATCACCAAAACTCTCCACCTGATTGCCTCCCTGATACGATCCATCCTCATGATAAACAAATAAACTTCATACCTCCGTTCCAAAACAACAGCATTTTTTTAATGGTCCTATTATGTAAATTAACGCCTGTGAACTTATTTTAATGTTGAAAGTGGATTTTGAAAAAGCTTTTCATGCATTTGTACCATCGTGTCTGGACTATTGCAATTCTCTGTATGTCGGGCTGGACCAGAGCTCCTGCAGTGTTTACAACATGTCCAGAACGCTGCAGCTCGTCTGCTCACTAATACTAAAAGACATGAACACATCACACCTGAGCTGTGTGACCTGCACTGGCTCCTGTCTTATATCAGGTGCACTTTAAAATGTTATTAATTGTGTTTAAATGTTTACACTCTATGGGTCCAGTGTATTTGAGGGAATTACTGCAGCCTTACACTCCTCCCAGAGCCCTGAGATCAACTGACCAGCTCCTGTTGGTCATGCCCAAAACTAGGCTCAAGACGAGAGGTCACAGAGACTTTTCTGTGGCAGCGCCCAGACTGTGGACCAGCTAGTTAGATTATCTTGGTTTTTATTATAGTTTTCACATTGTGTTATCTGTATATATGTATATGTTTCTTCTGTTTTTGTTAATTTTTATGTGACGCACTTTGGTCAGCTGAAGTTGTTTTAAATGTGCTTAATTAATAAACCGGATTTGAATTGATACCTCCTCAAAAACAGACCTGGAGTTGCATTTTGTTTCATTCACGTTTGAGTAATCCTTTATTATTAGTCTCTCTGCATCCCTAAACCTCAAAATGCTCCGTTCTAAGTGGTATTTGCAGGTTTGCATCTACCTTTTATCAATTGCTGAGTTAAAATGGGCAATTCCAGGACTGAAATTATCCAAATGATTTTAGTGAAAGTGTATGGAGTTTAAAAAGCACAGCGGAGCACTTCTTGTATTACCACATGACATCACAAAGTGGAACGGAGTGTCTTCTGTTCGTGAGAAGAACTCAGCCTAAATATGCAGAGTTTCTATTCATTTTAACTATTACAAGTGATTTAACAGTCATATTTAATTCTAATAATATATATTTGAGTAATTTTATCACATATATTTAAAGCCTCTGTATGTAATCTTTTAGTAAAAGTAGAATTAAGCAATGTTTTTTTTTTTATTAGTTGTTTATATTCCTTTGAAAATTTAGAGGGTTGTAAACATCCCACGTACATGTTTGTACTGAAGAGTGAGTTGCTTTCGATCTCATTGTGCATCCGTATAGTGTAAATTGTACATGTGTGTAGTCAGAACGAAAGGCATTCTGTTCTATTCATTCTGCTCTCACTTCTTGTTTCCATCGAAATGTCGTTGCTTTTCCGTCTAAAACCCGG
Organism: Odontamblyopus lacepedii; assembly: GCA_034769755.1. Classification (NCBI taxonomy): domain Eukaryota; kingdom Metazoa; phylum Chordata; class Actinopteri; order Gobiiformes; family Gobiidae; genus Odontamblyopus; species Odontamblyopus lacepedii. The sequence goes on from CM068351.1 coordinate 10,681,520, forward strand.
TCTGGCAAACGTCTCTCTCTATGGAGAATATTCTGAAGTGTGGTTTCGACATCCTATTTCTGTTTGTTCATGCAAGTGCTGATTGTATGATGATGTTTAATTTTTTATTTATTTTTAACATTGTTTAATATTTATTTAATATTGGTAGGGTAAAATGGTTGGTGATATACTGTATTTATATTATATTTCTGCTTACTTGCACCTATACATTTACCTATTGACACCAGTCTCTTGCTATTTCTGTTTCCATTTATTTAGAAGTATTATTACCATTTTTAAAAAAATATTGTTTTACTCTTGTTATTGTAATGTATTGTAATGTATAATGTGTGAGCTCCTGTGTCCAACCAATTTCCCTTTTGGATCAATAAAATCTGTAAAAACTTTATTGCAGTTATTTAAATTAACAATTTTATACACTGGAATTGTATGATTTATTTTTTATTTTTTTATTAACACATTTATATTTCTGCAGACAGTAGTTCACTCTTTGTTTCTACTGTTTCATCCTGACATTGTGTCAAGGAGCAAGACACCTGTCCCTTCCAGTGCCATCTTTAAAAGGCTGAATAATTGAATTTTAGTTTGAACCATTAGAAATTTGAGGTCAGAAAATGCTGTATAAATGTAACTGAGCCAAAATGTTTAGAAACAAAGACTTAAAAATATTACTTTCACTTTCTATCCTGTATCGCCAAATGAAAATAAAAGCACAACAATACAAGTTAACAAGCTAATACAAGCAAATAATCAGGTCTTTGAAGCTGCAAGTGCATAGTTTTAGCTGAAAATGCTTCAGTTCTTACCTTGGAGAACAGTAGAGAGCTGTTGTGACCAGAGTTGATGTATCAGGTGTGAATGTTTCGTAGTCGACAATCCCAAAACGTACAGTGCACAGGCCACACCCCCTCCTGTAAAACAAGAAGATATACAAAGTTATGCATATTCTTATCCCTGGTATCAGATTACGTCAAAGCAGCTAGTGTTGAATTGACTCTTGTGAGCTTTAAGCCATGTTAGAAAGTTGTTACTTCCTTAAAAACATATCTGCAGTTTCAGTGCATTTGAGTAACCCTTTATTATTAGTCTATCTACATCTACAAAGCTCATTCCTGTTCATAAGAGATGGGGAATTCCAGTGCTGAAACGATTCTAGAGAAAGTGCATGCTGAAATATCTGTATTCATGGATTTTAAATGGCATGATTGCATTTAATTTTTTCTGTAGGATGTCTGTATGATTTTGTGCATTTTAGTCCACTTCCTTTGTGTGTTAGATTATCTTTAACTGTCTGTTTATTTGTAATATCCTGCAGTTCTTGGACTTTGCGTTGCAACACTATAATTTACCCATTGCAGGTCAAAAGGGTGCATAGCAACCTCATTTAAAAGTGTTTGTACCCTCATTTTAGGTGTGTAAATTAATGACAGTTAATGGAAGGGTATTAGGTTCTCAAATATTATCTTATATTATCTTAAACGACATAAAGATACCAGTAAATGATCCATAGTAACAAAAAATGTGTAGATTTGTGGATTGAGCATCATTTAAAATATTAAAATATAATTTTCTGCTTGGCTCAGAGAATTTAGGAAGTTAAATCAAATGGTTTTGCATATTATTGTTGTGGTCTCGGGCAAAGCAATTTTTTGTGTGGTGGCCTTCACAGAATAATAATGTACTTAAAGTGTATGTACAGCAATCATACGTGCGCTTCTATCATGGGGGAAGTATTGGATTTCACTCCCAAACTTAAAACTGGACACGTTTCTCTTTCCTTTGCCAGAAATTCCCACTTAAGTCATGTATACAGAAGCACAAAATGAACGCAGGTGCAAATAATATAAGCAGATATGTTAATGCATCAAAACGCAAGTGAGATATTATTTTATAAAGCTGACTCTGTATTTATAGTTATTATACAGTACATTATTATTATTATATGGCCTGACCGGACAAACTCACCTTAATATGCAGTCATGTCACAATCAAAATGATGACCAAACATGAAAATATTGAACCAAAACCTCAGTCTCTCACGTGACTTTATAATGCAGAAGTTATTTTAAATATAAAGCGGATATTACGTTTTAGAAACCTGCATTTCCAACATTTATGTGCAACTGTTGTAATGTGGCCCAACACCAGCAGTGGGCGCCGGAGAACTACCGTTATCCTTACATGGTCCTTACCTGTCAGTTGGTGCAGATATATAAATTATCAGCCATTCCTCCTCCATTAGCATTAGCCGCTCCAAATCGTTTACACATCTGCGCTCAGTCTGGGGACCCTTGAGCCTCGTCCAAAAACATGTTTACGGGTTATCAACACAATGGACAACTCGAGGAACCTGTGGCATCGGAGAGGGAGTTGACTTTTTTGTACAACTCCCGCTGCCTTGCTCCATTTCAGACTTGAAATGGACGCTTTTTGTGAAGAATCGCAGCTAAAGCTAAAGTAGCGGTGAGTAGCATAACAACATTCGCTCGCTTGATATGAAAATGCTAGCTAGCCCTTGTGTGCTAATCTGCTGCAGTGGGATCAAATGACATATTCTACCAAATTGAGCCTTGATTCTTTTTATTTACAATGTATGCACAATCTGTAAGCATATATGTGTTATTATTTGTCATTTATTTTTGACCATAATTTTTAGATATCTGAAAATTAATGAAAGGTACAAAGTGTACCGTGCAATATAAGGTTAAACCGTAGCCATTACAAGGTTGCTGGTGACATATGTTTCAGTTATGTGTTTTGTCCCAAAATCAAATTATTTGTGAACGACGACAAACTGACAAAAACTTAATAATTGTTACGTGGTTGCCGCAGTGGAGACTCCCTGCTGCTGCAATGAGATGTCAGCACAAAATTGCGCAACATTTTGGCTGTAATATCAATTTACTTAACAGTGGTTTCATATTAATTTCTCAATCTTGAAATAATTGCTTCACTTGTGTTAAATTTCTTGTTGGTTAATAGCAATAACATTTTCTAGTATTGAGAAAGGAGGAAACATAACTCAAATAATTTCTCCTAATTTTATTTCCTATGCCTTTTAATCTTAATTGTCATTAGCCTATATAAAATAGTATAGCATATAGTATAGTTTAATAACAGATAACACACTCTTGAATATCTCAAGTTAATTATAGCTTATTTGCATTTTTGTTCTCATGCAAACTGAATCATTTACATTTACTGTTTCCATTGGAGTGTGTTATAAAAACATTTTCTGCCAAATTCTATTCATTTTTTAAATTTGAGGTCCGCATTTATATCTATTTAGGGTTAAAAGGACCATGCTCTTTTCTGAAGTAGTCATCTGTTTTTGAGGGCATCTTACTACTTGAGCAACTTGAACAAGGAAACCATGGACTGAAATTCTGATAAATGCTCTAGTTCAGGACAGGTTTAATGACCCTTTCAAGAACAAATATTGTATTATTTGAACAAGATGTATGTATTTATTTTATTTTATATATGCTGCGAAAGACATAGGAATAGTGCTCTATGCTGATAAAAATATGTAATAAAAAAGAAGAGTTTATTCAGAGTTATATGCTCATCCTACCCCATTTGGTTTAATCCACAGTGACTTTTAAAACAACAATTGGAAACACTAATCAAATATTAATCAAGGTCAAGATTCAAGCATTTCTAATTGTCAATTATCAACTTGGGTCTTTTTAAATGACAGTTCTGCAGCCAATCCAGTGACAATAAAAGTATACAGTTTGGAGCAGAGTTCAGATTTTAGAGGAAGAAATTTGGTAGTGTGGCAATTGGTAATGAGTCTGTCTATTGTTTATGTTCAGAGCAGACAGTTTATCTGTTTTAATTAGACAAACGAAAAGGAAAAAAATAATCGTTATCGGTCAATATTAGGAACATATAATAAATGCTGCCCTATTTCCCCCACAGTTTCTGTCAGTACACATTTACCAGTTGAAAATAATGGTACTTTCAGCTGTTTCCCAAAGGATTTATGAATTTATTTAAACGTAATTAATAACCAGCCCTATTTCCTTTTGCCCCGTCCCTCAATTCAAATGTTTATCTGTCTGTACCCAGCCCTGGTTTAAAGAATGTGCCTCTGGTGTGTGCGATTGAACTTATGCACTTTATAGATAAGCTAATGTAGCACAGTTTACACAACTCCGCCTTTTCCTTCTGTCAGGTTTCACATAAGCACAGAAAACAGCCCTGTCACTGCAGCTTTCCCTCAATTACATGGGTGAGGTACAAGCTTTTGACTGTGTCATTAGTATCCCATGTTTCATGCTTGTTTTAAGGTGACACTGATGCTGGTGTAAGGTCAAAAGACAAAGCCTTAAGTGTGTTACGTCAGAAGTGACATGATCTAATCTAAACCTTTACTTTACTGGCAGAGCTGGAGAGAGATCCCCTGAGTGTTAGGGCTGGGTATCGTTAAGAAGTTGCCAATATGATACATACCTCGATGCATAGGCCACCAGGGCTCTATGCTGACTTTTTTTTTTCAGTAGCACACGTGCCCCTAAGTTGAAAATTTTAGGAGCACAGGGGGGAAAAATGGGGGCACAAGTAGGTTTTTGTTTTGACTGTTTATTACAGTGCAGAACTTGCACACACCAACGCCAACTTACTTGAATGAATTTTATACAAAAAAACAAAACAAAAGAATTATGACTGCTCTTTTCCTGCATGATCGCAATGTTGTACTGCACTTAAACACTGTGCCCCTTTTTGGACCCTCATCCACAGTTTGAGAACCTCTTCTTTAAGAGAACTTGCACTGACACTTTACAGAAAACTGCTTCAAAGTGAAAAAAAGTGGGTAGGATTTCTAAAACAGTTTTTTTAAATTCCTAGAGTTACATTCTCTCACTGGTTTTACAGTGGTATTTAGACTGCACATTTACCAAACCAAACACACTCTGTGTGTTATGCGCGGGGAGGAGAGTTGAAAGCGTGAAAAGGCGAAGAGCGGCGCACTGACGTGAGGCGGATGGATATGTAGGATGTTTAACCTGCCCTATGATGCACACTGTGGACAAGCCATGTACTGTGCCAAAAATATTCATTTTGTCTCCTTAGTGCTTTAACTTCTTAGGTTTTTTTAAGACAATGTAGTCAAGTGTATTTTTTACCTTGTTGACATGTTTTGGCTGCTGCTGCGAGCCATCTTCAGAACTGTCACCGGTGTTGGTGGTGACATGTCATATATCAGCTGTTGTTACTTCCGGTAGGCTCTCTGGAGGAGGGTGTCCCAGGTGTGTGAAAGGAGGAACGCGCTGTTGTCACGGTTGATGCTGTTAGTGCCTCATTTCCTGATCTCAGTGGCCTCCCTGATCCAGCGTTTGAACGTGTTCCAGTGAAAATTTGTTGCATAAACGAGTTTCCTTCATCTGAACAATCAACAAAACTGTAGCTCTGTAACAAAATACTAAAATTAACCAAAAACATACTCTTGGCGATATATTGATACAGCAGCCCATGATATCGATACTGTATCATGATATTAAACAGTCCGATATATTAATATTTCAATATTTTTGCACACCTCTACTGAATGGTTTCACATTTTTCCAGGTGTCGAGGTTGTCAGGTTGCAAGAAGAAGGATGTATTTGGTGTGATGTGTTTTTGTCAGCAGTTTGGAGGAGGCTGGCAAGATTAATTGTTGTACGAAGGTGACACAAAGCTGCTTAAACTACATAACTAATACCAGAGGTTTCACCACTTGCTTGTCTCCATGAAGATGTTATTGCTTTGCCTGTAATGTTCCAGAGTATGACCATAAACCTTCATTTTACACCCAAGTCAGATATGTGGAGAGACCGGATGCTTTCCCCACAGATGGAGCAACTATTTCGATTTTTTCTATGTGTGATGTTTTTGTGGTGTTTCTCATGTTGCCAGGTTGGTGCTGATGTGAGTTGTTGATGTGTTGTTGCCAGGTTGGAGGTGACTAGTACAGTTGATATTTTATGTAAGAAGTGCGTCAGGTGACATTTAAAACCTGATCTTTACCGACAGCTGCAATACAGAGATGGTTGATAGTTTAAGCAGATAGGAGAATGTGGTTGTTGCCAAATTAGAGATGAGTAGTGCAGTTTATATTTTATTTAAGAAGCAACACTCTAAACTGCAGCCCAGAGAGAAACCTGAAGGATGTGATGCTTTTTTGTGTTGCCAGGTTGGTGGTAATTTTAGGAAACAGAATGATGTTGTGGTGTTGTTGCCAGGTTGGAGGTGACTAGTGCAGTTTATATTCTATGTAAGAAGTGACACCCTAAACTGCAGCACAGAGAGGAACCTAAATGATGTGATGTTTTGGTTGTTTTTTGACATGTTGCCAGGTTGGTGGTAATTTAAGTAGACAGGAGGATGATGATCTTGTTTTGTTGTGGTTGCCAGGTTGGAGGGGGCGGGAGAGGCTGGAGGAGAGGGTGAAACAGAAGGAAACATCGGGCAGAAGATGGTAAAGATGGCGGACCGCTCGGCTCCACCTGCAGTGCCCATCTCCCCAGTGCAGCAGATGCTGGCCTCTGGCACTGGAGCCCTCCTCACCTCCATCATGGGTAAGAAATGGAACTCGTTTTAATATTTTCTATAGATAAATTTAACTGGAAATGTAAAATTAATAAGTAAAATGCAGTTTAGTCTTGTTAATTCATTATGTTTGCAATAGTTTAAGCAGTGCGCAGATGATCAAAATATGGATAATAATGTGAATATTCTGAAGATATGCAATTCTGAACATCATGTGTAATATTTATAGTGAAAATGCTGCAAAAAAGAGTTGATAAAAAATGAAAATGGAAGAAACTTTAGATTTTAAGCCTCCAATTAAGAATACATACTGCTTGTGCTGCACTTTAAATCAAGATTATTTAGTAGGTAATATTACAGATCACGTTTGTCTGATACTTTAACCTCAGCTAATACATTTAAAGACATGTTTTAGGGCACTTCTGTTGAATTGGCATATAATTTAACATCATATATTGATATTGGGATAATTATTTTCAAAGTTGTTTCATAATAACATGCGGCATAAAGTAAAATTTGGTGCAAAATGAGTATACCATAGTCTAAAATGTAAAGCAAAATTCAGTGTATGTTGTGTGCCTCTGTAATATTGCATAGTAACGCTTTTCTACGTGTTTTATGTAGTAGTAGTAAGAAAACAAATGGTGCAAAATAGCTATACTGTTGTAAAAATGCACTACTACAAAGTCATAAATAATTATATGTGTGCCTATGTAATATTGTTCTACACTTTTAACACTTTTCCATGTGTTTTGTTTGTCAGTCACACCGCTGGACGTTGTGAAGATCCGCCTTCAGGCCCAGCAGACGCCCTTCCACAAAGGTAAATAACATTTCGTCCCTGCTACTCTCTGTGTTTGATTTAACTTCTAACAAAAGCTCCATCTGTACCTGTTCAAAGCTGCCATTAAGAATCGCCTTTATCAAATGTTACGCTGGTTGGGCAGGTGCTATATTGCGCAAAACGTATCAAATTTCTAGAGTTTTTATAATCAAAAACATACTTGTAGCTGTGTTTTGTTTCTTTTGTGCATGTTTCAGTAATCACCAACTCAAATGTCAGATCCTCCTCTAGGAAAAGTCATAGTTTAAAAACACGCTGTAACTTCACACACTCTCTCGAGACTAATTTGGATAATTTCTGAACATAAAGTGCCTGCTTCTCACTTCTGCTTTTCACACACGCTACCAGTCAAAGGCTTGGACACACCTTCTCTTTCAGTGTTTTATTTCTTTGTCCATTACTTTCTACTTGGCCTGTCACAGTATTACACAATATTACTATATTGACTTATCGTTCGATACATAACAGATGGAACAATAATTTTTGGGGGTCAAGTAATTTCTTTGCACTTTTGGTTAATATCTTTGTCATTTTTGTGTGCAGTTTGATAAGATTTTAGCTGTAGAATGTTGAATTATGAACTAAAACTCAAGTAAGAGTTGCATTCTACCATTTATATATTGCAGCTCATGTTTTTTAACAATATTTTGTACATTTAGAAGACTTTTTTGTGGATAATTCTGCTTTATGGTTTAGTGTCAAGATGAATGGAATTATGTAGCAAAGAAAAAAGTAATATGCATTTTTCTTAGACTAAATATGTTTCTATACTTTATTTAAATTCTTCAGAGTTGGCAGCCACATTTTTTTTTGTCGACAGCGTTGCAAACCCTTGACCTTCTCTCAGTGATCTTTATAATGAAGTTTCTTAAAATGGTTTGCACCTAACAGCTGCGCCTTGTCAGGGCCAAGAAAAGCCAAAAACGCAAACCAGACCTCAAGGCAAAGTGTCACTATTTTTAATGTAAAATGAGTAATTTTAGTTTTATTTTAATTTTGTACATGCCCTATGTGTTTATTTATAGTTTTGATGCCTTCAGTGAGAATCTACAATGCAAATAATTATGGAAATAAAGAAGAAACATAAAAAAGTGTGTACAAACCTTTGACTGGTAATGTACTTCTAGTTTAACTACATGAATACTAAAAGGGTACACAACTAGCTTTAAAGGCCAAGATTATGCTTAAAAAATTACTACTAATGGCATTTCTTCATACATTTTTATTTTTGATTTCACTCATAGACATATAGTACCTCAAATATAACACACTCTACTTTCCCAGGCCTCAAACTAAAACCACATGTACGGTCTCAAAATATGCATGAACATGTGGCCAAGCCCTTTTCTCAGTGTCTAGATCAAAAGTTCAAGAGGAAGTTCTGTGTCTAAATATGTGTAGAAACAGGCACGATAAAGATTTTATTGTTGCCTCACCTGTGTTATCAACACCGGCCTCAATCACAAGTCTGGTACGATAAAAACTTGGAAGCATAGCAGCAAAAACAACTATAATATTGAACCTACTTTATTTCACTGTGCAGAATGAAGCAATAATTATCCACAGAAGTTACTTGTTCAACCCGCTACAGCTCAAATGTTATAATTGTACAAGTTTGTGAACTTTATTAACTATAATTAACTTAAAATCCACTATCTCAAAGAAAATGTACACACGATAAATAAATAAACACTATATTTTGGATATTTTTGCTCTGAGGAATATTTCTTTTAATGATATTTTTGTTTTTGAAAATAAAGGAACATCTTGAGTCGTGCAGTTGTGCGTTAATCTTTTGTTATTATTTTTGACTCAGATTAACATCTTGTAGCTACATTTTCTATTTAAAGTGAATTATATATGGTAACTTTTCTGCTGGTGGATCCATTACCTGATTATCACCATGGAGATAGATATGTTTAATGCTATGCTGTGGAACATACATGTCAAAATAATATCGTCTCTATGAACACTAGCAAATGGAAATTGGTTATGATACAAACTTATACTCATTTATAGTTGTTTTGTGATTTTAATTGATATTTTATAGAGACATATTTGCATGTATTGGCAAAGTATTGAATGTGCGGCCAAACTAACTGCAAAATAATGCGGATTGTGCAATATTTTGGACTTTACAATGACGGGAAATGGATAATGAATAGAGTGTGTGATATTGGGAATTGTGCAATGAATGGAATGTGTAATATTTGCTCTGTTCCGTTCAAATAATTGAATAAATACATGACAAAGTTGCATCGTAAACCTCTAATTTACGGTAAGTAGAAGTGTCTAGATTATCACAGGTCCAGCTTTAAAATGCATCATACTAATATTATAGCTTTACTAACACTGTGCTGTGTGCTGTTTGCTTTGTCTCAGCTTCAGCCTCAAACGTCGCTGCATGGGGTCGAGTCCTTCGTCCGTCCAAGTGTGAGTATCTGACAAAACAAAAGAAACAAAACAAAATGGCTGCTTCACTTTGTTCTTGCCGCTGTGTGAAACTAACTCAAGCTTTAGTCCAGACATTTTACTGTATTTCAGATCACATCACTATAATTAGTCCAGTGTTCCTATTTTTGCTTCTTATTATAATATATTGTGACGTGTGAGCTACTGTGTCCCCAAAAAAAATCCTTTCCTTTGTGGATCACTAAAGTGTATATTATTGCATTTGTTGTTTTGAGATTGGCAGAATTAGAATATAAAATAAATCCCTATAATTAAACCTAAAAAAAGACCAAAACATCTATTTGTAATCTCCCAAACAAAGGTATAAAGGGACATTTCTGCACTTTTGTGTTTTATTTTATGGTCCATTCTCATTTTGTGCGATACTCAACAAATATATTTACATTCTTCTACTATTCTAACACATTCTTGTTCATTATTCCACGGATTATTCCAAGATTTCCAATGCATAACCACAGAAATATAATAAAATCTGGAAGGTGAACCCAAGATGGCGTCATATTGTTTCAGAATTACTTTTTATTCATCCCCGAGGGGAAATTTTCTTCGTTACAGATGCAACCGACCAAGAGCATGTAGATAGAATCAAGTTTCAAAAATAAGATAAGATAAATACAATAAAAGATAAAAATAGTTCTCTCTGGGAAATTATTTACATCAGTGACATATTTACAACTATATACATGTGTGAGCAGGGAATGGGATAAAGTAGTAGTAGTTTGTGATTTAAAGTGCAGAGTTCAACAGTTTTCAGTGGCCTGTGAATCCGTACAAAATCCGACCTTCGTGAAAGTTGTTGATGCCCTGTGAGCCGAACACGGGCATTTTGAGTCCTCCACAAATGCATTGCGCTCTACAGGGAAATTCTTTCTTCTTTTAAAATATTAAAATAACTAATTTGAGACATTTACAGACAGTTGAAAGCTTTTCATATTCACACATTGACACGTTTCAGTGTGTAGCCATGGTATTGTAAGTGCATTAAAAAACTTGGAGCTGGGCGTTACTGATGAATTTTTGTCAATACCGCACTCACCCCTCATCCAGTGATTACAAAACAAGAAAACTATAATCTGATTTATTACTAATCAATCATGGAAATAATAAATGTGATAATAAATGTTATCTAGACTATAAAATGGATTCTCACGCTGCACTGGAATCAAAGACATCAATCAAAGACGGCTGTAATTAAATCAAAATGACACAAGAAGATTATTATGACAATGTGCAATGTTCAGCCATTGTTGTTTATGTTAAGTCATGTTTTTAATGAGACAAATTAAAAAGTTATAATCTGTATAATATTTGTATGGTTGACAAAAGTAGTGAAAATCAGATACGAATCAATACTAAGACTAATATTGAAGCTAGATACTCCTTTAAGCAGATATCGATACTAAAAACAAATTACATAACCGGGTAACATTTGATTTGATCTTGTGTTTTATCAGGACTAGTGTGAAATCACGGGGTATAGTAAAGATAAGCTATTTTTTGTGTTGAGAGGTTTTATAATTATCATTTCAACTTTTCAAGAATATATTTTGTGATTTGGGTTCTAAAATATTCTATAACACTGTAAATTTGGTCTGTTAACACATCTTTAGTGTTTAGTTGGCACCAGTGGTGAATGAAGTGCTTAATTTTGCTAAGTAAAAGTGCAGATACAGGTGCAAAGGTAGTAGTATCACATGAAAAAATCATGTAAAAGTATTAAAGTACCTGTTTAAAAATGTACTTAACGTAAAAAGTAATGGTGTTTTGCAGAGAGTTTTAGAAAAATGTAAATAAATGTAATGGTTTTGATAACTAATTAAATTGAATTAAGTGATTCAATTGATTTCTTAATTGATTTGTTAATTTTTCGAGCCGTTTCTGTATACCAAATATTTGGTTTGCTCAAAGTTGGGATGTTGACTCAAATAAAATGCGCTAAAAATACGTTTCAGCCATTTCAGCAGGTCTCAAACCATAAAGAAAAGTACTTTTTGCTTCTCAGCCACATCTAAAATGTAGTGGAGTAGAAAGTACAGATACCTGCTCTCAAAAGTAGTGAAGTAAAAGTATTCTCTGTACAATTTACTTAAGTACACATTTTAGGTGTTTGTATTTTACTTATGTATTGTACTTTTATTTTTGTACTTTGTTACCCTCCACGACTGCATTTACCTTTCCTTTGGTTAAAACAAAATGGAGCTCTGAATCCTGTAGGTTTAATAAACGTAGGTGCACAAAGAGTCAAACTACAGGTTCCAACTTGTTCTATTTTTGGAAACTTTTTGTCAATATTGTACCCAGAATAGAGAGAACAGAGTAAATATTTCGTAGAACTGTCCTGGTGTTATCTAACAGCTCAGACTCTTCTGGTCATTGATCTTATTTTAGTCACATTTTTTGGCTCTGAAATCCCAATCCTTTGAAATCCATCGGTGTCCTGTTCCCATGTGAACCAGACAGTAAACACAACAACTACAAACTGAAAAATATTTGCCTTTTCAAGTAACAAGTTAAGAGGAAAAAGGACTAAACCAGAACTGGACCCAGAATGAAAAAAGATTAAACCTGGACTTTCTTTTTTTCTTTTTTGTTTGGTCCATTTCTTTTCCTGTTTTATGTCTGGTCAAGTCCAGGTTTAGTTTCGGGTTTAGTCCCAGATCTGGACAGTACAAGGACTAAACCAAGGCTAGATCAGGACAGGACAAGGCCTAAACCAGGGCTAGACTAATACTGGATCAGGCCTTGACCTGGAATAAATCAGGATCAAACAAAGTCTAGCCCAGGACTGATCTAGACGTTAGACCAGGGACTAGACCAGGGGCTAGAACAGGATTTAGACCAGAATTTAGACCAAGGACTTAAACCAGGAACCTAAACCAGGAACTTAAACTAGCGATTAGACTAGCGATTCGACTATGATGTAGACCAGAGACTTAGACCAGAGACTTAGACCAGAGACTTAGACCAGAGACTTAGACCAGAGACTTAGACCAGAGACTTAGACCAGAGACTTAGACCAGGGACTTAGACCAGGGACTTAGACCAGGGACTTAGACCAGGGACTAGACCAGGGACTAGACCGGGGACTAGACCAGGGGCTAGATCAGGATTTAGACCAGGATTTAAACCATGGACTTAAACCGGGGACTTCAACCAGGGACCTAAACAAAGAACTTAAACTAGCGATTAGACTATGACTTAGACCCGGGACTAGACCAGGGATTTGGACCAGGAACTAGACAAGGGACTTAGACCAGGGGCTTGGAGCAGGGACTTAAACCAGGGACCAAAATCAGGACTTAAACCAGGACTAGACCTCAAACTAACCCTTTATTCCCTTTGTCTCTCACAGGGAAGTGCTTCTTGTATTGTAACGGGCTCATGGATCACATCTACGTTTGTCAAAATGGATCCCACTGCAGCAGCTGGTACAAGACGCCCACCCACTTCAGCGGGACCCTGGTCAGTCAATATTATAGGAAACAGTGTGATCAGTAACTTTTGTACAACTACTTGCTATTGTATTGTTTTATTCTTTGCTTATAGGACGCGTTTGTCAAAATCACCCGTTACGAAGGACTCAAGTCTCTGTGGAGTGGGCTGCCTCCAACTCTGTAAGTGTTAAATGGATCAAATGGGGCACAAACAGGAGGCTAGAGTGGAGGAAGTGATAGAAAACAAACATTTACCAAACAGAAAGTTGAGTTGTTGGTGGAAAAAAGACAAACGTAAAGATCTGAGTAAGTTTGACAAAGTTTAAATTGTGTTGACTAGACAAGATTATACAACTTGGAGCCGTACGTTTTAACGATCAAATAATCTCCAAAACTGCAGCTGTTGTGGGTTGTTTCTGGTCTGAAGTGGTCCTCTATCTAAAACACTTTAGACCTGCGTTAGACCTGCGTTAGACCTGCGTTAGACCTGCGTTAGACCTGCGTTAGACCTGCGTTAGACCTGCTTTAGACCTGCTTTAGACCTGCTTTAGACCTGCTTTAGCCTTGATTTAGTACTGAGTTTGTTCTGTTTCAGTCCTTTGTTAGACTCAGGTTACTACAGGGTTTGACTTGGTTTAGTCTTTGGTTCTGATTTATTCCTGGCCCTGGGTATACCTGGGTTAGTCCTTAGGGTTAGTCCTGATTTAGTCTTGGTTCAGTCCTGGATTTGATCTGTTAGTCCTGAATTAGTACTGGTTTATTGCTGGATTAGGCCTGGCTTTGTCCTGTTAGACCTGATTTAGTTCTGGGTTTTACTTGGTTTAGTACTGGGTTAGTTCTGATTTATTCGTGGCCTTGGGCATACCTGGTCTAGACCTGGTATAGTCCTTGAATAGACCTTGTTTAGTTCTGATTAAGTGCACTTTTGTGGGCTGTTTCTGGTCTGTACAAACACTGTCCTAAGAATGCTACACCATTATTATACTTCACTGGAGCCTGGTCCCATTTTAACCCTCCTCCTCCTCTTCTTCTCTTGTTCCTGCATCTCAGAGTCATGGCCGTTCCTGCGACCGTCATCTACTTCACCTGTTACGATCAGCTCAGAGACTTCCTGCGCTTCGGTCTGGGCCTTGAGGGCAGCTACGTCCCCCTGGTGGCCGGGGCGCTCGCCAGACGTAAGGGGAAACACTTTAAAATATAAGAAAATAATAATAATTCAATAAAAGATAAACATGTTGCGGTTGTAAATAGCATATTATCTCTCATTATTAAATATTAGTAGTAGATATTTATGAATTATATTAGTAAAAATAGCTAAATAAATGGGAAATAAGAGTGAATGTGTTTTGAAAAGCTTTTCTAAGTTGCCAAGTAACTTATTCAGTTCTGTTCAGCAAAAATAATTAATTTCAAGTTTATGTTTCAAGTTATTATGTAAGGCAATGAATAAGAAAAAAACAGCAGATTATCTCTCATAATTAAAAGTAAATACTGGCAGTATAGGAAAATAAGACAATGTAAATCTGTCAACTGGACAAAAATATGAGTGAATTATAGTATGTTTCTCTACTCATCCTAACTTAACTTCTTTCGTTCTGGTTAGAAAAAGAAAATAGTTAAAGTTTCAAAATTTTTAAAGCTTCAATTTTTCACAGTTTTTGACATCATGAAAAAATAAATCTTGCAGGTACTGAGCTACGCAAAACTGCCGATTTTTATAAACTGGAATGAACTAGTTATGGTAAAAAGTCACTACTTGTGTTACATAATAAGCTATAAAAGGACATTGTTTTCTTGGCTTGGCCTGAATTACCACTTCAGACATGCCCAGAACAGGCAGTCACGCATAACTATTTGGTATAAGAAATGAATACTTGTGTTATTGTGTTTCTTCTAGTGGGTGGTGTCTCTGTGATCAGCCAAAACTGAACCAAGACTAGACTAATGCAAGACCATAGACTATGGACTCACTAGACCGTGGACTAGACCGTGGACTAGACCGTGGACTAGACCGTGGACTAGACCGTGGACTAGACCGTGGACAAGACCGTGGACTAGACCACTTTGGTAGAAGAAACTAATACTTATGCTATGATCAGCCAAAAGTGATCCAAGACTAGACTAAAGCAAGATAACTAGACTATGGACTTCCTAGGCTGTGGACTAGACCGGGGAGTCACTTTGGTAATTATTAGGTAAAAGAAACTAAATTTCAGTCATTACATAAGTCTCCTCTAGTAGGCGCTGTGTCTGTGTTCAGCCAAAACTGAACCAAGACTAGACTAATGATCGTGGACTAGACCAGGGACTCATTAGGTAACTATTTGGTAAAGAAACTAATACTTGTGTTGTTACATGTGTCTCCTGTAGTGGGCGCTGTGTCGGTGATCAGCCCTCTGGAGCTGGTGCGCACTAAGCTTCAGTCTCGGCAGCTCTCGTACACAGAGCTCAGAGTTTGTATCCGCTCGGCTGTGGCTCAGGACGGACTGCTGTCTCTGTGGAGAGGCTGGGGCCCCACGGTGCTGCGCGACGTGCCATTCTCAGGTAACAGCACCACAAAAGACTCTACCTCTACCTGGCACTGCACAGGGCATTTCCTAGATAGAGACGACCTCACATGACTCCACCTCACAATATCCCAGGAGACGAGGGAGTGGTTAGACCGCTCCAGAAAGTTCCTCTTCTGCTGTGAATGTTTGAATCTGATTATAGTGTCAGCAGAACAAGTAAAAAAAAGGCAAGAGAAAAGCACGGACATCTTCCCTGTTCACAAATGCACAAAACACTTCCCTTCTGCATGTTTTCACAAACAAAACAGTTTGTATTGACCCTAAAATAGGCTGAAGTGCATCTGTCGGTGTCGCCGTGTTTGTTTTGGTTTGTTTAGGCGCTTGGCTTCCACACAAACCTCAGTGTTGTCACATGGTTCGTCCGCTCAATCCAAACACCAGACACACTCCAATATTTATTTATTTATATTTGTGAGTTCACTAATATCGCGAGAATCCATCTTACTGTGCGAGGTTAATAATATTCCACAGTAAGGCATAAAACGTATCCATCTCTGTGAAGAATGTTCCAAAAAAAGTTTTTTTTTGTATATAATTTAATGAGTTTGTTATTCACTTTTCAAGTTCTCCAGCTTAGATTTAAGGGCACTAGAAACAGCGTACACTTAACTTATACAATTAACCTTCCCTCACATGTGTCAACATCCTGCAGCGTTAAATAAATGACCACAAAACAGGAATAACAGACCGATCTGATCATCCAACTGTCTGGAAGCAATGATTGGTAATAATCAATAACAGTGAATATGAAGTACTGAGGAATGCAGAGCTGTGGATGCAAAAGTCAATATGAGGAAAGGCTCAGGCCCTATCTGGAATTCAATAAAAGAGTGAGTCATTGCACTGTTTTGTGGTTAACTGAGAGAAGTGTTTTTGCTTGAAGTAGTTGCAATATACTGTATATTTTTGGGGTATTTTCTGTAGCAATATATCGTAATTAAATTTGCTATCCTAACAGACCCACAGAGATATTATATTAAAGGCACCTGAGTTTTACTGTCTTAAAAATGCAGATGATCCAAAGTTATTCCTCACTTTATGCATTCCAAGCATATTAATTATTCGCTATGATGTTTATAAGAAACCATTGCAGTTTTTAGCCACGAAGATAAAGCAACAAACAACAAGCATGCAAGCAACAAGCATCTTGATGATTACTGGACAATAAAAGTATTTAAATAAATGCAGATAGAAGGCAGCGGAATTATTTTGTACCTCAAGACCGGCTTATACAATAAATATGTAATGGGGCAAGACAAATTTTGCCCAGGGGAAGTTAAGTTCTGGCTTCTGCATGTGTAAACCGTGTGAAAAAGAGAGAGTATAGGATGGCAAGAGGAAAAGAGGGGGCTGAGAAAGCGAGAAATGACAGTGAGTGAGTTTGTAACTGTGTAATATTTTATACTACTTGATTCTCATGACAAATTCACTGTATTTATGGCCTTTTCTACCAATAATCCCACTGCTTTTTTACGAATTGGCTATGAACACTATCAGATTACCGTATTGTTAATCTGTGCTTGTTGTATCTGTCCCTATTCAAATGAACAATAAATAAATACAAAATGGGATACAGGCCCATGAAATTATTGTGCAACATCTCCGTGACCCAGGCTTTTTGTGCCAGATCGCTCATCCTTAACTTATTACAGGAACTGACACAGACAAACGACTGTTATCTACGTACGTTATGTATCTTCCAGTCATAGTCTGTTGCACCTTCGCTCTGTGTTAACATGCCCTTGTCTCTTGCAGCGCTCTACTGGTTTAACTATGAACTGGTGAAGGCCGAGCTGTGTGAGAGATACAGGACTCCTCCGAACTTCTCCATCAGCTTCACTTCAGGGGCCATTTCTGGAGCGGTCAGTAACACTTCAGTCCAGGAAACCAGTTTGTTTATGTAGCTTTAACTGTTATACCAAATTTTCTAATGACAAAACAACATTACAGAAGTGTTTAGTGTTGAATTGAGATGGGGACGTGTAAAATTCCCATTGTTAATTCACAGATATTTAGGCAGGACTGTGTACTCCAGCACAAATATGATCATCAGGGTTAAAAGGCACACCCATATTTTTTATTTTTATTATTATTTCTAGTTTTATTATTATTGTTTATCTTGATTACATCACACTTTTTTCCTTTTTTGCACTAATCTGTCCTGGAGCTACTGTGACTGTTGAATTTCTCCACTGCGAGAAGTCCTATCTTATCTTATCTTACCTTATCTTATCTTATCTTATCTAATCTCATAACAAACAGTCCATCACCTGCTTGTCTCCATGAAGTTCAAAGTTTATTTTCAATTCTTCATACATAGATTATAAATCATATAAAGAATCAAATGGACATTGACATTGTTTTGCCAGAAATGTTCCACAGTTTTTTAAACTTGTCTGTCTTTATGAAGATGAGCAGATAACACAACCAGGCTTGAATATGCTCGTACAAATTCTCTACATACTTCTTATGAACCTGTATCCTCCTTCAAACTTAATAGATTTCTTGTCATTTTCAGATCGCCGCCATTTTGACGCTGCCGTTTGACGTGGTGAAAACTCGGCGACAGATTCAGCTCGGGGAGATGGACTCACTGGGAGGTCTGTTCATTTTATAATTACATAATGTCACATTATGAATGATAAATTACCATATTAATCGAAATCTTGTTTTCCTGTAGTTTTTCCGAGGAAAACCTCATCCACGTGGCAAATTATGAAGGAAATTCAAACCAACTTGGGATACAGAGGCCTTTTTGCTGGTTTGTTACTGTTATGTTATTTTACTGTTAGAGTCCTGATGTCATTGTTAAATTTGTGTCTTTTTAACCAAGAGGCCTCCAGCCAATCCTCTATTAGTAAAAGCAATTGCTTGTCTATTTTCAAGTTGAATCGCTCTGATTAAAAGTTCTCGGACATGTTCATTAATAGTACAATAGTAATAGCCATATTTATTTATTAAAAACAAAACAAATACTTAAAAATATGTACAAGTGCTGTCTTGACTTATAAGTAGTCTATTAGTTGATACAAACTAATATTAAAATTTTGCCATGTGTTCATACTTTTGCAATTCTCAACATATTACAAGTCAAGACTGTAACTTGCTGTTTTGTTTTTGTTTAGGTTTCATGCCGAGGGTGATCAAAGTTGCCCCGGCCTGCGCGGTGATGATCAGCACTTACGAGTTTGGAAAAGCCTTTTTCCAGAAAATGAACCTGGATCAAACTCGCCTGGCAACCTGAAGCTACCGTCTCTTTGTGTCTGAGACGCTGGCTGTTTAACCACCAAAAACCTTCAGAAACTTTCTCTTTTAAAGGAGCTTGAAAGAACTCCTGAATTTTTTTTAAATGGAAACAAAACGAAATAGACGAAGGATCTTGAATTTCAGTGGTCACCTATTGAGACTGTGACTAAAGCTGACCAAGAAAACTGACCAAGCTTGAGCACAAATTGTCAATTGAAATAATATGACAAAAACACACTTCGACAATGAACTTCTTGTGCTCTTCGCTAAACGTTTTTGAAGCTATTGTTTGCGTGGTAATGTAATGTTACCCACTGGACTTGAATCTGCAGGCTTTGGACTTCTTCAGTGAGCCGCCAATGTGGGTGGGAATGTGGGTTTTCATTTTTATAATTTTAGATGTAATTTACTTGAATATGACATGAGGATCTAAAGATGGATTGAAATGACTGCAAGCAAAAAAATTATTCATGTCATGGGTTAGACCAGTGGTTCTCAAACTAAAAAGTACCACCTCAGGAAATGTTTTGTTTTCATTGTAGCATATTTGTCCAAAATGACTAAAAACATGTACATAAGCGTGAGGCCAAGACTACGATTTTGTTGTCTTTTTTTTGTAGAAAACTTATTTGGGCATTTATTAAGTGAGGTCAAAACCAGTGGGATGTTCCTTAAAGCTGTGGTCACACTTGTACTTGTTTGAGCCCAGTTTTTTCCTGACGTAGACTTGATTTGGTCCAATTCCAGCCCTGATTTAGTCCTAGTTTAGTACATGTCTAGTCTAGGTTCCAATTTAGTACTTTTTTTTTTGTGGTTTAAGTATCAATGCACCCTAAAATCTGTCAAAAAAAGCCAGCACTGTTTACTGATGTCCATTTCGGCTTGCTTAACACTGTACTGACCCAAGACTCATTTATGGCAATGTTTCCCAGCCAGGGGTACTTGAATGCTTTCTGTTTCGAGCAAAGTACTTTAATGGACACTTTAAGCCTTAAGAATGCTTTTGGATGGACAATTTGAACATCAGTCGCATTAAAACAAGAAAATATAATTGTAAAAAGGGCTGAACATAGAAACATGTTAAACTAGAACTAAATCTGGACTAATGTTGGACTCAGATCTGTTCTAAAATAATGCAAGAGCTAGAATAAAAGCTAACTAAGCCTTGGACTCCTGGGGGCTCTGGAAAGAGGATTCGGTATCACAGTTTGAGAACCACTGGAGGTTATTCATAATATTATAATGCCTTTTTCGTGCATGACTGCAATGGTCACAATAAGAACTCAAGCTAAATTCAACCTGGGCATAAACTTACATTGTTAAACATTGAATCAAAGACTAGGCTTGTTTCGTGCATGCTATGAAGGCAATTCAATAGACATCATAGCATTTCATAAGAGCCACTTGCTATAGTAGTAGTTATTCAAGGGGGAAAAAGCCATCTTAAACAACGCACAATGCATAGAGAATGAAAAATATATTTTGTTTAATTGTATGTTTGGACTGAATCCACTTCATGTAAATTATTCACAAATCAAAGCTAGTTATTGCTACACTGGATCATAACGCATTGCCTTATAAATGGTCTGTTATCATCAATGTGCCAATAAAAGGAGGCATGAAATAAGTTTGTTTCAGTCTTGGAGCTATACTTGGGGGAAATGGCGACATCTAGTGGTAAAAGAGCGAATTACAAGGCTATGCAACATGAAGTTTAGTTTATAAGAAATGTCAATAAAGGCATAAAAGATAAGCCCAGGGTTGAGTGTAAGAAATAAAAATGTAACTTAGTCTGCGTTGGTTACTAAAATCTCTATCAAATTATCTTTAAACATGTATGTTACAGTTGTGGCAGCTAAAAGAGGACCGAAGCAAGGCCTAAAAAGAATTTCTAACACACAAGAAGACATACTTTATTAATCCCCAGGGAATTTCAGGTTTTGTTGCTGCACACTGTTGCAGGTGATGTTGCTGCAACATTTCCACTGCACGTCTCTCCTTTGTGTTTCAGTCAAAGGCGTCAGGGCAGTTTTAACAGGGCGACTGGTCTGGGGGGGTCAGCAGATCCTGTGTCAGGGCAGTTTGAGGAGAGGAAGAGCCAAAAGTGTCCCTCCTTTGTGTCCTGCAGCATCACAGCAGTTTCCAGGGGAAACCAGATAAACACAAAAGGGAAAACCCCATTCTTACTGTGCTTAACGTCTTATTTGTTGCCACATGTGTTAAAAGCATGTAGCATCTCAAAAGCCATAGCTAGATACTTAGCTAACCTCTTGCACAGTCTCCATAGCTATGAGAAAAACAAACAGTTAATTTTACACAATCCGACAATCCCTTGTGTTTATTCTCTCAAAGTTTTTCTTCTGAAGATCTTCTGCCACACTTACAGCCTGTAGCAACTCAAATATTACTCAGTGAAAACAACAAAAACAACGACAACACAGAATTACCGATTACTATTTTCTGATAAGAGAGTTACTCTTATCTCTTTTCTTAGGGGTACATGGGTGCTTTACTATAACTTTAAAGAAAATGCAAAAGAAATTCTAGTTAAATTTTTCTCCTACTTGAGTTGTACATAAAAGTTTCACCCCTCCCACTGTAAGTAAGAGACAATACTAAAGGATCTGAACATTTGTGTTTCTTGAATGCTCCTTCAGATAATAATTTGTGTTTCTAAAATGTCGCTAATATAACAAGTTTGTGTGTCTAGACTACGTGACCAGATGTCCCTATTTACCCACAGTTCTGGTTTTGAGCCCCGTGTCCCCTGTCCCAGCAGATTTATCCCAAACCACTGATTTATCCCAATTTTATATAAGAAATGTCCCAGGTGCCCCTATTTTTGACACATTTGATACCTGCCAACACTAAAGAGAGGCATAAATTGGAATTTGTTTAGGTAAAATACAGAAAAGCTGCTTAAAAATGACCAAAAATAGGAAAATGTGACTATACTGACTCACATTAGTTCCAGATGCAACCATTTTACTTAATTACGCACTCGTTTCATTATTATCACCAACCAACCCAAACCAGGAACGCCCCAGTTTTTTATTTTGGAAATTGGGGAAAACTTTAGTAGTAGTTTTCTCCTATGTTTACAATGTGTACGATTTATTGGCTTCTCTACCCTCCTCCCAGCTATGACAGGCTCAAGGGTGTGAGATTAAAATAATAAATCATCATTTTCAAAGAACTTGCAATATTGGGCGGTCTGCTTTAAAGTTTGACCTCCTCACTTGGTTAAACAGAGACATCTAATGGTCATACCTGATACTGCAGCCTCCAACTCTCGCGATACTTCCGTGTGTATATATTCAATTGTCGCCCTCTGTCAGGCCTCTTTCAAATCGGACTGGAGACAAAATGGTGAGTGCGCCTTTCGTATCCACCGCATCTGCTGCACCAATCCACTAACCATCCCAATCATCTGACACATTCAACTTATGTACAAGATCCAAAACACTTTAGTCTTAGTATTACTTACGTTACAGCTCGTATTTTATGGCAAATGCAATGTAAATGCTATAATGAATGCGATCTGTGCCTGCACGCCGGCTAGTCACGGCCTAAAATGGCTGCTGAGCTTTATTTTAAGTGTCTGTTGGATTAAAGCTGGATTTATGATGTCTCCTAATTGTTTCGACTCGTAGGATAATGCAGTTGATCTGATTTTACTGTAGAAATGTGAGTTTAAAGTTGTCAAGTAGCCGGTAGCATGCTAACGCGAATTAGCCGCTAGTGCTAAAAGGCAGCTCCACATACGCAACATGTGACATGTCTTCATTGACACATTATTACAGCGGATCATTGGTTTATAGTATTGGCTCCTCTCCACAGTCCCACCGTAAGTTTTCGGCGCCCCGCCACGGATCCCTGGGCTTCCTGCCCCGCAAGAGGAGCCGGCGCCACCGCGGAAAGGCCAAGAGCTTCCCCAAAGATGACCCCAGCAAACCCGTCCACCTCACCGCATTCCTGGGCTACAAGGCCGGCATGACCCACATTGTGCGTGAGGTCGACAGGCCTGGCTCCAGTGAGTAATGAGTCCTTTATTGTTAAAATATAGGTTTATGCGTGTTCAGAGTGTCTGCCTGTGATGAGACTCTCGACGGGCGGACAGAATGGGCTCAGGCCCCTGCTGAATGTCGAGCACTGAGCGCAGTCAAAGCTTCTAAGTCAAAATGATTTACTAATTTACCATTTTGTGACTCTTGCGTCCAAACAATACTACTCGTGAGTTAAACTATGATATTTTCAAAACGAGTCGTGACCTGTATTTTAATGTTGTAGAGTTTTACCTGATGTGCCCTCGGACCAACTTTATCCTTGGTACTTGAGCTGTGCAGATGGTAACTTTTGACGATATCTGACTTGCAGAGGTGAACAAAAAGGAGGTTGTGGAGGCAGTGACGATCGTGGAGACCCCACCCATGATGGTGGTGGGAGTCGTGGGTTATGTGAACACCCCCAGAGGTCTACGCACCTTCAAGACCATCTTCGCCGAGCACATCAGTGACGAGTGCAAGCGCCGCTTCTACCAGAACTGGTGAGTACAGAGTAAAGTGGATTTATGTCATACAGCTGACTGACTGGAGCAGTTAGTTGCCCAGTTCTTCTGAGCAAGTCTAACAGCGGTGGCCCCCTGTGGCAGCTCCTCTCAGGCGTCCCACACCCTGATGAGCTCCGCGCTCCTCTGGCCGGTGGAAAGTGCTTCTTAGAAACCGAGCCATGAGCGGAAACCTGTGCTGATGTAGCCCCTCTGTCCTATGGAGGGGGGCGAGCGGCACTGCACTGAGCCCTTCCTCTGGTCTTTGACTATGAAGGACCTGTGCCAAATTGTGCTTCTGTCCCGCTGTGGAACAGGTACAAATCCAAGAAGAAGGCCTTCACCAAATACTGCAAGAAATGGCAGGATGACGATGGCAAGAAGCAGCTGGAGAAGGACTTTGCCGCAATGAAGAAGTACTGCCAGGTGATCCGCATCATCGCCCACACACAGGTGAGTTTGTGCATCGTACAGTTCTCTCTTCAGTCATGTGGGGTTAAGAGTTCTGTTTGTCTGTGATGAGACCATGGAAATCTGCGTCAGGCATGGCGCCCGAGAACCATGAGGATAATTTCCATGCTGCCTTCCTTCTGAGACTACAGAGCAACTATTGATCAGTATTGGTTCCTTCACCTCTTGATAAAAGATTTGACAAACAAATGGGGGCAGCAATTAACAACATGAATAATATTTATAAGCGTTGCAGATTGTCAGATTACTCTAGTCTGTATTGTCCTTGTATTACGATAATTAATCAGTCATTCCTTAGGCTAATGTTGTAACTAACGTACCTTCCCTGTTTTCAGATGCGCCTGCTGCCCCTGAAGCAGAAGAAGGCTCACCTGATGGAGGTGCAGCTGAACGGCGGCTCCATCGCAGACAAAGTTGATTGGGCCCGTGAGAAGCTGGAGCAGTCCGTCCCCATCACAAATGTGTTTGTGCAGGATGAGATGATTGATGTCATCGGAGTCACCAAGGGTCACGGATACAAGGGTGAGGATTCAACTGGGCATGAAGTTTTTAAGACTAGTTTTCTACTTGAATTGCTTCTTGATGAGCTAAAACATTCCAGTAGTTGGCATTGTTTAAAATCTGTTTACCTGCAGGAAGATTAACATTATAATATAATGTTCTGAAGATACATTTCTAATGCTGTTATAAAGGCTGAATTTTAAGTGGATAAAATCAAATTTTGTGCTCTGAACTAAAATGGTAAAAAAATATATATATATATATATATTCTAGCTGTTGACTTAACTATTGCTCTTATTTCAGGTGTGACCAGCCGTTGGCACACAAAGAAGCTGCCCCGTAAGACTCATCGTGGTCTGCGTAAAGTTGCCTGTATTGGAGCCTGGCATCCAGCTCGTGTGGCCTTCTCTGTGGCCCGTGCCGGTCAGAAGGGCTACCACCACCGCACTGAGATCAACAAGAAGGTAACTGACATCATTTAACTGCAGCTCAGAAGTCTTATTAAATAAAGTGTGTTTTTAAGTCTGCCTGTGATGAGACTCTCGACGGGCGGACAGAATGGGTTTAGGCCCCTGCTGAATGTCGAGCACTGAGCGCAGTTCCAAATGCATTTTTAATTTGGTTAATATGAGCTGAAATTTGGGAAAAATCAGCTCTGAAAAAATGCTACTGCTGTTCTTATTGGTACCCCTCAAAAGCAGAATCAAGTATATTAAACCAATTGGTACAGTTGAGCAAAAGTAAAGAATAAGAAAGGTCTAAAGTTTGTTTCAACTTTACATATGGGTGTGTTATCAATGCAATTAGCACAACTATTAAATTTGATAGCTAAAAAAAATACTTAAAACACACCTAAGGGCTATTAAAACTGCTCATATTGCCACTTTGTGTTTTTTGTTTTTTTAAACATGTATTTGTTTTTAGATCTACAAAATTGGTCAGGGCTACCACCAGAAGGATGGTAAAGTGGTGAAGAACAACGCCTCCACCGAGTACGATCTGTCCAACAAGAGCATCAACCCCCTGGTCAGTCCTGATTTAGATTACAGATGTAGCATGTTTGAAATTTGGCTATAGCTCACTTTAATTTATATTTCAGGGTGGATTTGTTCACTACGGTGAAGTGAGGAACGACTTCGTGATGATCAAGGGCTGTGTGGTCGGAACAAAGAAGAGGGTGCTCACTTTGCGCAAGGTACAAGAACTCGCCTACATGTAGAATTTTCCCAATTAATGAACAAATCTCTGTAGCAAATGATCTTGTGCGGGCACTTTCTATTCAAAGTGTAACAAAAGTTCTGTAAATCTGTCCTTTCTATAGAATTGGATTAATTGTGCATTGCGTTAAAATAAGACCCTATAAACAAGCCTTGCAGAGCTTTATAGGAGCCCCCTCAGTGCTCTAAAGACGAGACCAAAACTAATTTAAACTACAACTAAAGCCATGAATTGCAAACTATAAGCAACAGTGCTGCATAACGTAAGATGAGTATTAATTGTTAAATATAGGAGATGTAATGGAAACAATACAAATTTAAACGGACTAAATATCCAAAATGTCATGGTGAACATAAGAGTACGTTTGCTTGTGCACTAAAATGTTTCCTGGTTTCTCAGTCTCTGCTGGTCCAGTCCAGCCGTCGTGCTCTGGAGAAGATCGACCTCAAGTTCATCGACACCACATCCAAATTCGGACACGGGCGCTTCCAGACCGTGGAGGAGAAAAAGGCGTTCATGGTGAGACTCAAACCATACTACAGTATTCCTAAATCCATAAGTCATGTTCACAATATTCAACTAAAAGCAGATCGTCTTTAAGCCTCCCATTTAGTTAATTTAAACCAAATTGTAGGAAGCTTAACAGTTGGATCTACAGTAGCTAAACCAAACTTGACACCATCTGAGTTTAAAGCTTTTTAAATTATAGCAACACAATAAAGTTGGCATGAAAGGATTTTCTGAAAAGGAAAGTCTGATGGCTCTAGTCTTATTGCACTGTTCGTAACCTGGTTCAGATTTAGTGTGAACTTTGGGTTCCATTCCAGTGCCACATTGAGCTCCAGTGAGGCAGGGGAGCAGTGTATGCATGTGCTGCTCCCTGTTCACTCTCTGGGAACAGGCATTTCAACAAGTATTAAATGAAAAATGTTTAATCATAGAATCTATGCGAGTTAATGACTGGAGAATTGACCCAAAGTTTGGCAGAAGAACATTGTACAAACTAATTCATGCATACAGTTTACTCAAATTTGTAGAAACATTTCAAGGATTTTTCTAAAAGATCTTGTGAATTATTGCAGTTTTCCTAATATGTCGTCGATCTTTGTTTACAGGGACCACTCAAGAAGGACCGCATTGCCAAGGAGGAGACTGCATAAAGTCCTGTTGTATCTCTGCTTCATCCACTGTCACCATCTGGAGAATGTGTATGCAGAGTTTGTTTAATAAAAAAACAGAAAATATTTTGGGTTTCATCCTTTTGACTATAAAAAAAAAAAGGTTTATATGGCTTCAGAAATTGGAATATTGTCACAATTTAAGCTTGGTCACCATCATGGCCTCGCTCTGCTAAACTTTCCAACAAAATGTTCTACAGTGAGTTCTAGGCCATGTCTCCATTCTGTACTCGTTTACTCCTTGATTCCTCTCCTTGATCCTTTTTTCAAGTGTCATTAAGTGGAGTATCAAAAAACAAAATGGAGTAAATGTGAGGGAGGCTTCAGAAATTGAACAAAAAAATCGTTTCAGTTCAATTCAGCACAAATCTGTATCTAGGTCATGTTTGAATCCTTTTTTTTTTTACATCTTAAACTCATTACTCTTGAGTACATTTGAAACTGGAACTTTGATACTTTTCTTAAAGGTGCATTGTAACTTTTCTGGTAGAGGACCTATCAATGCTTTTCTCCATGGAAATACTATTGCTTTGACTTTCACAATGTTATTACACCTTTCTATGTTCATGAAGACTGAACCAGACTAAGTTATAGGTCAGATCTGTGGAGAGGTGACCCCCACTCAGTCATAACGCCTGTTTTTCTAGGTATTTTTGAGCTATAAAACCAGCTGTAATTGAATAAATGTGAAGTAGAGCTGTTTAATGTCATACTGTGGGACATTCCAGGCAGAGCAATGACATAAAAACAAAACGGTGACCAACCCCAACCAAAAAATTACACAATGCACCTTTAAGTAGTTTTTTCATGCTTTTTTTGTTTTGGTATCTACTTTTACTTGTGTAAGAAAATGCCGTTCCACCACTGGTTAAATAGATTTTTATACAGATTCAGTATTCTTCCCCTGACTTTAAATTAATAAATGCAAGATGGATTCATTTAATTTCACTTTTTAGAACATAAGGCTGTAACATCAAGTGCCAGAAAGGTTCCGTAGTGCACCTTTAACACACCTTCTGAATCATCACGTCTCCTCTTTGCAAAAACTCCCAACAATGCAACCTCTTAAACACCTTTGCGTTTAAATATTCAGCCACTTCTGCAGAAACCTGGATTTTCTATGAGGATTCCAAGGCCCCGTTTAAAGCACGTACCTTATTAACCTATAGTCCAGGGACAGTTTGAAGGACAGCCATTCTCCACAAAGCTGCGTTTCAAGAATTATTCTGGACCAAAGCAGTTTTGCAGTCGTTCTGAATGCTCCGGGGGGCTGTTATGTAAAGGACCGGCATAATAAAACCCGGTGGGGGAAGGGACAGGTAGATTTCTCACTTAAATTTTAATTACTCGAGCGCCGGTCCAGGATTAACCCGTGGTATCCGTTTAAATAGTCCTTAAAATGTGCTGAGTGCAGACGTTTTAAATCATAAAAGGTAAAATACAGGACGTAACCTTTTATCAGAGGTGGTAGAGCAGCCAAAATAGCAGCTTTAAAATAGTGGTTCAAGATATTAAATTAGAGGATTAGTAGTAAAATGTAATAGTTTATACGTATTGAAGGAACCTACTCAAACAATGGTCTTATTTATGATTTAAGTTAAAGTTACACTATTTGGGGGTCTGTCACCTGCTTGTTTCTATGGATTTGTCATTGCTCTGCCTGAAATGTCCCCCAGTATGACATTAAACAGCTCTACTTTACATTTATTCAATTATAGGTGGTTTTATTGCTCAAAATGCCTCGACAAACAGATATTCTGACTGTGAGCGGGGTCGCCTCTCCACAGATCTGAACTGTAACTTAGTCTGGTTTTGTTTCCATGAAGATTCACCGCAAAAAAATAAATCTAGTCATGTTAAGATCGGTTGAATTAAGAAAGTTTTATCGTGATTTCAATGTTTTTATTTGTCAGTCAAGCATGCGAAAGAAACATGACAGAACGAAATGTGCCCAGTGACCAAGACAGATAAAAAAACAATAATAAATAATATTTAAATAGCAATATTAATAGTACATCAAGAGCATTTAGCAGTTTCGACAGACAAGTACAAGTAAAATGTGTGGCAAGATGGAGAGGCAAGTAAAATGATCTGCCAGTGGAATAAGACTTTTTCTACTTTAAATATCAAAATACATCTTGCTGCGCTTAAAATAAGAAACAAAATCACATGCTGCTTGAATAAATAAAAATAAAAACATTTATTCCACTGGCAGATCATTTTACTTGTCAGGTTGAATCAGCACAAATAAAGTAAAATGTTCTTAACTTCATTTAACTTACCTAGATATTGTTTTTTAGCAGTGTAGAAATGTTTAATGCCAAAAATGTGTAAAAACGTCTCCATGGAAAAAAGCATCTGACAAACTCTCCACCAGAAAAGTTACACAATGCACCTTTAAGGAATCTATTATTCAAGCAACAGTCTTGTTATTTATAATTAAAGGTAAAGAAACTGTAAAGGAATTATATGTAGACAATGAAAAAAGAACCTGTGTTGCCGGTGCCTGAACCTGCACTACGAATTTATCTGACCAGGATTTTAAAACTTATATCAGGTTCTTCATCTTGTTTTCAGATTTATTATCGACTGACTCGTTCTGAATTGATTGTGTAATCTTAAAAATGGTCAGAAAAACTTAAATTTAGGCAGTAAATGTTTAAAAGAAGCTACAATCCATTTACCATAGTTTTCCCCTGCGGCTTTTCACTTGTTTTTAGATTCAGTGATACAGATTTGCTTTATACTCGAGTATGTTTATCTAAAAATAAAATTTAGCATCCATAAACTTATCTCCAGCCCATGAACACTTACAGACTGCTTCATTCTTGTCTAGAGGTCGTTTATTTTAAGATAATTTGTCAGATAATTTCCATCCATCCACCTTCTCCCGCTTAATCCAGCTGTGTTGCGGGGACAGCTGCCCAATCCTCATAGCACCTCACCCCCCTATGAACCCCTCTGTGAGTGGAGCCCACAGGAGGGTGGATCATGGTCCTTGATGTTAGTTCAGGTGCTGCATGTTTTGGGTTGATGGGGGAAACCGGAGCACCCAGAGGAAACCCATCCAGACACGGGGAGAACATGCAAACTCCACACAGAAAGTCCCGGGCGACACGGGGATCGAATCCGCAACCTTCTTGCACAGATAATTTCAGTACTTTTAAGTCTTTTCTGAATAAATTTAAGTGTTTCTATCTTAAATTTTCAATCCAATCCACTTTTTATATAACACATTTCATAGCAGTTTCCAAAGTGCCTCACAATATAAATAAAACATATCCAATAGAAATAAAAATAAAGCTCTATTTGCCTCCACTAGTCCTCGTAAAAACAATAAAACTAGGAAAATCAAATAAGAGCAAGAATATACATAAAATAATAAAAAGGTAAAATAAAAACATTAAAATAAATAAAAGACACAGAGGACCAAACTTTGACCAAGGCTTTTTGCAGTGTGCAGACAGAGGACACATACAGTTTGTCTCATTCTCAGTTCATGTTCAGGCCTCATGTGGAAGCTCAGAACCTCCAGAATTCCCTCCCTGAGCTGCAGAGGCTGCACTAGCACTGACTCATATTTGGCTGCAGGCGCTGGGGTTTAGCTGGTGAGAATTCAGATCAGACAGCGGCATTTTAGGTTTAAACCATCTGGATTTTAGCACTGAAACTGGCAACACAAATGAGAAACTCACATGAGGCTCATTCTGCTTTACAATTAGGAACCATCGCACCAAATTATAATAACTTCCCCATCACGTCCAGTGTTTTTGTAATTAAGAATAACTCAGCATCCCACCCTGTTTTTTATGGTCTATTTTGTAGTACTTTTCCTAGTTTTGTTTTTGTAAGTTATTCTTATGTTTTTGGATATTTTAAGGTTCTTTTTTGTGGCGCCCATTTCCGGCAAAGTCATAACAATTACAGTTCTTATCAGTAAGAGCTTTATTTGATTTGAACAGTTAGGTCATGTTTATTTATTTATTTAAAAAATCAAAATCGCATGGTTCCATTAAGATAATAGTTTTAAACAGAAATAGAGACTGAAAGATTAACTAGTAAAAATTATATATATATATATATATATATATATATATATATATATATATATATATATATATTATGCTATAGTTTTGTTATTTCATTCACAAAAGATTTCCTCCAAAGGCCAACAGGGTCAATTTAATCATTGCTCTGCCTGAAATGTTCCCCAGTATGACATTAAACAGCTCTACTTTACATTTATTTAATTATAGCTGGTTTTATTGCTCAAAATGCCTCAACAAACAGGTATTCTGACTGTGGGCGGGGTCGCCTCTCCACAGATCTGACCTGTAACTTGGTCTGGTTTTGTTTCCATGAAGATTCACCGTAAAAAAAAAAAGAGAAAAAAAATCTAGTCGACTACAGGTTCAATTTAATCACTGAACAGAAACCTTTTTTTCTTTAATATAATTTTTACCTTTTTTTTTTGTAATTTTATCATCTGTAAAAACACAACTCCAGGTCTGTTTGTGACGAGGAAACATTACTAAAACGACCTGAAGCAAAAAGATTTATTGCAATATATATTTTTTGTGATTTTCTATCTATTTGGAGGTAAATTACCTCAGCATTTCGATTTTGTTCATTTTACAACATGTCCTCTGTTAAAAAAGATGTTATTATTAAAAAGCTATGGAAAGTTCTGTTCCTGCTGCTCACTGGTAGAGGGCGCTGTTCTACCGCAGTACTGATAAACCATGGTTCAGTGCCCCAGATTGCCTCTAACTGCCCCGCTGTCCTCTCTCTGTCCTGAGTCGCGGTGAAGGGAAGGGTCCTGGAGGTGATGCCTTCATGGTCCTGTACATCTGCTCCTGCTGCCCCTGAACGCACCGCCTCACCTCATCAGCTCAGCCCTCTGTCATCTGCCCCACAGCTCCTATAGGGGAGGGGGAGTTACATTTAGAGTAGATTCTACTCATAAAACAGGTTTAAATGCATTAGAAATATACGGTTTATTTTATATGTGCCACTGTAAGTTGAGAACAATCTTGTATCGTTATCATTATAGGTACATTTGATGAAAAATTAACTCTTGTGAGCTTTAAGCCCTGTTATAATGTTGTTACCTCCTCAAAGTGTTTTGTTTCATTCACATATTTTTAAGTAAAGCATTATTACTCTGTGTACATCTCCAAAGCTCAAAATGCTCTGTTCCACCCATAGGCCGTAAGTCAAATTAGCCACTACCTTTTACCTTTTGTTAAGTAGAGATGGGCAAATCCAGGGCAGTAAAGGTGTGTGGAGTTTAAAAACACAGTGGAGCACTTCCCGTATGACCACATGACATCAAGGTTCAGTTTGAGAGAAGAATTCGGCCTAAATCTACAGGGTTTGTGTGATAAACATGTGAGAATGAAACAAAACACAACTCCAGCTCTGTTTGGGATGAGAAAACATTATAACTATATAATATAGAACTGAAAATAATACAATATAGTAATATAGAACCTTAAGTTGTAAAAAGGGACATGTTTTGATTAAATCAGGTGACTGTACACAGCTAATATATGTGTAGAGTTGCCAAAAACACTCAAATAAGATTAAAAATTAACTATTACTACTAAGTACTAACACTAAGAATGAGTGAAGAGTGTAAGAACATATAAGGTAATTCAAGTAACAGTTTAAACTTTTAGCATTACATCTGTTTTAAGATCTATAATATAATTGGACCCATACATGTTTAAATAAAACACAAATATAAGTATTTCCAACAGCAGACTGAAGAATTAAATAATAATAATAATTTATAAAGTACTTTTAAAAACAAGGTTTATAAAGTGCTGTACAAGGAGCAATGAACAATACAAAACACATAAAAATAGCATAAAACAATGTCAATAATACAACAAATCATTAATTCTAATAAATAAATAAATAAATAAATAAAAAGAGAATAAAAAGAAGTAGGTAATAAAAAAATAACACGTCATATCATATCTGGATATAGGAGCAGGAAACTGACATTTTCAAATAGTTTAATATTGTCAACAGATAAAACTTTTGTCACTCGTAGACGCAAAGTTTTACTCAAATATAAGTTAAAGCTGCACTATGTAACTTTTTGGTTGAGGGTCCGTCACCTGCTGGTTTCAGGAATGTTCCACAGTGTGATGTGATGGAAATGTGTTTATATTGTGGAAAGATTTCTCTCAGTCTGTCTTTGTGTAAATGAATGTGATTTCTAACATAGACCAGACCAGTCATTAGTGTAAAGTGAAAAGGCTCAACAGACACAACTGTCTCCACCTTCAGGAAACTGTCTTACCTGTTCTCAAATGTAAGATGATTAGCACAAATCTGTGAAACAACTCTCTGCTTTGACACTGTATGCATGTAACTTATATTTCTGCATAATTAATAAGAGCTCAGATGCTCTGGGGGGAGATGGAGAGAAGAGATGACTGGAGAGAGGAGACACATATCTGCTGTAACAAGAAGAATAAACCTTTGTCTGTACTCCAAAAAACTCATCGGGCTTTGCTAAATGAATTATTTATCATCACGAGATATGTAACCCTTGCCATCTAGCGTTACCCTTGCCTGATTAGTGCTCCTCCCTGATTTGCTCATCTTCTACTGGCTGAATGATAAAGATCCGGAGCAGCTCTGTACCTGTCTGCTCCTCTGCCCCTCCCACTCCACTCCCACTGTGTCTGTGCAACTGGCGTCTGGACTGGTCCCGAGCTGAGCGGCTTCTACAAGGCTTAAAACCTTATTTACAGAGTCTTTAACTTACGACTCAATGGTCAGGTTTTTGGATTGGACTCTGAATATTGAACTCTTCTCTGATGGCGAGCTGGTAGGATAGAACTTGTTTTTTCCGTCTTTTACCTGCGGTCCTTGGGTTACACAAACTACGCGAACCAAACTGGATTACAATTGCAGTTCTACCCGAACCGATCTAAATCCTAACAAAGCAATGAACTGAACTCTTTCAAAGTCAAAACTTTGCAAAAAATGAACTCTCTTAAGGTCAAAATACTAGACCAGTCAAAGATCTATTTTGTTTATCTAATTTTTTTTTTTTTTTTTTGGTACCCCTATGAACTAACATCAAGGACCATGTTGTCCACCCTCCTGTGGGCTCACCACCTGCAGAGGGGTTCATAGGGGGGGTCAGGTGCTATGAGTATTGGGCAGCACGCTGCCCCCGCGACCCAGCCGGATTAAGCGGGAGAAGATGGATGGATGGATGGATGGATAATTTTTTTTGGTTATTTGTTTATCCTTGTTTAATTAAATAATTGTTTTCTCTTTACTTGCTTTACTGCCTACATTTTTTTTGAGAATTTATTACAAATATATCTCAAATTTAAATCTAAACCTTTGTCATTTGTCATTATTACATAATTTTTTCCACACTATGACATTAAACAGCTCTACTTTACATTTATTCAATCACAAGTGGTTTTATAGCTCAAAACACCTAGAAAAGCAGGTGTTCTGACCGTGAGTGGGGTCGCCTCTCCACAGATCTGACCTTTAACCTTGGTCTGGTTTGCTCTCCATGAAGATTGAAAGGTTTAATACTGATACTGTGAAACATTTCAGTCAAAGCAATAACATCTCCACAGAGAAAAGCATTTGACGGATCCTCCACCAGAACAGTTACACAATGCACCGTTAACTATTGCTTAATATACAAAAACATGCACAAAAAACTGCTGTAGTTATGATAAAAAACCTGTCCAAACGTAATTAAACACACAGGGTTTTTAATGAAGTGGTGAATATTCAAACAGATTACCTCCTCTTCCCGCAGTGACAGCACCAGGCCCCGTCCCCCTGTCAGTGCGCCCCCTACAGGACGTCCGGACCGCCTCACGCTGCCAGCACTCACCTCTGTCTCTCATCAATCACAGAGTTGGCCAGGACTCCGTGTCCCAGCATGCACTCTGGTCCTCCTCCTGGCTCCTGTCCCACCACAGCTGCTCTGGCTCTTCGGCACAGGTAACAGCCCCCAGCACGTTCACTGAGTTTAGCAACAAGATTTGAGTTTTCTGTGTAATGTCCTCATTAATCTGGAATATTTTTTACACTTTTGGCATTTTTAATTTCCTTGTTATGGATCGAATAACTGAAATAATGTATTGTGCCTGTCCCCATATAAATGTTATGGCTTTGGAACGTTCCACAGAATTAAACTGATTTATCTTTTTTACATCATTTATTCATTTACAGGGGTTTTTATTTATTTATTTTATTACATTTTATACAAAAAAAGTTTCGTAATGCACATTTTGTAGAATGTCCAAATAGTGTGAGTGAAATAATGAAAAAGTAGGGAGTTTGTTTTTATTGCAGCAAAGGAGTCAAATTCATAGTGGATATAGATCTGCAAAATGAATTATACAGCTAAGAATTCAATCTTTAAAGTTGAACTCCAGCACGTTTGAAGCTAAAGTCCGTAGCTACAGGTGGTCGAATACTGTCAGAAGCCAAAAAACGGCACAGATCAGTGTTGCCTCGGTGGAGATCTCACTGTGGCAGTGAGTCTGTCAAGACAACAAACTAGTGTAGTGATGGGGGCAAGTTCTTAACTTCCATGTAAAACACCAATTTGCTTCACACTGAAGAAGCTTAACACCACTTTAACCCATCTTACAACAGCCACGAGTCTAACAAACAAAACACTCTGCCTGGTTCACACATTAGTGTCTGGAAACGTTAGAAAACAACTTTATAAGCAGGAAGTTAAGAACTTGCCCCCATCACTACACTAGTTTGTTGCCTTGACAGACTCACTGCCACAGCGAGATCTCTGCCAAGGCAACACTGATCTGTGCCGTTTTTTGGCTTCTGACAGAATTCGACCACCTCTAGCAATAAACTTTAGCTTTAGCTTAGCTGGAGTTCAACTTTAAGGTTTCTTTTAAAATCTCTGGTAAATTACGTTTCTTACCTTTCAATTCTGCTGCTTAATTCAGACCATAACACATTTAAGATAGTTGGTTTTGCAGTTCCAACTTGCCCTGCAGGTAACACCAATTTCTGCATTACTGTTATGATGGATTGCTCCGTTCACACATTTACACATAACTGGAACTAAACTTGGATTAAACCTAGACTAAACCAGGACTAAACCACAACTGGATTAAACCAAGTCTTCACAAGGAAAACTAAACCAAAATCAAACCATGACAAGTGTGAACAAAAAACTCAGACATTTTGAGGACAAT
The DNA here is from genome assembly GCA_034769755.1 of Odontamblyopus lacepedii. NCBI lineage: Eukaryota > Metazoa > Chordata > Actinopteri > Gobiiformes > Gobiidae > Odontamblyopus > Odontamblyopus lacepedii. The sequence continues at coordinate 10,717,763 of CM068351.1, forward strand.
TCTAATTCCGTACTCCAGATATTCCAGGTAAACCAAGAACAGCTCCATGGAGAAAAGCAAAGGATGGGGCTACAAAAAAGTGACTTAGTGCAGCTTTAAAGGACCATTATCTGAAGTTTAAAATGCATTTGTCATTGCAACAGAAGCATAGTGGATAATAGGGCTGCAAAATGAATAATAAAACTTGTAAAACTGTACTCATATCACGATAAATTCAACATCTTAATCCATATAACTGTTGTTTTTGCAGTTCCAAGTGCCCCTGCAGGTCGCACCAATACCTGTTTACTGTTGTAAAGCATCGCTACGTTCACACCAGGACTAAACCAGGACTATAAAACTGGACCTGGACCTGAAACTCATGTATATATTTGTTCATAGTCTTATAACAGGTGGACCACATGCAAGCCTATATATTTTCATATGTTAAATCTTGTATCATTATTCACAGAAAATAAAAAAAATTGAAACTAAACTAACTAACTAAAACGAAACTAACTGACTAAACCTGTATTAGAACTGGACTAAACCAGATCTTCATTTGGATTATGACTAAAATCAATCCAGGACAAGTGTGAACTTTCCGGGTGACATTTTGAGGACTTTTCACTACAGCAAAGACATAATATTTGGTTTTACATGGTTAATTACTATGACAACAGTTGAAATTTCCAAACGTCCTCAAAACCATGTACATTTACAAATAATTCTATAACAGGTGGACTACACGTGGGCCTGTATATTTGCACGTGTTAAATCTTGCATCTTTAATCACACAAAATTGCAACTAAACCAGGACTAAACCAGGACTAAACCAGGACTAAACCAGGATGAGACCTGGACAAAACCAAATCTTTATCCGGACAACAAAAGATCAAACAAGGACAAGTGTGAACAAAAAACTCCTGTTTATAGGCGACATTTTAAGGACTTTTCACTACAGCAAAGACATAATATTTGGTTTTACATTGTTAATTTTGTTAATTACTATGACAACAGTCTAAAGGAAAAAAGAAATTGGAACTGAACCAAGACTAAACCCGGACTAGATGTGGACAAAACCAAATCACACTTTAAATCTTTAATCACACAAATTGAATCTAAACCAGGATTAAACCAGGACTAAACCAGGACTCAACCAGGACCAAACCAGGACTAAACCAGGACTATAAAACTGAACCAGGACGACAAAACTAAGCTCAAACCAGCTTTGAAAAACTCTCATACAATTTCTCCTATTTGGGTTTCAGTTTCCTGTTTATACATTTTAAGAACCATTTTGTTTTACATTGTTAACTGCTATGGCAACAGTTCACATTTCCCATCATTCTCAAACCCATGCACATGTACTCTTATAACAACTAAACCAGGACTAGAACTGGACTAAACCAAGTCTTCATCAGTACAACAAAAGATCAAACCAAACCAAACAAAATATGAACTAACAACGCTCCTGTATGGATTTCAGCTTCCTGTTTCATTCCATTACATTTTGACATTTTAACAGGTAAATTTCCCATCATTCTTACACCCAGGGATAAACATCCCTGGGTGTAAGAATGATGTCCAAATTTCCCAACCTCCTCAACCCCGCGTACATTTTAGTCTTATAACAGGTGGACTACGCGTGAGCCCGTGTATTTCCACGCGTTAAATCGTGCCTCTTTTCCCCGCTCTTGCTCGTGTTTTGCTCAGCGTGCGTGAAGGGCAGTGGGTGTATTATTGAGCTGGCTGTTCCTCCCGGGCCTGGCTCACTGCAGCACTGTCCCATCAGTATGCGAGGCCCGTCTGTGGACACCGCGTTCCCGTAGTGTGCCGCGCTGTGGAGGAGCGCACGGCCGCACTCCTAAACTACCGCGCGTCGGACAGCAGAGGGCGCTGCCTGGCTCCGAAATGCACTTCGATTTTTATTTTTTTATTTTATACTTATATAGCGTCCCCGGAGCACTTTGAATGAATGCTTTTTCTTTTTTTCTTTTTTTTTTTCTTGCCTGGTAAAATAAAGATTAGGTCTTCATAATTACGCTCCCAGGTCAGCCTAGAAAAAGCAATTTCGATCTCACTGGGGTTTTCACCTGGTTAAATAAAGGTTATTAAAAGAAAATAAATAGCTTTACTAAATTTTTAAAACAATTTTGACCTCCTGAGTCCAATTCAATTCTCTTTAGTCTAATATTAAAGGTCCCATATTATGTTACGCCATTTTCTGATCTATGTTATAATGTTGTTTTCTCATTACAAACAGACCCGGAGTTGTGTTTTGGTTTATTGACACATGTTTAACGCACAAATGCTGCATATTTAGGCTTTTCTCTTAAACTGAAAACTCTCTATTCCACCTTGTGATGTCAAATGGTGATACAGGAAGCGCTCCACTGTGTTTTAAACTCTATACACGTTCACTTGAATCATTTAGATAATTTTAGACCTGGAATTGCCAATCTGTGCTGAATTAAATGTAAAAAGTAGCTGTTGACTTCAAAACTACTGCTTCATGACATCACAAGTTGGAACAGAGCATTTTGACCTTTGGAGATCTCGACAAACGTGTGAATGAAACAAAACACAACTCCGGGTATGTTTTTGAGAAGGTAACAACATTATAACATGGATTAAAGGAGTACATTTTGTGCAATATAGGACCTTAATCATACCTAACCTTAAAGGGACAGTTCGGAATGTTGGATAAAGGGCCTCATTTCCTTGTGAGCCAGAGTGTTGGAGATGTGTGGAGACACTTTTTAAAATATTCCATCCAGTCCTTGTATTTGCAGAGGTTGCTGGTGCTAGGTTAGTGCATGTCAATGGCCATAGTCGTCCTGCCACTAAAAACAGTCTTACCCACTCCACAGTGCACCTGAGGTAAAACTATTATAACTCCAGACTGTCAGTGTAAATGTCTGTGTCCATAGAATAATGTTTGAAATAAAACTAACCTTGCATCGCATGAATCGTCGCACGTTGAGGGACTATTTTCTCATATATCAGTCCGCCTCTGCCGAGCATTCTATCAGGAAGTACAACTTGCTGCTGCTGCTCAGACATAAATCCTTCAAATGCAAGTTTGATTTTACTTCTAAAATGATTCTCTCGACACAGACATTATAATTATTTACTATACTAATTTATTATAATAGTTTTGCCTCAGGTGCTCTGTGGAGTGGATGAGACTGTTTTTAGTGGCAGGACAACTATGGCCATTGACATGCACTAGCCTAGCACCAGCAACCTTTCCAAATACAAGGACGGGATGGAAGATTTAAAAAAGTGTCTCCACACGTCTCCAACACTCTGGATCACGAGGAAATGAGGCCCTATGTCCAAAATTCCCAACTGTCCCTTTAAATGTGCTTCTTATCAGCACTGTAATATACATTTTGTCTGGTTTACTTTATAATACATAAGCCACTTCTGTTTTCAGTTTCTATATGCATGATGTCAGGAGTCAGTATTTATTCATCAATAATATAGTACTTTTTTGATTTACAATTTGCGAATCAGATCGTTTACTCAGTAACAAGAGCAGTAAACATGCCTTCCACACCAAAACAGACTCATCTCAGAGACTCTACACAGACCGGCCTTTGTTTTGGAGGTGCCGTGTTGACATTGTGGGTCCTTTGGGTGCTGTGGAGTTGCTTGGATCAGCGCAGAGAGATGTCATTTCTCTGAGTCGGTGTCTGCTCTGTGATTTTACCCTCCTCTTTTTTTCGAGCACGTTTCAGCTCTGCCCGACCCCAAAGCGACCCGAGGTCAGAGCTGTCAGCAACACGACCGTCAAAACAGCAACGTTATGTTTGGTTTATTCTACAGGGTAATATGACTGGTTTGCTTATAGTGATGCTTGGGGGTGTGATGCTAACTGTAGGTATGCTCTGTCTGCGGCTTTGTTAGACTTTAATCTGAGTTTTAATTCTTCACAATCTGAACAGAAAGAACTACAACAGATTGGATGATTTTTACGGTTAAACAAGTCCCTGTCAAATAACATTACACTTAGTCACTCTCACCTTTTTAGTGAAAATCAAACACTTTTAAACTTTACTATGAAAGTTTATTGACTACAGGCTCCTAAAAATGTGTTGTTTAAATCAGTTTTGCATTTGTTTTGTATATGAGTTTTCAGGCAATCTAAAAATGAGGATGGTTGCAATAGCGATAAACAATTAAATCGGCTCATACAAAACCTATCCTTTTAAATGGAAGTCCTCAAAATGTTGCATCTAACATTAAAATAAGTTATTTGTAAGTTTGTTTATATGTTACTTTTTGGTAGAGGGTCCACCACCTGCTTGTCTCTGTGGAGATGTTATTGCTTTGTTAATGCCATATTGAGAAACATTTCAGGTAAACCCACCATAAGAGTGAGTGAGTGTGATTTTTAGTGCTCCAAAAATGTACATATTGTCAAGGTAATTAAATATCTATTAAGAATACGGGAAAAGTGTTGCATAAACTAAAACCATTTCAGATGTAGAATATTCTAAAGAAAATGTAAATTAAATAAGTTTTCCTCAAAGTCAAGAACAAACAGAACTAGATTTGAACCAGGTCTAGATCAGGACTAAACCAGGTCTAGACCAGGACTAAACCAGGTCTAGACCAGGACTAAACCAGGTCTAGACCAGGTTTAAACCAGAACTAAACTAGGACTACACCAGGACTAAACCAGAACTAAATCAGGTCTAAACCAAGTCTATACCAGGTCTAAACCAGGTCTAAACCAGGTTGAAACCATATCTAAACCAGGTTTAAACCAAGTCTAAATCAAGACTAAACCAGGACTAAAACAGGTCTAAACCAGGTCTATACCAGGTCTAAAGCAGGTCTATACCAGGTCTAGAGCGGGTCTAAACCAGGTCTATACCAGGTCTAAAGCAGGTCTAAATTAGGCCTAAAGCAAGTCTATACCAGGTCTACACCAGGTCGAAACCAGGTCTATACCAGGTCTATACCAGGTCTAGAGCGGGTCTATACCAGGTCTACACCAGGTCTAAACCAGGTCTATACCAGGTCTAAAGCAGGTCTAAAGCAGGTCTATACCAGGTCTAGAGCAGGTCTAAACCAGGTCTATACCAGGTCTAAAGCAGGTCTATACCAGGTCTATACCAGGTCTACACCAGGTCTATACCAGGTCTAAAGCAGGTCTATACCAGGTCTACACCAGGTCTAAAACAGCTCTATACCAGGTCTAAAGCAGGTCTATACCAGGTCTAGAGCGGGTCTAAATTAGGTCTAAAGCAAGTCTATACCAGGTCTACACCAGGTCTAAACCAGGTCTATACCAGGTCTATACCAGGTCTAGAGCGGGTCTATACCAGGTCTACACCAGGTCTAAACCAGGTCTATACCAGGTCTATACCAGGTCTAGAGCGGGTCTAAACCAGGTCTATACCAGGTCTACACCAGGTCTAAAACAGGTCTATACCAGGTCTAAAACAGGTCTATACCAGGTCTAAAACAGGTCCATACCAGGTCTAAAGCAGGTCTATACCAGGTCTAAAACAGATCTATACCAGGTCTAAAACAGATCTATACCAGGTCTAAAACAGGTCTATACCAGGTCTAAAACAGATCTATACCAGGTCTAAAACAGATCTATACCAGGTCTAAAACAGATCTATACCAGGTCTAAAGCAGGTCTATACCAGGTCTAAAGCAGGTCTATACCAGGGCTAAAGCAGGTCTATACCAGGTCTAAAGCAGGTCTATACCAGGTCTAAAGCGAACCTTAACCAGGTCTATACCAAGTCTTTACCAGGTGTATACCAAATCTATACCAGGTCTACAGCAGGTCTATACCAGGTCTAAAATAGATCTAAATCAGGTCTACACCAGGTCTAAAGCAAGTCTATACCAGGTCTACACCAGGTCTACAGCAGGTCTATACCAGGTCTACACCAGGTCTACAGCAGGTCTATACCAGGTCTACAGCAGGTCTAAACCAAGTCTACACCAGGTCTAGACCAGGTCCGTAGTCTGCGTTAATCCAGTCAGAGGGTCTGCAGAGGTCAGCGGGAGGTCGTTGCTGGTTTGTTGGAGCTTATGTAACTCTCAGATGTGAAGCTGCTGCTGTGGTGAAGTTGCTGGGCCACACGGGGGCGCTGTGCTCCCTCAGGCCTCCCCCCTACTGTGTCCCACCCCAGACACTCACCAGCGGGACGCACCGACTCTGATCACCGCAGCAGGGATGGACAGATCAAGGAGGGAGGGCGGGGGTGGAGGGACAGAGGAGAAGGGAGGAGAGAGAGGTGAAGAGGGGGAAGTGAGAGAGGAAGAGAAAGAGGAGAAGGTAAAGGAGAGAGAGAAAGAGGAGGGGAGGTGTATAGAGGGGGGGGGGGGGTGAAAGAGTGGGAGAGAGAGATGGAAAGTTGAGAGAAAGAGGAAAGGGGGTGGAAGAAAGGATAGAGAGATGGCGTGCAGAGAAAGAGGGGATAGTGAGAGAAGGAGAGAAAGAGGAGGGGAAGAGGGAAAGGGAGAGGCCGAAGGAAAGAGAGTTGGGGAGGACGAGAAAGAGGAAAGGGGGTGGAAGAGAGGAGAGAGAAAAAGAGGATGGGGAGAGGGAAAGGAAGAGAGAGTGGGAGAGACAGAAGGAGACAGAGATGGAGAGAAAGAGGAAAGAGGGTGGTAAAAAAGAAAGTAAAAAAGAGAAAGAGGGAAAGGTAGAGGAGAGAGGAAAGGTGTATAAAAAGAGGGGGAGTGAGAGAGGGACAGAAAGAGAAGAGACGGTGGAAGAGAGGAAAAAGAGAAAGGGGGGGAAGAGGCAAAGGAAGAGAAAGAGTGTGAAAGACAAAAGGAGACAGAGATGGAGAGGGAAGAAAGAAGGGGGAAAGACAGGAAGAGGAGGGAGAGTGAGGGAGAGAGAGATGAGGAAAGGACTAGAAAAAAAGAGGGAGAATGATGAGAGAAAGAAAGAAGCAAAGGGAGGAGAGAGAGGGGAGCGGTATATAGAAAGAGGGAGATAAAGAGGAAAGACAGACAGAGGAAAGAGGAAAGGAAGTGGGAAAGGAAGAGAAAGAGTGGGAGAGAGAGATGGAGAGGAAGAGAAAGAGGAAAGTGGGTGGAAGAAAGGAAAGAGAGAGAATGAGGAGGGGAAGAGAGAAAGGGAGAGAAAGCGTGAGAAGGACAGAAAGATGGGGGAAGAAGAGGAGGGAGAAAGAGAGGGAGAGTAAGAGAAAGAGGAGGGGGGCTGGGGAGAGAAAAAGATGGCGAAAGGAATAAGAAGAGAGAGGGAGAATGATGAGGCAAAGAAAGAGATGAGAGATGGGAGATGGGAGAGTGAGGAAGATGAGTGAATATAGAATAATAGAATAATGGGGGTAGAGAGGGATAGAGAATGGAAAAAGAGAGAAAGAGGAGAGAGAGGAAGAGAAAGAGAATGGATGGATACAGAGAGAGAGAGAGAGAGAGAGACTATATTGAAAATGCACCAACAAGTGACAACCCAGATTTATCCAGGGTCATTTTCCTGTGACCCACTATTTTACTGCGGCTGTTATCAGGATTGATTTAGTCAATCTCAGACTATGTAACAGGTAAAGCGACACTGCTAACATGTGAAACTGTAGACCTCTTTTGGTATTTGTCCTTTTAAATTTAAAGTATTTTAGTAAGTTTTAGTCCTAATTTTGTTGGAAATATACTGTAGTTCTAGTTTAAACCTGGTTTTGTCCTGGTTTAGTTCCGTTTTTAAACCTTGTTCATTATTTGGTCTGTCTACATTGCTTAACAAATTTATTAGACCACCAGTATGCAGTGTATTTCTGTTTACCAAAATATCTTTTTATGTTTCTATAATGGTTAATCCGCCAGTACATGCAAGATCTTTTTGTCAAAACGATATCTTTAATGCTAAAAAATAACTATTGTTGCTGTCCATAAATTTTCAAGTTTGTTTTCCAAAAATGACACCAAAGTCTCATCCAAACCAAGTCTCTGGGAACAGATAAAAACTATTTGGAACTCAAGAACAAAAGAGACTTTCCAAAAAAAATTCAGCAAGAATGCAGCTGTTATCCCAGCCAAAGATGCTCACACAAAATATTCAAATTTTTGGTTATTATTTGTCAACAACAGGACTATTTTAAGCTTTGGATAAACTATGAAGTTATTTATGTTTTCTTGTTTTCATGAGAGGTGGTTTAATAAATTTGTTAAGCGCTGTATATTCACAAATCGGTTTGGTTCAAGCAATTTCCCACTGAGGTGAAGCTTGCGGCTTCAATTCCCAAATCTCACCAGCGCTGTTGTTGTGCCCTTGAGCACGCCTTGCTTCTAGTACACAGTGGTACAGAAAACATAGGGGAAAAAAGGTAGGAAAAGGTAGAAAAACGCTATACGGATTTGTCTAGAACTGGTTCGTCTGCAATTATTTTAACATAATTTAACCTTGTTTTTAAAGATGGATTATGTTACTTTTAAGGTGAATGGTCTGCCACCTGCTTGTTTCTATGGAGATGCCTGAAATATTCCACCATATGGCATTAAATTGATCTATCGTGCGTTTATTATTTTATTACTTTTTTATTGGCAAATGTGGAGAGGCATGTCCGCTCAGTGCAGGCTTGCCTCTCCACACATCTGACCTGTAACTCGGCACGGTGGGCGTAACCAACTTGTCTCCATGGATATACTGTACATTTAATGCTATACTGTGGAACATTTCAGGCAAAACAATGACACCCCTAAGGCAGACCCGTCACCAGAAAAGTGATATAGTGCATCTTTAAAGACTGCACCAAATTTTTTCTTGCTTTGGGAATTTTTTACAGCTTAATGGAGCGTTTTATCTATTTTGGAGATGCAGCAGGCCCACAGCTGACACGACAGAAGCCCTGACAAAAATAAGTGTATGAAGGTTAACTAATTGACTAACAAATAAAGATAAATTTGATCATGTTGTGTACAAGAGCTCCAAGGACATTACATTTCCCGCATTCAAAATTCAGTCCTCGTATCTGAACGCGCTGTTAAACTGGAGCAGAGCCAGCGCTGGGCTTTTGTCTGGACTCTTCAGGCAGACATCAGTGTGGTGGGTATCGCGGCGGTTCATTAGTATGGCTCTGATCCTCCCGCTTTTACTCAGCCCTGTCCAAAAGTGGGACCAGCCAAAAAAAACCCACAGCGCTACAAGGACTCCTCAAGGACGCCGTCTCGTATCACTTTTCTTTGCGCAAGCAGACTGAGAACTTCAGTGGTTTACAATAAGACGGGAGAACAGTTTAAGCAGATGGATGAGAAAGCAATTGCAGTTCAAAGTGTGTAGAAAATGATCTCAGTTTAAGGATACAGTGTGTAACATTCTGGGGGTGTCATCTGCATTATTCCATCGAACCCCAAGTCAAAACCATATTTTAGAACATTCCCCATGGAGACAGATATGGTTTATGACTTACTGGGGAATATTATAGCCAAGCGAACAACATTTCCATGGAAAATTTTGTTCCATGACCAAAGAAGAATCAAGTTTGTGGAGCTGCAAGCCCGCTTACAGTAAGAACAATATTTTTATACTTAAAAAAACAAAACAGATATTGATCCTACTCTATATTTTTAGCTTTCTCCCTGTGTCTGTATGGGTTTCCTCTGGGCACTTGTGTTTTCCCAGTCAATCCAAAACCACCAGAGCACCAGGTAAAAATCCTTCAGCTAATGTAGTGACCAGAGACGTTATAAGACTGCAGAGGCTTCCAATTCCAAAGACGGTTTCCAGTTGATTTACATTGGAATATTGTCGCCCCTCTCTCTGTTACTGCTGCAGTGAGTCACATCAGTTTGGTCTTAGGTTACGTTTACACTTAAACGAATCACCGTATCACTGTATCTGAAAGACTAGTCATATGACTAAGCTGGCGTCACATCGTGTGGGCGATAAAAACACCGTGTCTGAAGTTGCCGTAGTTCTATGGAAGTTGCAGCAGCCGATTTCGAGCCGAGGAAGATGGCAAGCGTGAAAACAGGCTTTTCGTGGACCGACGCTGTTTCCAATTTGTCTGCGGTTTGTTTAAACTGTTTTCTGCAATAGCGCCACGAATGTCACAAACCCAACGAATCAGGAAGGAGCAAGTCACAGTGACGTGGTCCAATAAGGACGGCAACTACAGCTCCTACGTCAGCGTATCAACGTTTTCAGGCGTCCACACACGGCCGGATTGAATTTGTGGGAGCTAGCGGCATCAAATCGTTCCGCCTCTGGAGCCGTTTTCCATTGGATTAGTGTGGACAAACACTGCATCCACAACGAAAATGACTTGAATACGTACTATTGTGGATGGGGCCTTAAATTGTTTGTATTAACCCGATTTTATTTCACTATTTTGTACATAAATAAATTCCTATCCCTAATACGAAACTTCAAATCCAAATTCACCCCTCTGACTGCTTGCCTCGGATTTGACTAGAGTTGAGCACTACGGGTTACACTCACTTAGTCCACTGTTTTAGACAATCTATGGCCAAAGACGAGCTCAAGACCAGGAGAGAATGCAAGAGAAAACAGGATTACTCAAACATGTAGAACACGTAACATTAAACTGAGCATTTGTTTTCTTTATTAGTAAAATACCTATCTCTGTTTTGCACTTTGGAAACTAAAAAATGGATTGAACGCATCAGTCACAAAATACTAAACAATGAGAGAAAACCAGGTCCTAACCAGGTCCAAACCAGGTCTAAAGCAGGACTTTCTGTGAGGCCTATATATACTGTAGTAATGTAAATTTCCTGTGTACAGCCCTGCTCCCTTGATTATGGTGCATTTTACCGCTGCAGGTTTTAACACGCCATGGAGGATTTAATGTCTGACAACTCAGCGCTTATTTTTATGAATGTGCTAAAGCCGAACTTAGCATTTCATTTTACTGTAAGTTGCCACACTGCTGTGATCTTATTCTGAAAATCCAGTAACCATTTTAAATACTCTTTGTAAAATGCCCCATCTCCCCAGCAGTGTTTTGGAGCAGTTTTCGCCTCATTCTTATCAGATGAGCGCCCCCTGCATTCAGATTATAGCACTGTCCAAATATTCACTTCTTCTGTAGACTCCGGCATGCTCCCTCAACTCCCTCTCGCACTCACTTTGTTCATCTCCATGGAGATGTTATTGCTTTGCTCAGAATGTTCCACAATATAGCAGGATCAGTATTACAGAGATATAACAATCTCCATGGGGACAGGCAGATGACACAGCGTTTTCTTTTCTTTTTTTTGCCACACTTCTAACTAAAGCAAGATAGAGAAGTTTAATGCCATACTGTGAAACATTCCAAGAACTTTCACTGACGATATTAATCTTGATACAAACGGTTTTGCATAGAGACCTACATTTTGTATTGTTATTTTTCAACTGTGCAACTTCCTGTTATCTCTGATAGAAGATTTTGGTAGAAGAAACAATATCTTCCTAGCCAGGCCGGCGCCACCCAGTGCCTCCGCTCAATCTCATTTCTCTCCAGTGACTAGGTCAGGAATTGGAATACATTAGGCGGTTTGCAAGAACCCCGGATTTTGTAGTCAGTGCACCGGCCAATCAGTGAAGAGCTGTGAAGCCCTGACGTCAAACTCAAGCGCCTCTCGGCCCTTTTGTGGTACAGCACAACAGGAAACAAAGTGGTTAAGATGGACGTAGACGAAGCCAAACATTTTGTGTTGGCAATGATTTCCGACATTGAAGATTTAAAGCCGGAACGAAGAGAACGTTTGGTGAATTCTATCAAGGGGAAAGACGTTATTGCCCTTCTTGCTACGGGATTTGCTGTTTTGCTGCAATTACTTGGACACCACTGAGCATTCTGGCGCATTACAGACGTCGCCACCAAATAACAGCGACTGGTTAAATAAAAAAAGTACCCGCCTAATGCTGCGAGGTCAGACAGTTTCCACGAAGTGAAACTGGCTGATGAATCAGGCTAATATCTTCCTCCAGAATCATGTTTATGTAACTCAGATATTCGAGATCACTCGTGTCCAAATGCGGCCCTCAGGTAAAAAAGAAATACTTTTTAGAGCAATTTAATAAATATCTCTACTATTACAGCCTCAATAACAAAAATAAAGATGTAATACAGACCTGATATAAACTTTCCAAGCTGAATTAAAGGTGCAATGTGTAACTTTTCCAGTGGAGGGTCTGTTACCTCCTCATCTCCATTTCGATGTTGTTGCTCCACAGAATTGTAAAAAAAAACATATCTATCTCCATGGAGACAAAAAAGTGACACGACTAAGCCAAGTTACACATCAGCTCTGTGGAGAGGTTCAACCTGCTAATGTTTTTTAAAGAAGAGAAATGGCTGTATCTGAATAAATGCAATATAGTTACTGGTAAATTTAATGCTACTGTGGAACATTTCAGGCAACAAATCTCCATGGAAAAAAATCAGATGACAGACAGTTACACAATGCACCTTTAAGGTTTAGAAGAATGATTGAACTTCTGCTAAATGTATATTTTCTTAATTATTAACTGTATGGAGCTCAACAATAACTGCCTGCTCTGGGTCCAAAAGTAAATTTTCCATTAATTTTTCCCACAGACTTTTCGAAAAATATTAATATATAAAGAGTCCAAAGACATTGCCTAAAAGCACATTTAAAACACAGGTGGTCACTGCTAAACTCCACCTGTTCTAGACCAGATAAGCAGCGCAATCTGGACCAGAGGTGGCACCAGGCATTTTTGGTTGGAGGCGCTTTGGGGGTGCTAAGGTCTTCAATAGGGGTGCTCACTTAATATGTGAATTTAGAGTCTTTTATTGTTGCGAGTGCCCACCCCCGCACAATGTTTGCTTTGCTGTTTAACGTTTAAATGTCGGCCTAGTTTGCCCCTGTAACGATTTATAACCCCAATATGGACTTCTTGTTTCATTGGAGTTTCATTTTGAACTCTTTGTGGTTGCAATTTGAATATTTTTAGTCAAGATTGAGTGCCCTATGAAAATATGGTTAAAAAACAAATCTTTGGGGGGACTATGAGGGCACATTGTCCATTCTAGGGGGGCTAGTTCCCTTTCAAGCCCTCCTCCTGGCACCGCCCCTGGTCTGGACTCATCAAATTATTAAAAATATGAAATTATAATATTTTAATTCAGGTAATTTAACTGGATGCTACTGTATGTGTGGCTATTACCCAGCATATTCAATAAAACAAACACAAAAGTCCTTCTCTGCATATTTATCTAACGTTAAACTTCAAAATAAGAGAGACACTCAGAGAAACATGGTGATTTGTTCCCCCTAGGGTTGGTATTTTATTCATCAGGACTTGATGCATCCAAGTATAGGATCATTCGGTTTTGGCACCTTTAAAGATTTCATTTTTCAAATTTGAACAACACATTTAAAAATCAAAAACAAAGAAATGACTAAGGCTGTGTGAGTTCTTTCCCTTTCAAAATAAAAGCACATACATATATATTTATAAAGAAATACAACCCAACCGTTTAAAAAAAGCAGTTTTGTTCAAATGTCGATTGTTTGGTTTTTTGTCTCTTTCACAAAAGCATTAAAATGAACCGAATAAATAATAAATAAAAAACTATATTAAAGTTACACATGGAAACATTAATACTTTTGCGTCTTTGCTTTTTTTCCCCTTAATAATTATTAACTTAAGTTTCTCAAGAGCAGAGCTGCGGTAATTTTCTAGCATGCATTAAATTTCTGAAATCGTTGAGTCACTTATCTTCGTAACTATTTCATGTTGTATTTTTTGATTTTTGGAGAGTGACATCCTCTTCTTTTCCTTCTCTCCTCTGCTCCTTCCTTTTTGCGGATTTCTCAAAAAAAGTCGCTGGAAGTCCTTTATTGTCGAAAATGTGCGACCATTTTTTTTTTTTTTTTGCACCGTCTCCGGCCCAAACGATCCCAAAAGAAAGCGAACGAGGAAGAAGAAAAAGTTGAGAAGGTTTGAATTTTAAAAGAATAAATATTATTTCTACTGCTGCCTGCTGATTCTCGCCACCGTGGTACATAACCTTCAAACCGATACTAAAAGTTCGTTTGTTACCAACAGTTTAATTAACTTTTTTTTTTTGATTTTTTTGTAATTTTTTTGCGTCTGTATCTCTTGATTATTAATAATTTATTTATAAAAGTAATACATATATATAGTACCTTTGTTCGAGATTACAGCTTGGGCTAATTCTTATTGAACACCCAGCTGTAACAATTCACAGTTTTAATGCAAAAAATCAATAGTAGTAATCAGAATAATTAACAATAAATAATTAGTGGCTATAAGTGGAGCTTGAATTACAGCTCCCGCCCAGAATATTCAGGCGAACAAAACGCTAACTCAAAAACAGCGTTATGAAATCATGAAACTCTTCCTTTAGCCTATATAACCCGTAGCCCCTTTATATAATGGGAAAAATACCATTATATTTTTAGATAGAAGACCTCCCAACACGCACGTTTTAGTCCAACTTTCAAAGCTCTCTCGACAATGGTAAATGGATAGGTCATGCAGCTGAAACAAAAAACAACAAATGTCTATCTTTATAAACATGAAAATCCAACTCTTGCGTCTTCTCCTATGGCGTTTCCACAGGGGTTACTTGCATGGTTGTCTCCTTGGTTTTTGAAAGATTAAATATTTAACATTTTTTTCGTATAGTCGGACCCCCTTTCCTTCTTTCTCTCTTTCATACAGGCGTGGTGCGGCGGTTGGCTGTGTTGCTATGGCTGGAGTCTTTGATATCTTTCTGAATACAGTTGTGGACCTGGAGGAAGTTGGCGTGGTCTCGCTCGGAGTTGTAGGTGGCCGTGGGGGTGCCAGAGGACTTGAGTGTGTCTCGGGGCAGCGTGTACATGGAGATTTCGGTGGAGGGGAGCGCGCTGAAGCCTTTGAGACCCACCGGAGAGGCGTCGCGCGAATGAGACGGGTCTGTGGAGCGCGACGAGGACCGGGACCGGCGTCTGGAAAGAAGACGAGAGGGGAGAGGAGAAAGGGTCAGTTTAGGGTCTGACAAGAGGAAGAAAGGGAGAAACTGACACATTTATAATCTCAATATTTTGTCCCAGTTGTGGAAATGTTATACTTTTGTATCGGATCATAAATAGGCTAAAACATGTCTGTTAATGCCTTGGTTGCCCTTGAAATATGGCCTAAAGACCACAAAGGTACAAAAATATTATATCAGCTCTTTCTTTAGCTTTTTTGCTTAATAAAGCAACGCCACATAACTTTTTAGAGGAGGCACCTGCATGATTCCTTGGAAACACAAAGTTAAACCATACATAAGTCATTTAATACTATACTACGAATCAATCAATTCAAATACTGTCTAATACATTACTATATACTAAATACTAATAAAAAAAAAATACTAAATACAATACTAAATTCAACAATTGATTAAATACTGTCGCACTTTAACTGTAGGCTTTTAACTGTATGTTTCAATCGTACTTAATTTGTTTATGTTGTTGTAAGGTGACCTTGGGTGTCCAGAAAGGCGCCTAATAAATAAAATATATTATTATTACGTTCAAAATAGATGAATTGTATACTAGAATGTGGAATATTAAAGCCAAACAAACATTTCTATGGAGCCTCCAGGCCAAATAAAACCAGGTGTGTGAAGATTTTCAGTGTTTTCCAGTGTGATATAAACATCTACATTCTTTTATTCTAGTTTTTGGCCAAAAGGTTATTGGATCTGTGTAAGATAATTCAGGCGTGCAAACAGGTACAATGAATAAACAGATGCCTTTACCCCGGCTCCCCCCAGTCCAACGCCCCTGGATATATGCAGATTTGAATACAGTGCACCTTCTAAACTATTTTAATATTATCTTCTATCTACTTTATCTATCTTAATAAATTACCCACCTCCGATTACACCATAATCACTACATGAATACTGGCTCCTGCTTATAACCTGAGACTGCAATAGTGACAACAAATATGAATCAAGAATGTGCCCGTAACCCCAATTACCTGAAAGAAAGTTTTATCATGATTTGAGTAAATTTCACTTGACAAGTAAAATTAACTACCAATGGAACAAGAATTTGTAGTTAAAACACATGAAAATACATCTGGCTATACTTAAGATAAGAAAAACAACAACATTTTGCACTTAAAATAAGAAATCAAAGGTAATGTAGCTTGAATTAAGAAAACACTTATATCATCAGTAGATCATTTTCCTTGTCAAGTTGAATTGACTCAAATGTCAAAGTCAAGTCAAATGTTCTTTATTTAAGTCATTTTAACTTATCTAGATATTGCAGTGTGGTGAGGGACCCTCCTGCACTGGGCCCTGCACTGGAAAAAGACAAAATCTAGATAAGTTAAAATGACTTAAATTAAGAACATTTGACTTTATTTGAGTAGATTCAACTTGACAAGTACAATTATCTGCCAGTGGAATAAGCGTTTTTTCTTAATTAATGTGTAATTTAAGTAATTGAAGTGTATGGTAGGTAAGGTAAGGTAATTGTAGTAAGTGCAGTAAGATGTATTTTCATATTTTAAGTACAAAAAGTCTTATTCCACTGGCAGCTCATTTTACTTGTCAAGTGAAATTTACTCCAACCATGGTAAAACTTTCTTAATCCAAGTCATTTGAGCTTGACTAGATGTAATTTTTTGCTGTATGAGTAAACAGTACCATATACCTTGTAACATAGGACACATAAAAACATGTATGTATAATAAATATTTCCTCCTGTACCTGTAACGATAGCGGTAGCTGGGAATGCGTGTGATGGCTGAGCCCTGGAGGTAGTCAGCGGCACGGGCTCCTATCCGGAGCTGCCTGTGGCGGTCGATGAACATGTGCACGGCCAGGACCCCCACCATCTCCGCCATGATGAAGGACAACGCCCCGAAGTAGAAGGACCAGCCGTAACTGTAGCTGTTCTTCTTGGAGTCGCTCTTGGAGGGGTCCCCCGCGTTGGCTGATATGTACACGATGATCCCAATGATGTTACTGAGGCCTGGGACATGAGCACACACAGGGAGGGAAAACAGGTTTGCTTTAAAACGTTCTTCCCATCAATGATTTACTCTTTCCCCACATAAACTGCATTGTAAAACTACTACAGGCTTCAAAGAATATTTTATCTACAGCATGTTGTAAAAAAACCATGATACTTGGGCTAAAATGCTGATTTGGCTGTCCTGCTTCACCTTTCTGAAAATGTATTTAATGTTTTTAAATACTAGCAATGTACAGGGTGTTAATATCGTAATGTTATATCAATTGAAACCCATATTATCGACAGGTTTAATGCGCTCATTTTGTATTAGTGAGATAAGCAAAGGATTATGAAAATATAACACAACAAAAACATGCTTTGTGCAGAATTGGACCTGCTAGCTTCCCTTTGGTTGTTAAACGGTTAATCCACTGCGCCACTGTTGCCCCATAAAACTCAACAGTAAAGTCACAAAAAAGAAAAGAATGACTTGACCTATACCAAAGAAATGGGGTCAACTTCAGAGTTTCTCAAAGTCTCACTGAGGCGGCGCTCACTGCGCACACACCACAGGAAAACTGGGACTAAACTGGGACTAAACAAGGACTGAACCGGCTCTAAACAAAGGACTAAACCAGGACTAGACCAGGATCAAACCAACTCTACATCAGGACTTAACAGGGATCAAACCAGCACTAAACCAGGATTAAACCAAGATCAAACCAGGACTAAACCAGGACTAGACTGAGATCAAACCAGAACTAAATCAGGACTAGACTGAGATCAAATAAGGACTAAACCAGGACTAGACCAAGATGAAACCAGAACTAAACCAGGACTATACCAAGACCAAACTAGGACTACACCAAGATCAAACCAGGACAAAACCAGGACTAGATCAAGATCAAAGTAGGACTAAATCAGGACAAGACTGAGATCAAACCAAGACTAAACTGAGATCAAACCAAGACTAAACCAGGACTAGACCAGGACCAATACAACTCTACATCAGGACTTTACAAGGATCAAACCAGCACTAAACCAGGACTAGACTGAGATCAAAGTAGGACTAAACCAGGACTAGATCGAGATCAAACCAGGACTAAACTGAGATCAAACCAGGACTAAACCAGGACGAGACTGAGATCAAACCAGGACTAAACCAGGACTAGACTGAGACCAAACCAGGACTAATCCAGGACTAGACCAGGACTGAGCCAGGACCAAACCAAGTCTACATGAGGACTCAAACCAGCACTAATTTATATAATAATATTTCATCTGATTGTAAAACATTTTATAAAAAAATTAAAAATCCAAACTAATCGCAATGTGCTTGTTGCCATAGATATGTTGCTGCTTTGCCTATAATGTTCCACAGTCTTTCATTAACTCTTTCATTAACACGTTCCAGGTTAGATCTGTGGAGAGGCGACTCCGCTCACAATAAGAATTCATGTTTTTCAAGGTATTTTTGAACAATAAAACACTTGTAATTGAAAAAGTATGAGATAGAAAAGGTTCAATATCATACTTCTGCACATTAGGGAATCTTGACAAAGAAATAACATCTCCATGGAGACAAGCAGACAAAGAGAAAAAGTTCCCACCTCAGTCTTTTTAGTTCCGCGAGTATATGAATTATGTGCGTAATCTTTAGTCGACACATTTGATACTTGTTGGTTTAGGAGGTGCTCTGATGAGCGGCAGAGACGGTGAAAGTGGGTATGTGTGTCAGGGACAGTGTATTTTTAGAGGGTCCCACTGGGTCTGTTTGAGCCTCGTAACGGGATCAAGATACGAGCACAGACCGAGAAGAACTCAGGAAAGTAGAAAAGAAACTAAAAACTGCTACTGCGGATTGGAGAAATATAACATGTTGGCCTGAAATAAATGAGTGATTTGCTTTACGTCAAAGGAGTTTTGCTTTAAAGGTGCAATGTGCAACTTTTCGGGTACCTACTTGTCTCCATGAAGATGTTATTGCTTTACCCGGAATGTTCCATGGTGCGACATTAAACATATTCATCGAGCATTTATTCATTATGGGTGTTTCTGTTGCTCAAAAATATAGTATCACTTCTGTGATTAGGGACGCCTCTCCACAGATCTGAACTGTAATGTAGCCTAGTGCTGTAACCTGCTTGTCATGATAGATTTTTTTAGTCTTAATCTACACTATGGAACATTCTAGACAAAGCAATAACACTTCCATGGAGACAAGCAGGTGGCGGACCCTCCACTAGAAATGTTTCGCAGTTCAGCTTTAAGTATATGGGTCAGCGACGTATACAGATTTTCAACAGAGAAATTTTAAAATACAAAAACTATTAGTTTCTATTGAACTTTTTTCACATATTTACAGTGTCAGGTGCATAAATCTATGTTTAACATTTATATTAAGCATTTTTTGTGTGAAATGTCATGTGGTGCGACCGAGAATAACCTTGAAATAGTTTTATTTTCTAAAACATGGTTGGGATATTCATCTAAGTACTGAGTAATATGAAGTGTATAGAAACAAACTGTTGGCATTTCTTTTGATTTTTAATGCATATTGATATTTTCTTTTCATGTCCAATATGACAGTCACCTGCTTGTGTTTAATGAACAAACTACTGCCCTGTAAAATGCATCAAATGAAGAAAAATGCCTAAAGAATCCCATTCACCCAAGTCTATTTTGTCTGTTATTAAAACTCCAGCCATAGAATTCCTGCTGTTATTAGTCGCACCACATGATGCACTGTCGCACCACATGACATTTTAACACTTTAAGTACAAAAAACATGCAGAATAACTCATGATTTCTGAAAAAATGATTTGGTTCCATGGAGGTCAGAGGTACAACAGAAATGTGCTGAATTATTATGAAATTTGAACCCTTTAACTGAGAAAACTGCAGTTGGACAGAAAATTTAGGCTTCATGTCACGGACCCACATACAGTATATCTGAGGGTCTTTACCTGAAAACAGCCTTTATTGACAAAGACAGGTTATTTTTGAATAAACTTATGGAAGCACAGAGCAGTGGGCGGAGATAGGAGGTAGGTGAAAACAGACATTTTTTGAGCAGTCAAATACAGGACAATACAGGAATGCTCAAAAATGCATGAATAAAACACAAAAACCATGTCCATGGACCATGTTGTCCACCCTCCTGTGGGCTCACCACCTGCAGAGGGGTTCATAGGGGGGGTCAGGTGCTATGAGTATTGGGCAGCACGCTGCCCCCGCGACCCAGCAGGATTAAGCGGGAGAAGATGGATGGATGGATGGAAAACACAAAAATACAACTTTGAGTAAACTAATGATGAGGGAAGACTGTCACAACCTTGCTAAAAGTAGATTTTTGCGTAATATAAAACTATTTGTTAAAAAAAACAAGTAAAATCTGTTGTTTGATGAGGCCCTGTCAGTTCTGCAGCTTTGAACAGAAAGTCCTGATCCTGTTTCTACGGCAGTTCACAATCAACAAAATGTAAACTAATGAACTATACAGTGTCTGAAAGTTAATACTAAATCCCTGAAAACACTAAATTTTCTTTAAGTATTATGTGTTGTGCGTATTTGACTCACCCGCAGAGACAAAGAAGATGCCTGCGCTGAGGATGATGTTGTGGCGTGACTTGTAGAACTCACTGGCAGCTATACAGAGCCCCCCCATAAAGAGCAGGATCACACTGAGGATGGGGAAGATACTGGAGGCTCGGACAGCACCTGAACACAGCACATAGAAGGTCATGTTAATACAAAGAGTTATAATGTCTCACAAGTTTCTCAAACATCTCAAGCACCTCTGTACTCCAGATCTGGTTGCTAATTTGCACCATCGGCTACTCAAAGAACCACCAACCACCTACACGGATTGAACTATGAAAGCGTTTTTTATCCAAGTATTACAATTGTGATTAGATTTGAAATACTGTATATGGTTTTAAAAATGGGTTTTGGTCCCGAGTACTACTGAAAACACGTCCAGGGGCGTTAACGTTTGAGAGACGACTGAAATCTGAGCTAATAAACTCATAAGAGAATCCCACGCATTTCAGAAACTATGCAGATAAATGTAAATGTAAATAAAAGAGAAGTAAATTTTAAGTAAGTAAAGACAAGACAAGATATTTTAATGTTCACATCAGAGAAGACTTTTGCCGTCTTTTTTAAATCATAATTGCACCTATACTCAGTTTGTAATTTTGATTAAACTGCCATATTATGCAACTTATTGAGCCTCCGTTGGATTGAAATTTCACTTTGAATTCTGGATAGTGCAAAAAAAAAAAAAAAAAAAAGTTCCATTCATGTTTAAAGGGCCCATATTCTGCTATTTTCTGACCTATGTTATAATGTTGTTTCCTCATCAAAAACAGACCTGGAGTTGTGTTTTGTTTCATTTACTCATGTTTAACACACAAACCCTGCAGATTTAGGTTGAGTTCTTCTCTCAGAAAGAAAAAAAACATACAGGAAGTGCTCCATATACCTTCACTAGAATCATCTGGATCATTTCAGCTTTGGAATTTATAATCGCTACTGAACAAAAGGTAAAATGTCACTGTTAACTTGAAAACTACTGCTTCATGATGTCACAAGGTGGAACAGAACATATTGAGTTTTGGAGATGTTGACAGGCTAATAAATGCAGTTAATATGTAATTAACTTAGTTTCAGGAGCAGGACCACGCCTCAACCACCCTCGCCTCCTCTCCAGCGAATTACAGCTCACTGCGACCACACTTCAGTTTCCCAGAAGCCTATTTGTAGCAGCCTATCCCAACAACGCAGTTTGTCCTGAATACAGCTGTGATCAAAAGTTTACATACATTTGTAAAGAACATAATGTCATGGCACTCTTGAGTTTCCAATTATTTCTACAGCTGTGATTTTTCTCTGATAGAGTGACTGGAACAGATACTGCTTTGTCACAAAAACATTCATGAAATTTGGTTCTTTTATGACTTTATTATGGGTTAAAAGAAAAAGTGACCAAATCTGCATCCTCCCAACCCATATCTATTCGTCTTCCAGACATAAAACGCCTATGAGGGGGGTCCTGTTCCTTCTGGGCCATGTGAAGATTGAGACTGAACCCCCACCCTGAGTCTCAACCCAGCCAACCCGCCTTGTCTCCAGATAATAAACGCTTTCTCTTCGCACATGTGTTGTTGGCGTGGTCCTTGCTAGTGAATAAAGGATTACTCAAACGTGTGAATTAAACAAAATGCAACTCCAGGTATGTTTTTGAAGAGATAACAGCATTTAAAACATGGCTAAAACTTCACAAGAGTTTAAATAAGGATACAATATTACAGCATGGTTAAAAGTTTCCAAAAAGTTAATGTAGTGAGATGTTCAACCCTTTAATAAAATCTAAACTATAATGCATTGAAATAATATCTTCTGCTGTTTCGTTGTGCTCTATCTCTTCTCCAAAACCCCACATTAAAATCCCATATCAGCTTCGCTCTCTGTTCCTAATCAACACCCGGGCGTTGTGTGAAAGACTCCATCAACACTAGCTCCAGAGAGAGGCCGCGCTGCGAGCCCGTGTTACCCAGACTTATGTAACCGCGGCTGGGCTTCGCTCCGGCGCCGCTCCCCTCCCCCACCTCCAGCGCTCACATGTTCCAGCCCTTCCCGAGCACAAGAGACAACCAGCAATCTGCACAGTCATGTAAAAACACCACAGACACATGAGGAAGGCAGAGGGGGATGGTACAGGAGAGGATGAGTTGGTTTTACTACAGTATTTTAAATCTGGAAATACTTTTAACACTGCATCGCAAGTCCAAATTTCACTTTCTATATAGAAAATGTGTTTTTAAATCTACAATAATGCACAATTACTGAATATCTCATAAAAGGAACTGTATACGATTTTGAGTTTGCACATTTTGACCTAACTGTGCCCCGGATACAAGGTCAGCAAGTTCAAATCAAATATTGCGTTTACTGATAACAATTTATTCCTAGTTGCAGAAATATTAGACATTTATCCCGTTTATTTATGTTATGATTTGGTATATATAATTTGGAATGAGCCGCACATGCGTTTCTCTCATTTTAGTTGCCAGTTTCAGTACTAAAATGTCTCTTTCTGATCCGAACGGTCACTACCTAAACCCCGGCATCTGCATCCAGTCATGAATCAGTGCTAGTGCGGCCCCTGCAGCTCAGCAAGGGAATTCTGGAGGTTCTGAGATTTCACATGAGGCATTAGGCAAGGCAAGTTTATTTGTATAGTGCAATTCGTAAACAAAGTAATTCAAAATGCACGATAGATTAAGAAATACACTAAATTCACAATATAAACAAATTAAAACATAAATAATCATAAAATTAAAAAGACAGAGAGAGACATTAAATTAGAGAGAAAAATGAAAACCTTTCAGTCATTTGCACAGCTAAAGAGAGCTGTTTTGAGCTTGGACTAGAGTAGAGGCTTGTCTCACATCTTCATGAAAACTGTTCCAGGTTTTAGCTGCATTAACTGTCCATATATTGAGAATGAGAAAAACTTGAATGTGCCCTCTATCTGCACATTAAGGCTCTGGCAACACAGGTTCAGTTGTGATTGTAGCACATTTTTAAGTGGCTTCATACAGATCCTTTAATGGCTCTACCTGTATGTGTGGTACAAACAGGACCATAACAAAAGAAGGTTGAATATAAGCTTAAAGGTCTGAAATTACGCAAAATTAACTCTTGGGAGCTTTAAAACACGTTATAATGTTGTTACCTCATCAAAAATATACCTGAAGCTGTGTTTTGTTTCATTCATGCATTTGAGTAATCCTTTATTATTAGTCTGTCTACATCTCCAAAGCTCAAAATGCCCTTTTGATATCATGTAGTGGTAGGGTGACCATTCGTCCAGATTTCAGTCAGACAGTCTGGTTTTAGAGCCTTCTGTCCGGACCTCTGTTATACATCTCTCATTTTTGACATTTTGTCCTCATTTCGGACCTTTGCATCACTAAAAATCCCCGCCCCGATGCTGCGGTAGCAATGTTTGAAACTGTTTGCTGTTGAACAAAAGCAAATGCTTGGTGCTCAGAGCGTCGTTTTGCCAACAAGAGCACCAAAGGAGAATATTCTGCTTTCTGTAAGCGTCACAGAAAAAACCTGTAGCGATTTATCTGAGTGTTACTCAAATAAATACATCGCTCTAAAATTATGTTTTCATCATGTAGCCAATGTGTGCGATACATAATCATCTCGCTTGTCTTGAAACTGAATAATAATAATAATAATAATAATAATAATAATAAGTGTGATAATAATAATAATAATACTAATAATAATAATAATAATAATAATAATAATAATAATAATAATAATAATAATACTATATAATGCACAATAATATAATCATTTGTCCTCACTTTTGGGCCTGTGTCCTAATTTTCAGAGCCATGCTGGTGGTTACCCTATGTAGTGGTAGTTATCAAGTTTACCACTACTTTTTATCTTTTGTTTACTAGAGAGGGGCAATTCCAGGTCTGAAATTATCCAGATGGTTCTAGTAAAGGTGTATGGAGTTTAAAAATACAATGGAGCACTTCCTGTATTACCACATGACATCACAAGGTGGAACAGAGTTAGTTTTTTGAGTTTGAGAGAAGAACTCAGCCTAAACATGCAAGATTTGTGTGTTAAACGTGTGAATGAAAGAAAACACAACCCCAGCTATGTTTTTGATGACGAAACAACATTATAATATAGATGTCAGTATAGAAACAGACCCACATAAACAGACCTAAAACCAAACTGAAATAAAAGTAGCAGATCAAGTATGACAATAGTTTCTCACCAACAATTTGACAAGTAAAATTTCTGCATAAAAATGTCTCCACTGTTCAGACAATCATGGATAAACCAGGTCAAAGCAATCACAACTAAACCAGGGCAAAAACAGAATTAAAATAACATTTTGACAATCTCCAAAACGAGAGTAGCACATTAGCATGAATGGATTCACATTTCCTCGTGACATTCTGCTGCACTGTAATTTGCTCCATAATTTTACCAAAGTAGGTCAGCGTTTAGTGAACAAACAAAACAATGGGGTCCGTTACACTTTTAGAGGTGCAACATGGTCTCCATTTTTAGAAAGTATTTATGCTACAGACTCCAGGGTGAGGGTTTCTCGAGTGCTTTGTTTTAAGAGTAATTACAGGGCCCATATTATACTATGTATTCATTTTATAATAATAATAATAATAATAATAATAATAATAATAATAATAATAATAATAATAATAATAATAATAATAGTTTTCAAATAATTGTATAATTTTCTGATCCATGTTATAAAGTTGTGAGTTGTGTTTTGTTTCATTCCCACGTTTAACGCACAAACTCTGCATATTTAAGCTTAGACTTAGATATAATAAGAAAGTAAAAAATATAAATGGTAATAATACTAATAAATAAGTAGCAAAAAAGATAGTAAGAGACTGGTGTCTAATAAGATGTACAAGTCAAAATAAAATAGAATATATAAATCTCGGCTGAATTCTTCTCTCAAACTGAAAACGTGCATAAAACAACTGCATTTCAAGTCATGATTGGGAATAGCTGCTATATGGCAATTTGTTAAAGGTCAAATATTACGCAAAGTTCTCATCTCCAAAACTCGAAATGCTCTGTTCCACCTTGTGATGTCATGTGGTCATGTGTGGAAGTGCTCCACTGTGTTTTCAAACTCCAAACACCATCACGAGAATCATTTGGATCGTTTCAGCCCTGGAGTTGCTGATCTCTACTGAATTAAAGGTAAAAGTTAACTTGAAAACTACCACTTCATGACATCACCAGGTGGAACAGAGCATTTTGAGCTTTGGAGATGTAGACAGACCAATAATAAAGCATTACTCAAACATGCGTGAATGAAACAAAACACAACTCCAGGGATGTTTTTTAATGAGGAAACAACATTATAACATGACTTAAAGCTCACAAGAGTCAATTTAGCGTAATATTTGACCATTAACAAATAGTCATATTGCAGTTTTACCCAATCATGACTTGAAATGCAGCAGTTTTATGTACACCCCAAAAAAGCTTAACATACAAACACTTAAATCTATCAGAAAATGACTTAAAAGCAGTGAAATTATCTTGCTGCATGGACAGATCATTTTACTTGACATCTTGACTTGATATCTTAAAATAACTCTAGACTAGAATGAAGCAGTCTCAGAACAAGTAAATAGATAATACATCTGAAAACAAGATGAATAACCTGATAGAAGTTGTAAAATCTTGGCCAGATCAGAGAAATTTGCGGTGTAGTCGTGCAAACACATTACAGTAAAAGAATACAATAACCCTAAACAGGATATACATATTAACAGGAACAGTCATTTTGCTTTGATAAACTGTAAGTGCTATAGTGTAATGATGGGGTAGACCAAAGACTGTATATATAAATGGACAGAGCAAACCCGCTAGCCACTGCGTTCCAAACGAAGTGAACACGGGGGCACTTCTGGCTCCTTCTGGCCCTGTCTCCAATTGACCTTACATTGAAAAATTGTCATCCGTCTCCCTGTAACTGCTGCAGTGAGTCATTTCGGCCTTAAAATGTTCGTATCAACTCAATCTACATGATCCCGGTGTTTTTATTTCGCCATTTATCCTATTCCTAATATGTAACTCGGCACCAAATTCGCCCCAGTAACTACGAACATCGTGAGCTTCATTTATGGAGAAGGGTACGGTATGGTACACTTTTTATTTATACAGGAACAGTGCACAACAAAACATTAACCAAGACAGAAGTTGTAGGGAAGATGCTGGTGCAGGTTATAGCACGAATGCTCATTTACAACCGTCATCCCTGAGCAGGTTTGTGGAAATACTAAAATTCAGATTCAGTGTACCGTATTTTCAGAACTATAAGCCACTACTTTTTTCCCAGGCTTTGAACCATGCGGCTTTTACAAAGTGTGGATTTTTCTTCCACCGCTAGGGGCGCTCTAACCGGAATTTCAAAAACAAAATAGACGGAAAATTAATGCTAAGAAGAATACGCTACTTTTTATTCAGCAGATATAACACGCAGGACAAATTACTAACTGGTAATTATTTTCAAATCCTCTCCCCTTCATCATGAAAAGCACACGAAGAAGTTTGTATGATGTAAGTTTTAAGTTGAAGGCATCGATCTTGCTCCAGGAAGGAAACCGCTGTAGAGCCCTGCACCCGCGGGACCCGCGGGACCCAACACAAAACAGCGCGGCGAGGGACCATGGATGTATAATAAGAGCATTCTGAAAGAACATTCTGAAAGCTTATTGCGGGCGGGAGCGCGACCGCACGATGTGGGAGTGGGTGGGAGCGGGACTGAAGAATGCGGGAACGGGAGGGAGCGGGACTGAAAATTGTGTCCTGCGCAGACGTCTACCGTGCTGCTGCACGTAAGCTCGGAGTCAGCGGAGATGATTAAAGTGACTTGTGGTTTCACTGCACAGGAGAAATGAAGGTAATTAATTACCGGTTCTTTTCACAGTTTTTGACCTCGTTTTAATCAGCACAGTTGCTGCCGTGTTAAAAGGCACTGTTCAGAAAGAATCTGTTCAGGTACATAAATGTACATTTACAGTACAAAATCGTTCTGTATATGCAGTAAATATCTCATTTTTCAACATAGATATCAGCGACTTATAGCCCGGTTGCAGCTTGTATAACTTTTTTCTTAATTAAAAAAAAAAAATAGAGTGGATGCGGCTTATATACCGGTGCCTCTATAGTCCGTAAAATACGGTATATAGATAAACTGACCAAAAATAAATTAAAACAGATATTACTTAGGGTTACAGTGTTGAAATACTCTTCTAAAAAGAACATCCACCCTTCTTACGCCCTGTGTCAATGCCAAACATTTGCACACCCACGATCTACATTCTACGGATCATTAAAATCATCCATAATGCACACAAACTTATTTAGAGATCAGCCACTTCTTTGTGAGACGTGCAAACAGTTGAAAACATGTGCAGGTTAGAATTGAAAACGAAACTAGTTTGCAGTGGTCCACAGTTATCCCTTGCTTAACTTATGCATTCAGAGCATCTTAATTATTCCATGATGGTTTTCCATGATTTTCAGAGACCAAAGTGGAGTTTTGATCTCAAAAGCTGCTTATACACAACACATCTGTACTGGGGAAAGACAGATTTTGCTCAAATACATGGTAAAAAAAATCAGGTAAAGGAGCATTTAAGTACAATTTTGAACACACTACAAAAAAGGTGATAGCCCGACAGTCTTCTCAGCTCCTTCCTGCTCGTTCACACTCCCTCCTTTGTTCCTCTCCTCTTTTCTTCCTCTTTTTCCCCGTCTTCTGGGACACTGGGGTTTTGTGGGGGTAGTGTTACACGTGATTAAATATTAAAGCTTTTCTCAGAGTTGACCCTGGCCCTCTGTCCCGATCGCAGGCCTCTCCAAACCCCCAAATGTGCCTCTTCAAAAAGGAGCAGATCCATTTTTATGGACAAATATGAATCCTAATGTGACTTCACTTTGTTTGTGAAGCCATGCAGGAGTAAATAGTGATAAATGGGAATGGCTGGTACACAGGGCATGTCAAACTCTTGGCAATAGGAGTGTAACAATAACTGCAAAATAGCTAAAAAAAAAAACAGAAGGAACTACATAGACCATGATCCTTTGCTCCGTTTCAGTGCAGACGACATGAAGAAATAACTGTTCTAACCACTTTTACATCTTCATTCTTTGGATTAAGTCTTGTGAAGCATTTTTAGAGGAAAAAGTAGCATATTCACATTTGTATGTGCCTCCACAAGATATTGCAATAAACATTGTACCGTGAGATGTATATGGTGAAAATACCATACAGAGAGATTTGGATATCGTTCAATCCCTAATGGCAATAAATGTTGTACCAAATGACTGGTCAAAGCATTTTATAGTCAGTCTTGTTATTATGTAGAATATCATAAAATCAGAGCAGATTAAATAAGGCTAAAACTGCAGCTGATTTAATTGAAAACATTTTTTGCTGCAAAACTGGAATGATAGGAGGTGCAAACACACTTTCTCCTTTCACATTTAAAAAAATAGATGCCTGAGCTTTACAGGTGCACTGTGTAACTTTTCTGTTGGTGCATCTGCCACCTGTTTGTCTTGATGTAGATTTTATAGGTTCACCTGGAATGTTGCACAGTAGGGCATTAAACTTTTATTAAAACATCACTGGGCCATTGCTTTTTGTATGTTGGAATGACAAATACAGAAGCTTGGACTTATATATCACCATGCAAGCTGCACCAGGGTGAGTTACAGGTCAGATCTGTGAAGAGGCAAGCCTATACTCACAGTGGAAATGTTTCTAGATGTTTTTCTTTTAGCAATAATACAAAAACTTAATTGAGTAAATGCAAGTTAGATACGTTTACACTCTATCAGAAAAAGTTACATAGTGCACCTTTAAAGGCCTTGTACCCAATATTTCCAATGTATCTGAGCAAATCTGTCTTGCCCCAGTACAAATATATCATATAAGCAGCTCTGGAGGTCAAAATAACAAACATAATCTGTTATGTACTGTCTGCTTTCCAATTAGAAAGCATTTTATTGTCTCTTTTATCAGGAAGTGTACATAAGCATGCTAGTTATTGTTACTGCACAGGTCTAGGATGTTCAGAAGGTAAATGAGGAATAACTTTGGACCACACACAGGTCAGATCTGTGGAGAGGCGACCCCGCTCACAGTCAGAATGTTTGTTTTTCTAGGTATTTTTGAGCTATAAAACCACCTGTAATTGAATAAATGTAAGGTAGAGCTGTTTAATGTCATACTGTGGAACATTCCAGGCAGAGCAATGACATAGAAATCCATAGAAACAAGCAGGTGATGGAGCCCCAACCAAAAAGTTACACGGTGCAGCTTTAAGAATATGAAATAAATAAACCTTATCATATGACAGAAATCTCGAGCCGAGTGGCTGCTGAGGGGTGTGAAGGTGAGAGAAGGAGCTCAGATAGAGACAGAACCGAGAGAAGGGAGCGCTAAAACTACTGGAGTGTTTTGCATTGTTCCTCTTCATAAAACTACCCCGCTCAGTTAACCCCAACGCAATGTCAGCGCGGACAAACTGCCCAGCGCCGCATTTTTAATCAAATAAAACACAATTACGGACATGCAAATCACCTCTTTTCAGGGCTGGAAACATAAAAATAAAAAACGGCGATTCAGGTTTACGGCGCTGTCTAAATTACGCGCTGTAATGTGGGTTTCAATTTGTGGAGGTGGTGGTTTTACACTTAAGTATTTTATTCTACAGTTTGTCATAACACAAAGCCACTTCCTCACAGTTTTGTTTTAAGAGGTGATAATATTAAAGGTCCGATATTACGCAAAATTGACTCTTGGGAGTTTTAAACCATGTTAGAACGTTGTTATCTCAAAAAATATACCCAGAGTTGTGTTTTGTTTCATTCACACATGTTTGAATAAGCTGAAAATGTTCTGTTTTTGTTTATTTCAAGTAGAAAAGACATTAACCCTTCCAGATCTAAGAGCAATTTTAGAACATTTGTCCTCGCCTGGATTTTTTCCCTTAATTTTGCTATTAAAACTCCCCCTTTTGCCCCCTAATGAAGTGCTATACATCCTTTTTTTCAGTATAACCTGTTATTTCACAATCTGTATGTGGTATTTGTGTAATAAAAGCTATAGGACCAGAAATACAAATGAAAATACAAACTAACAAAAAAAAAAAACGGAAAATAAAATTGACACTGTTACATACACAACACACCCCAGACACATATAAACAACTTTTTGGACATAAAAAAAATATCAAATTAGAGCCTTCGTTACAAAAGTGTGAAATATCAAGTCTGTTGGTAAACAAAAAATATCCTTATTGCCCTAAAAACAAGACAAAAGTGCTATCGCCCCATTACTTTACTGGTGCCAGACATGGAAACAGCTCCTGTCAGCCAGGACCAGAGCCACATCACTTCTGCATTTCCAGGGTGTTTGGATTTGTACATTTTGACTGAAATAATCCTATCAAATAAAACTAGCAAGGGATGTGCAATTACGCAGACCAAGATGCGTAATTTGCCATTTAGTTGAGAAAAAACTGCACTTAGAATGGCTTTGCAGAAAATGATGAAAACTGAGGTATTATTGGGATTGTCAATTCGCCAAACATAACGGAACAATACAATGACACGTAGATAAAGAAAACTACAGGGACATTTTCTCATTTTTCCTAGATTTTGACTTACTACCGTGAACAAAACCTGCCGAAAGTCGTCATTGTATCTTTCCGAACATCTCCCTGGTTTATGACGTAAGCGTGAATAGAACCTACTTTTATAGCTACTACATTATATTAAAATTTTTTGTCTACCATTTAAAGCTGCACTACGCAACCTTTCTGCTTGTCTCCATGGAGATGTTTTTACTTTACCTCGAACGTTCCACAGTACGGCATAAAAAAATGAATGAATTTGTCCAAATGAGGTACTTTTATTCCAAAAAAATCAATAAATAGATAAATTAATATAACAAACCAGGCCTGATAGATTTCTTTAATGTCATCTGGTGGAACATTCCAGACAGAGCAATAGCATCTCCATGGAAACAAGCAGGTTCTGTTCTACCAGAAAAGTTGCACACTGCACCTTAAACCACACTGAACCTCGAACGAAATCACACAGTTTTAATACAAAGTTTCAGATCTCTAAACTGCTTAGATTTTCCATGTATTCCTAAATAAAAACGTCTCTTCAGCCGATCCGGGGCCCGTCTGTCTGTCGACTCTCGGGGAGACGCTAAAAGTCAAACAAAGCTAATTAGCATCAGCAACTGTAATGTGCACATCTCCCCAATTATACACAAACAGGCTCCAGATGTCGCATCAAAACTTTACTTCAAATGAGGAGGCTTAATGGAAACGGCTCTAAACTTAGCGGCGTAGAGAGCAAATACTTCAAAGTACTGTGTAAACTCGGAGATCTATAGTTAAAGGTGCACTGTGTAACTTTTCTAATGAGCGTTCTTTCTCGTTTCTGCTGTCGCTTCTGCTGACTTCACATGCCCCCTTCTCTTCTCGCTTCTTCTCACCCTCTTTTCCTCTTTTCCACATCTTGACTTTTCACTTTACATCTCACCCTCTCTGTCTCCTCAGCTCACCTCTTCACTTCACATCTCTTCTCTCTCTTGTTCTCCTCTTCTCTTTCTCTCCCTCTTTTCTTCTCCTCTCCTCCATCTCCCGCTGGCTTCACATGTTTGCTGTCTGTCTTCCTCTTTCTCGCTCTATTTCCTCCTCTGTTTTCTGCTGACTTTACATTCTTTCTCTCCTCCTTTTCCAAGCTCTCTTCCCTTTCTCTTTCTCTCCTTATCTTTCACTCTGTTTCTCTCTTTTTCTGTCTCTCTCCTCTCCCTCTTTCTTCTCCTCCTCTCTGTCTTTTGCTAATTTCCATCCCTCTGTCTCTCTCCTGCTCTCTTTCACCCCTCATCTCTATTTCTCTCACTTTTCTCCTCCTCTCCATCTTCTGCTGACTTTACATGCTCCCTCTCTCCTCCTCCTCTTCTCTCCCCTTTCCCCTTCTCTTCCACACCATCTCCTGCTGACTTCACATGCCCCCTCTCTTCTCCTGCTCTCCCTCTCTTCTCCTCCTCTCCATCTCTCTCCTTTCCCTATCTTCTCCTCTTCATCTCCTGCTAACTTCCATTGTTCCTTCTTTCCTCTCTCTCCCCTCTATCCCTCACTTCTCCTCCTCTCCATCTCCTGCTGATTTCAAATGTTCTCTCTCTCCTCTCTCTTCTCTCCATCTTTCTCTCCCTCTCTTCACTTCCTCTCCTCTCCGTCTCTTCTCCTCCTCTCCATCTCCTGGTAACTTCACACGCCCCTTTTCCCTCTTTTCTCCTGCTCTCCCTCTCTACTCCTCCACCACCTCCCCGCTGACTTCCCACGTTCCTTCTCCTCCTCTCCCTCTCTCTCCGTTTCTTCTTTTCCTCCATCTCCCGCTGACTCCCCATGTTTCCTCTCTCCTCTCCCTCTCTTCTCCTCCTCCATCTCCCACTGACTCCCCATGTTCCCTCCCTTCTCCTCTTTCTCTCTTCTCCTCCTCTCATCTCCTGCTGACTCCCCCATGTTCCCTCTCTCCTCTTTCTCTCCCTCTCTTCTCCTCCATCTGCCGCTAACTCCCCATTCTCCCTCTCTCCTCTTCCTCTCTTCTTCTTCTCCTCCTCCATCTCCCACTATGTTCCCTCCCTCTCCTCTCCCTCTCTTCTCCCTCTCTCCTCCCCTCTGTCTCCCGCTGACTCCCCATGTTCCCTCTCTCCTTTTCCTCTCATCTCTTCTTCTCCTCCTTCTCCCGCTGACTCCCCATCTTCCCTCTCTCCTCTCCTCTTCCTCTCCTCCACTCATCTCCCGCTGACTCCCCATGTTCCCTCTCTCCTCTTCTTCTCCCTCTCTTCTCCTCTGACTCCCCATGTTCCCTCTCTTCTCCCTCTCCTCTTCTTCTCCTTCTCTTCTTCTCCTCTCCATCTCCTGCTGACTCTCCATGTTCCCCTTCTTCTCCTCCTCCGTCTCCCGCTGACTCCCCATGTTCCCTCTCTTCTCCTCTCCCTCTCCTCTTCCTCTCCTTCTCTTCTTCTCCTCTCCGTCTCCCGCTGACTCTCCATGTTCCCTCTCCCTCTCTTCTTCTCCTCCTCCATGTCCTGCTGACTCCCCCATGCTCCCTCTCTCCTCTTCCTCTCTTCTTCTTCTCCTCTCCATCTCCCGCTGACTCTCCATGTTCCCTCTCTTCTCTTCTCCCTCTCTCCTCCCCTCTGTCTCCTGCTGACTCCCCATGTTCCCTCTCTCCTCTCCTCTCCTCTTCTCCTCCTCCATCTCCTGCTGACTTGCCATGTTCCCTCTCTTCTCCCTCTCCTCTTCCTCTCCTTCTCCTCTCCATCTCCCACTGACTCTCCATGTTCCCTCTCTTCTCCTCTTCCTCTCTTCTCCTCCTCCGTCTCCCGCTGACTCCCCATGTTCCCTCTCCTCTCCTTCTCCTCTTCCTCTCCTCTTCTTCTCCTCTCTGTCTCCCGCTGACTCTCCATGTTCCCTCTCTTCTCCTCTTCCTCTCCTCTCCTCCGTCTCTTGCTGACTCTCCATGTTCCCTCTCTCCTCTTCCTCTCCTCTACTCCGTCTCCTGCTGACTCTCCATGTTCCCTCTCCTCTCCCTCTCCTCTTCCTCTCCTCTTCTTCTCCTCTCTGTCTCCTGCTGACTCTCCATGTTCCCTCTCTCCTCTTCCTCTCCTCTACTCCGTCTCCTGCTGACTCTCCATGTTCCCTCTCCTCTTCCTCTCCTCTTCTTCTCCTCTCTGTCTCCCGCTGACTCTCCATGTTCCCTCTCTCCTCTTCCTCTCCTCTCCTCCGTCTCCTGCTGACTCTCCATGTTCCCTCTCCATCTTTGAGGATCTGTGAGCTCCTGGTATTAGGCCTGGGGGAGGTTTGGCAGCAGCACCCCGGGGTGCCCCAGACTGACAGACGCACAGAGGCAGGAGACAGGCTCAGGTAAAGGAGACACGGGCAAAGCACTGGCACCGTACGCGGCAGAGCAGGGAGGTCGTGGGTTCGATTCCTGGACTGTTCTGTGTGGAGTTTGCATGTTCTTCCTGTGTCTGGGTGGTTTCTCCCGGGAGCTCTTGGTTCCCACATCAATCTAAAACATTCACTATTGATACTCTGCCACCAACATTCCAACCAAGCTCTGTTACTCAAATTAGACTTTAATCTGAGCTTTATTTGGAATAGTAGTAGTTTATTCCATCATTTTGCAGCACTACAAAACAAAACATAGGCTAGGGTTTAGGCTAGGGTGACCAGATTATCTAAATTCTAAACTGGGACACCCGGGTTGGGATGGTTGGTATAGGCGAGTTTCAGCTGACGTCATTATTATTAAATGTGCGTGTTGCATGATGGGAAATACTGACGCGACGAAGTGGATGTTCGGCCATGTAGTTGATGATTCAGACCAGAAATTTGCTTTCGTCCACACTTTGTAGGGGTTGAAAAGGGTGATTTGGCGTCCTTCGATGCTCATGACCAATTTCTGATCAAATCGTCTTCGGTCCTCTGCAGTTAGAGTGGAGAAATATCTGGGATCGGTACCCTTTACGTGCTTTCTCGCTACCATCGCCATTTTTTTTGCCGCCGGCTTAAATATTTCCCAGCATGCAAAGTGCGTTTTTGTCAACAATGAAACTCACCTATAAATAAAACTGTGAAAAGAGCGAGTAAGATTGTGTATTCTCGTGTTAGTCATAATATGAGGGACTTCTGACGCTGCATTTTTTTGCTTTATGGGCATTCACAAACACAAATTTCTGTATTTTGGCTAAAGAAATGAAAATTTATGCTCCTCTTTACTGTTGTCAGGGATCAAAAATTGTGATAGTCCTGTTTTAGTCCTGTTTTAGACCTGATGTAGTCCTGGTTTAGTCTTAGTTTAGTCCTGGTTTAGATCAGATTGGTCAAAAATAGGGACACCTGGGAAATTTCTTGTATAAAACTGGATCAAATCACTGGTTTTGTATAAATCTGCTGGGACAGGGCACACAGGGCTCAAAACAGGGACTGCCCCGGGTAAATAGGGAGGTCTGGTCACCTTAGTTTAGACTGAAGTAAACCTATTTGCCAAACCCTATTAAACAATGACAGAATTCCATGAAAGAAAATCAGCGTATGAACAGTTTGCATTTACAGTTTCGCTTGGGATTTACTGTATATATAAGAGACAAAATATTAACACAATAATAAACTAAATATTTGAACACAATCTGCAAAGAAAGAACTGGCTTAGCTGGAACTACAACAGGTGAGATGATTTGTGCTGCTAAACAAGTTTCCGTCTAACAAAATTACAGCCACAAACTAGCATTAGCCAACAGTTTTTCAGTTTTCACTTTTTCACTCTCACCTTTTTGTTGAAAATCAAACACCTAAACAGGGCCGTGAACGCTCGGATTGATCACAGGCTCCTGAGAATGTGTTGTTTAAATCCATTTTGTATTTTTTCTTGAGTTTTCAGACATTCCCTGTTGGCAAATATGTGCATTGTGTCACTGGGATAACTTCTGAACTTTCTGTCATAAACATACAGGCAGAACAAGTATCAATACGTCAAATGCTCCTGTCCACAAGTTTCCTAAAATACAGGGTGTCCCAAAAATGTGACATCAATTCGCAGGCCATTAATTTGGGCAATTCTTGTTGAAATAACCTCAAATTTTCACAGAATTTATAGAAATAGATCAAGATTTTATATTCAATGTTTTATGTTTGTTCTGTTTTCAGGTTGAGCCACTTAGCCTGATTCATCAGCCGATTCATCTGACCTCGGAGCATTAGGATTCGTTCGCTCGACGGTAGGCGGGTACTTTTTTATTTAACCAATCGCTGCTATTTGGTGGTGATGTCTGTAATGCACCAAAACTCTCAGTGGTTTCTAGTACAACAGCAAACAAAGCAGAGAGTGAACATGTCTGTCAACGATCATTTTTGTTTCTACGAGG
This sequence comes from Odontamblyopus lacepedii, assembly GCA_034769755.1. Taxonomy (NCBI): domain Eukaryota; kingdom Metazoa; phylum Chordata; class Actinopteri; order Gobiiformes; family Gobiidae; genus Odontamblyopus; species Odontamblyopus lacepedii. The sequence continues at coordinate 10,754,244 of CM068351.1, forward strand.
TGAAGTTGCGAATTAAAGGTACAATAAAAATGCTAAGTTATTATTTGACAAAGGAAGTCCAAAGGAGGATAGCGTGTGCAGTCGCTATCGTACCTCGGGTTTGTTCTGGCCAACACACCGCTTCCCTGATTGGCCAGTGCAATGACTACAACTTCGGAGTTCTTGTATTTTGATTCCTGACTAGTCGCTGGAGAGAAATGAACTTGAGCGGAGGCACTAGGTGGGGCCAGCCTGGCTACCGTTCACTCCCAAAGAGAAGTCATTTCGCGTTTTGGAATCTGCTCGCACACAGTCACTCAAGACTGTGCAGCTTTCAATGCAAAATTTGGAAAAACTTCACCAACCGCAAACATATTTAGACTTGGTACCAAAAATTTAAAGAGGAAGGTGCTTAGGATCTGATAGACCAACATCAACATCAGAAGAGAAGTGAACGGGAGTGAACGGCTCAACCTGAAAACAGAACAAAAATAAAACATTAAATACAAAATCTTGATCTGTTTCTATAGATTCTGTGAAAATTTTAGGTTATTTCAACA